>CM075979.1:12896957-13100331 GCA_038087875.1 Malacoraja senta | reverse complement strand
GGGAGGTCTCATTTACTAATGAATGAGGACATCTCAGATGTCCTAGAATGGAAAGTCTCATCTTGGGAGCAGATGCGGCTAAGATGGGAAAATTGAGAGAAGGGGATAGCGTCTTTGCAAGAGGCAGAGTGGGAGGAGATGTAGTCCAGGTAACTGTGCAGTCGGTAGGTTTGTAGTCAACGTCAATCAATAGTCTGCCCCCTGTGATGGTGGCAGAGAGACCAAGAAAGGGGGGAGAGGTGTCAGAGATAGTCCAAGTGAATTTGAGGTCAGCGTGCAAATTAGTGGTAAAATTAATGAAATGAATGTGTGCAGGAAATAGCCTCGATGCAGTCATCAATGTAGTGGAACAAGAGTTGAGGGATGATGCCAGTGTACTTTCAGAACAAGGACTGTTCGATGTAACTGACAAAAAGGCAGGCATAGATGGGGCCTATGCTAGTGCCCACAGCTAGACCTTTAACGGAGAAAGAGAGAGAGTCAAAGGAGAAGTCATTAAGGGTGAGGATACGTTATGCCAAGTGGAGGAGAGGGTTAGTATAGGGAAACAAGTTTCTCAAATACAAATTATCAAGATATACACTGGATATATTTGATGACGACAGTAAACCCTCGCTATAACGGACCTCAGGGGCGGGGGGTGGGGGCGGGGTGGGATGGGGAGAAGGTGTCTGTTATTGCCAGCCGTCCGGTGTAACCGAGTGAGGAGGGTAAAGGGCCTGTCCCACTTGGCCGTCATTTACGCGACAGGCCGGTAGTGACTGACGCACGACAGTCGCGCGCATCATCATGCGACCGCACAGCCGTCTGGAGCACGTGACGTTATTTGAAGATAGACACAAAATGCTGGAGTAACTCAGCAGGACCGGCAGCATCTCTGGAGAGAGGAATGGATAATGTTTCGGGTCAAGACTCTTCTTCAGTCTGAAGAAGGGTCTCGACCCGAAACGTCACCCATTGCTGGAGTAACCCCCGCTGAGTTACTCCTGCATTTATTGTCTATCTCCAATCATCTTGGCCCCACTCTTTTTTTTTTTTTTTTTAATTTTTTTTTTTTTTTTTTTACCGTAAATATTTTTTTAATTAGATTTTTAAACAAATGTACAATTTACAAGGGAGGGTAGAAAGCTCACACAATTTAAAAAACACTTACACAAAATTATCAAATTAAAATATTAACATTTGTATCTATAATATATTCAACCTCCTGCGGTGACCAGCGTTCACAGAAGGCCTCCACAGTCCCCGTGGACACCGCGTGTTCCCTCTCTAGGGACACACAGGCACGGACGTAACCCCAGAAAAGGGGCAGGCAGCCGACCGCTGTGCGGCCATCGACCGCCCGCTGCCTGGACCCGCGAATGGCCATCTTGGCCAGGCCCAGGAGCAGACCGACAGGGAGACCCCCTCCTCCCTCCCGACCCTCCCCCCTCTGTACCGGGTGCCCATAAATTAATAGCGTTGGACTAAAATGTAGCCAAAACTTGAGGAGCAGCCCTTTCAGATACTCGAACAGGGGCTGCAACCTCTCGCACTCTATATACACGTGGAACACAGTCTCTTCCTCACCGCAGAAATGACACGCAGGGGAAGAGTCCGTGAACCGGCTCAAGTACCTATTACAGGCCACGGCTTTGTGCAAAACTCTTCACCCCAGGTCCCCGATGTAAAGGGGGAGGACTCCCTTGTAGAGACACCTCCACTGGGGACCGCTCCCCTCGTCAGGTGGTAACACGGACCGCCAAGGTGTGTCTGGGCGGAAGACGAGGGCGAGGAAGTGGAGAGTGTGCAAGAGCAGCCTGTACAGTACGCGCCTCTCCGCGCCACAGAATGGCACACTGGGCATCTCAGAAAGGCGGCTCATGTTGCATGGGGCCGGCTCTCGGGGAGGGTCCCGGGCCATGGGCCCTATGAACAATTCCGACTGAGCGGGGGTAAGCTCGTCCGGAATCGCTCCATGTACACGCCTCCCCTCAACACCCACCGTCCCAGCCACGACACCCCCCTCCCCCTGAGGAGCAGGGCCCTGGCTGAAGGTGACCAAATTCCTGGCCTTCAGGAGTTCACGGTAAAAGCCAGGCAACTCCCGCCTAGCGCGTCGACTCATGCCCGCTACCTGGAGCCGGGAGCCCTCCTGAAGGCACCGCCCCTGACGAAAAAAGTACGTCGCCAGCACGTGCCATTTAGGAGGGTAGTCCGAGTAGACATACCTCCGCAGGGTCCTGAGTCAGAGAGCCGCCACCTTTGTACGAATACAGACCAGCGCCTGACCACCCTCCTCCAACGGGAGACTCAGAACCCCAGCAGAGACCCAGTGGTTCCTCTCCCCCCAGAAGAAGTTGACCAATCTCCTCTGTAACATGGTTATAAAATAAGAGGATGGGACCATAGTGGCCATCCGGTACCACAGCAGAGAGGCCACCAGCTGGTTTATAACTACAGCCCTGCCCCGGTAAGAGAGCACACCAAGTAGGCCGGACCAATGTCCCAGCCGGGCGACCACTTTCGCCTCCAGCTCCTGCCAGTTCGCCGGCCACCCCTCCTCAGCGGGACTCAGGTATACCCCCAGATAGAGGAGGTGCGTGGTACTCCACGCAAAACCTGCCATCTCCTCCGGCAGGGAGCCCACCTGCCACCCACCCACCAAGAGACCAGAACACTTCCCCCAGTTGATCCTGGCGGAGGATGCAGCCGAGAAAACCTGCTGGCACTCACGCATCCTCCACAGGTCAACAGGGTCGGTGAACATCAGAAGGACATCATCGGCGTAGGCCGAGAGAACCACCTCCATCCCCGGCCCCGGTAAAGCCAGGCCTGTCAACCGCCTCCGGAGAAGGCACAGGAAAGGCTTGACACAGATGGAATACAGCTGGCCGGACATGGGACATCCCTGACGAACCCCCCTCCCAAAGGGAATGGGGGCCAACAAAGATCCGTTGACCTTAACAAGGCATTCTGCAGCAGTATATAAAAGTCGGACCCAGGCCACAAAATGCGGTCAAAATCCGAACGCCTGCAGAGTCCCAAGATGGTAGTCGTGCTCCACCCTGTCAAACGCCTTCTCCTGGTCGAGGGAGAGAAAGGCGACCGACTGACCAGCCCCTGGGACAGATGAATCAGGTCCCGGAGCAGATGGATATTGTCCTGGATGGACCGGCCCGGGACTGTGTACGACTGGTCAGGGTGGATCACCTGGGACAGCACGGGACCCAGGCGATTCACCAATGCCCGTGCAAAGACTTTATAGTCCGTGCTGAGGAGAGAGACCAGGCGCCAGTTCTTCAAAAGGCAAAGATCGCCCTTCTTGGGCAGCAGGACAACAACTGCCCTGCGCCAAGAGAAAGGCATCTCCCCGGTCGCCAGGCTCTCCCCCAGGACCTTCATATAGTCGCCCCCCAGGACATCCCAGAAGGCTCTAAGGTACTCCACAGTCAGCCCATCCAGCCCTGGAGACTTGCCCATCCTGAGCTGGTGCAGGGCAACAGTCAAATCCTCCAGAGTTAGGGGATCATCCAGGTGTTCAGCCACATCATTGCACACTACGGGTAAGCCCTCCCACAGGACTTCTTGCGCCTCCCCACTCGATGTGCCAGCCGAGAACAGAGTCCTGTAGAAAGACCGAACTGAGGCACCAATGCTCTCTGGATCTGTGACAGAGGAGCCATCATCCGCAAGCAACTCTACAAGCTGCCTGCGGGCTCCTCGCCCCTTCTCCAGAGAAAAGAAAAAGGGGAGGCGCGGTCCAGGTCGTGCAACATCTGGACCCGCGACCTCACATACGCACCCCGGGACCTCCTAAGCTGCAAGTCCCTTAGTGCTCCCTTCTTCTCCTGGTATTCCACCCACTCACACGAAGCCCCACCAGTCTGATCCAGACGAGCCTCCGAGTCGAGCAACTCTCTCTCAAGCCGTCCGATCTCGGAGTCCCGCGCCTTGGTCGACCCCCTCGCGTAGTCCTGGCAAAACAGACGGAAGTAGGCCTTCCCCACATCCCACCACTGCCTTAGGGAAAGGAAACGCCCCTGCCTCTTTCTCCACCTCGCCCAGAACTGCCTGAATGAATCCCGGAATCGGCGATCCTCCAACAGTTGGCTATTAAAATGCCAGTACGCGGACCCTGCCCGTGTGCGCGCTGGGATAAAGTCCACTCGCACCAGGCAATGGTCCGAGCATGGCGCCGGCTGCATGGAGGCTGCCGAAACACAGGAGACATAGGCCTTGGACACGTATAAATGATCAATTCGGGAACCACCACCCTCAAACCTGTACGAGAAGGCGTTAGAGTCAGGATGGAAATTCCGCCAAGCATCTACCAGCTCAAAAGAGTCCACCATCTCCCTCAAAGTCCTTACTGCTCCCGGGTCACGCTGAACGCCAGAGCGATCTCTTGTCTCGAGGGCACAATTAAAATCTCCCCCAAGGAAAACACACTCCCCACGGTCGACAGTATTCAACAACGTGGTCACTTCCCTTGTTAAGCGCGTCTGCATTGAGCCGATCTTGGGGGCGTACACATTAACGAAGTGTAATGGCACGCCATCCAAGCGCACGGCCAGATACAGCAAACGGCCTGGTACAACCTCCTGCACTTTGAGGATCTCCGGCTTGAAAGACGGGGCCAACAGGAAAGCTACACCACTCGATTTGGAGCTGAGATGACTCATGTAGACCCCCCCTTCCCACTCCAGGAGCCAGGTGGGTTCATCACTAGCCACAGTGTGTGTTTCCTGCAGGAAGCTCACCGCATACCTCCCGTCCCTGAGCACTGAGAGATGGTAAAACCTACGGAGAGACCCCCTGCCCCCATTGATATTCAGGCTGGCTATAGTGAGCTTCATTTTGAAAATACACTAGATCTTTTACCCGTCCCCGGTGATGGATTGGAGCCGCCCCTACCCTTCTGCCCTCTCTTTAGGGCCTTAAAAAGCTCTTGGAACTGGCGCCTCTCATTTCTTACTAGCCCCGCCTCATTCCCCTTCTTCTGAAGGATGGCATGAATGGACTGCATGGGCGCCATCAGGTCCGACCAGCGGTCGACAGCCAAATCCACCTTGTTCCTACTCCCTCTAGTGTCCTTTAAGAACTTCCGAAGTTCCCAGACTTCGACAAGTCCAGACACGGGGCCGCGGGTGGAGCAGTCCGTCAACTCATTGTCAACGGACTCCGCGTACCCTTCCTCCTTGCACTCAATGTCCGAGCCCGAGTCCAGAAGGTTACTACTCTCAGCCGCCTCGCTCACCCCTCCCTGTGAGGTCGGCATTCCAGCCACATCACACAGTCCCTCCTCTGTCACCATCCCACCCCCAGGATCAGTGACAGGGCCAGGTACCGGTGCCTCTGACCGCGGCAAGCTATCTGACAATTTGCCAGTCTCCTGCACGCTCCCACCACCCTCTGTAACCGGATTGGGAACAGTGAAGTCAGAGCAAGTCTCCTGGCCTTGCTGTAAGCGGGTCTGTATGGAGTCCGACCTAAGGACACGATCCAAAACGATCTTGCCCTCCTCCGCACCCATGGTATCCGCCCCTGCACCATCACCCAGAGAGTCCCGTCCCCCACCACCAGGTGAATCATCCCACTGTGGCCCTCAGGGGCCGATGTTACTGGAGTCTCCCCCGCTCCCTCAACCAGTGGGGCATCACACCCCTCAACTGGGCTTGTAGCCTCAACGGGGAGCTCATGTTGGGGACCCACCCCCTCACCCAAGTCCCCCCCTTCAGGCTGCCCCTGGTCATCCACTAAGCTAGCAGACGCGTTTTCTGGGGGAACAACCCCCAAGAGCAATATATCGCCACTCTCAGGTGGTCCCAGACCTACAGAGGCATCCTCCCCCTCAGAGGAAACGTGCCCTGGCTACTCCACCTCAACAGGAGGGGAAAACTCCCCTTCAGGTTGCCCCTGAACTTCAGGCCCCTTCTCTGTATCGGAGGACCCATGCCTCCTCTTCGAACCACTGACGTGCGGTGGTACAGTGAGCTCCATTGCAGAAGCCTCTACCTCCGCACTACCGTCTACCTCAGAGGCGAGCACGAAATTATCTGCTGCCTGGGGTCCCGCTTGGAGGTGATCATCTTCTAGGGGACCCACCTGGAGATGTTTCTTCTTTTTCTTGACTTTCCTCCCCTTCTGACGCTCCCAAACCTTCCCATCCATCCTACGCACTTCTCCGGCATCCACCGCCACAGGTACGGGACATGGGGATGGTGGGGGGATAGGGGTTGGGGGTAGGGGAGTAAAGCCTTCACGGGCCACCGTGGTAAAACCAGCAGCCCCAGATGGGCCAGTAATGCTTTCCCGTGCCATCATGGTGGAACTGGCAGCCCGGGTCCTGGGACAATTCTTGCGAAAATGCCCCACATTTTTGCAAGCGTGACAACGCACTTGGCCCGCATTCCAGAACACGCGATAGGAGAAATCATCCACCTCCACCTCAAAACTCCCCTCCGTGTCCATCCCCTTTGCCAACTGTATATACACGCGACGCTTGAACGTATATATATGCTGCATCTCAGGATCGTCAAACCTGTACAACAGTTTGGTGAGCCCTGACCGCACCTCCCCCAGCTTCCTTACATGTGGGAGCAGGAGCGCATCCGGAACAAAAGTGGGAACGTTGGACAGAATGACCGGCAAAACGGGACCCCCCCCCCCCCCCATGGGTCCATCGCCGCGAAAATCCCCCCTGCTGTTACCCCCCTTTCCAGAGCCAGAGCCACCGCCTGTTCAGTCTTTAGTAGAACCACAACCTTCCCACTGACCACCGCGCCTGAGACTATGGCTTTCTTGCCAACAGTCTCACCCAGCGCATCTAGAAAGGCCTTTAAGGGCAGGTTGCTCTGCATGTACATTTTTACACCATATGTGCGCCCCATCAACTCGTGGCCCTCAGTCTCAGAGACTGCCGACCGTGCGACAGCTGCATAACTCTGAGGGGCCGCCATCTTTAGGGCGTGGCAGAACACACAAAGTACCAGTACTTTATAATCAAAGCAGTCTTTCTGCTATTGCTGCACCTCCACTCTTTTGCAGCAGTTAAATAGTCTTGTGAAGGCTTTCTTGGCAAGCAACAGAAGCAGTCTCCTCCTGATAAGATAGGAATGTCCGTGCCAATCCTCCCCGTCATCAAAAATGGAGCTTCCGGAGGCTTCTTCCCCAGGTCTCCGTCGCCTCCCCGGCTTCAATGAAATCCAAGGCACTGTTGCCGTTCTTACCCAGCCCACCTGGACCGGGCAAGTCGGTGTAGGAGGGACCTTTCCGATGTTACTGAACACAATCACCGCTCCAGTCTCAGCTTCCACTAGTTCAAGTGTAACTTGGCCTTCCGCCAGCCACTGCCGCTCCTACGACTTTCCAGATACACGGACAAATCCTCCCTAATTAGAGGAATCTTTGAACAAAGAAAGTCTCTGCAAATCGACAAAGCTCTGAACTGCAAAGTCTGACTGCTTTTGTTTCTCCACGCCAAACAAAACCTTCCGAAAAGTTCATCAAATCCTCCCCGCCAGCAGAACAGCTCCTCACCTGGCCACGCTCTGGGAGTAGGAGTGGGGGCGGATCCGGATCTGCAACAGCCGTGAGCCCCAGGCTCAGCTCGGCGATCACTTGCCTGCTTCTGCTGCTGATGGAGGTGAGACGTTGTGCCGCGCCAGGGTGTCCCACTTGGCCATCATTTACGCGACAGTCCGGTGGCGCGCGAAGATTTCGTGCAGAACGGAATCCTGGAGCGCTGCACGATACCGCGCGCAACTCCACACTCCTCCACGCCACTCCATGCGCCCGTCCTGCGCTACCCACATGCTATCCACATGCTACCAGGTCGCGTAAATGGCGCGCAAATGACGGCCAAGTGGGACAGACCCTTTAAGTTTAACCCAAGGCTGGGAGGGAAGAAGCACAGAGTTGTGGTGGGGGTTAAACATGCAGGAATTTACAGGCCGGGGAGCTCCCGGCCTCAAAGGCGGTGCACCAGGGACAGGCCCAGTACTCACACCGCCTTCATGCTGCTCTCTCTCTCTCCGCTCCCGCAACCCAAACGCACGCCACGTGACACCTGCTCATGGGGTAACTGGTGGAAGTGGTGGTGAGGGTGGTACAACAGGAGCCTCAGTCCGAAGACAACCAAATATAACCAAAATCCGAAGACAGACGCAAAATGCTGGAGTAACTCAGCGGGTCAGGCAGCATGTCTGGCGAAAAGGAATAGATGATGTTTCGGGACGAGACCCTTCTTTAGACTGAAGAAGGGTCATGATCCGAAAACTGCACATATTTCATTTATCCAGGGATGCTGTCTGACCCGCTGAGTTACTCCAGCATTTTGTGATTATCTTCGGTGTAAACCAGATTCTGTAGTTCCTTCCTCCAGATAAACTAAATCTGTTATACAGAGGTCTGTTATTGTGAGGGTTTACTCTAAATGTAAACACTTCACTTTGTCAAAATTGTGGTCGAATACTATTTATACTTAACCAATACTTTATATAAGAATAAAATGGTCCAAATGATATCTATACTCAGCAAAGACTGAGCATGCATTAAAGGGCAGATTAGCTCACTTTTCCAGTCAAAAAAACAATTAAAAATGTTAATTGCCAAATAATTTATGGAAATGACTTACGACGGCTACAGGGTATCAACAATAATGTATGCATGGCTTGAAGCCTGTACTCTTTCCTGAGGTTCTTCAAACAGATGTGTGTTGAAATGCAATATGGAGGAACAAAAATCTCAATGTATCAGAAGAAAGATTTTATTGCAGTACAATATTTCATTTTCAGTGTCAGATTAATGTTAATTGGAGTGTGTATGTTACACTTTCCATGCTTTATGTTCATTGGGAAACATGAAAAAGTGGATTTTATATAACATTTTCCTGCTGATATTCTACAGACAAATGTGGAGGCTGCATTTTCCTATTCTAGTGCGTCAAGAACTCTAGCATTTCATTGTGTCTGATGATACAGTCCGATGGATAAGATACTGATTTTTGAATGAGATATTTTATTCTCGTTCATCAAGAACTCGAGCATTCTATTCTGTCTGATGACACAGATCGATGAATACTGACTTTCAAATGAGATATGTTTCTTCATCATCTTTAGTCTAGTTTAGAGACACAGCGCGGAAACAGTCCCTTCGGCCCACTGAGTCCGTGCCGACCAGCAATCCCATATAACCATATAACAATTACAGCACGGAAACAGGCCATCTCGACCCTTCTAGTCCGTGCCGAACACGTATTCTCCCCTAGTCCCATATACCTGCGCTCAGACCATAACCCTCCATTCCTTTCCCGTCCATATAACTATCCAATTTATTTTTAAATGATAAAAAATGAACCTGCCTCCACCACCTTCACTGGAAGCTCATTCCACACAGCCACCACTCTCTGAGTAAAGAAGTTCGCCCTCATGTTACCCCTAAACTTCTGTCCCTTAATTCTCAAGTCATGTCCCCTTGTTTGAATCTTCCCTACTCTCAGTGGGAAAAGCTTATCCACGTCAACTCTGTCTATCCCGCTCATCATTTTAAAGACCTCTATCAAGTCCCCCCTTAACCTTCTGCGCTCCAAAGAATAAAGCCCTAACTTGTTCAACCTTTCTCTGTAACTTAGTTGCTGAAACCCAGGCAACATTCTAGTAAATCTCCTCTGTACTCTCTCTATTTTGTTGAGATCCTTCCTATAATTAGGCGACCAAAATTGTACACCATACTCCAGAATTGGCCTCACCAATGCCTTCTACAATTTTAACATTACATCCCAACTTCTATACTCAATGCTCTGATTTTAAAAGCCAGCACACCAAAAGCTTTCTTTACCACCCTATCTACATGAGATTCCACTTTCAGGGAACTGTGCACAGTTATTCCAAGATCCCTCTGTTCACCTGCATTCTTCAATTCCCTACCATTTACCATGTACGTCCTATTTTGATTTGTCCTGCCAAGATGTAACACCTCACACTTATCAGCATTAAACTCCATCTGCCATCTTTCAGCCCACTCTTCCAACCGGCATAAATCTCTTTGTAGACTTTGAAAATCTACTTCATTATCCACAGCCCCACCTATCTTAATATCATCTGCATACTTACTAATCCAATTTACCACACCATCATCCAGATCATTGATGTACATGACAAACAACAGTGGACCCAACACAGATCCCTGTGGCACCCCACTAGTCACTGGCCTCCAACCTGACAAACAACCATCCACCATTACTCTCTGGCATCTCCCATTCAGCCACTGTTGAATCCATCTTGCTACTCCACCATTAATACCCAACCATTGAACCTTCTTAACCAACCTTCCGTGAGGAACCTTGTCAAAGGCCTTACTGAAGTCCATATATACAACATCCACCGCTTTACCCTCATCAATTTCCCGAGTAACCTCTTCAAAAAATTCAAGAAGATTAGTGAAACATGACCTTCCAGGCACAAATCCATGTTGACTGTTCCTAATCAGCCCCTGTTTATCCAGATGCTTAAATATATTATCTCTAAGTATCCTTTCCATTAATTTGCCCACCACTGACGTCAAACTAACAGGTCTATAATTGCTAGGTTTACTCTTAGACCGCTTTTTAAACAATGGAACAACATGGAACAACATGCGCAGTACGCCAATCCTCCGGCACTATTGCCGTTTCTAATGACATTTGAAATATTTCTGTCATAGCCCCTGCTTTTTCTACACTAACTTCCCTCAATGTTTTAGGGAATACCCTTACCTCACATAATTCAATATCCTTCTCCTTGGTGAATACCGAAGAAAAGAAATTGTTCAATATCTCCCCCATCTCTTTTGGCTCTGCAGATAGCTGTCCACTCTGACTCTCTAATGGACCAATTTTATCCCTCGTTATCCTTTTGCTATTAATATAGCTGTAGAAACCCTTTGGATTTACTTTCACCTTACTTGCCAAAGCAAACTCATATCTTCTTTTAGCTTTTCTAATTTCTTTCTTAAGACTCTTTTTACATTTTTTATACTCCTCAAGCACCTCCATGCTGCCTATAAATATTGTAGATCTCTCTTTTTTTCCGAACTAAGTGTCCAATTTCCCTTGAAAACCATGGCTCTTTCCAATTTTTACTATTTCCTTTCAACCGAACAGGGACATAAAGATTCTGTACTCTTAAAATTTCACCTTTAAATGTCCTCCATTTCTCTTCCACATCTTTCCCATAAAACAAACTATCCCAATTTACTCCTTTTAAATCCTTTTGCATCTCCTCAAAGAGCCTTTCTCCAATCAAAAATCTCAACCCTAGATCCAGTTCTGACACTCTCCATAATTATATTGAAACTAATGGTATTGTGATCACTGGTCCCGAACTGTTCCCCAATGCATACCTCTGCCACCTGACCCGTCTCATTTCCTAACAGGAGGTCCAGCACCGCCCCTTCTCTAGTAGGTACTTCTATGTATTGCTGCAAAAAACTATCCTGCACACATTTTACAAACTCCAACCCATCCAGCCCATTTACAGAATGTGTTTCCCAGTCTATGTGTGAAAAATTGAAATCTCCCACAATCACTACCTTGTGCTTACTACTAATATCTGCAATCTCCTTACATATTTGCTCTTCCAATTCTCGCTCCCCATTTAGCGGTCTATAATACACCCCTATGAGTGTTGCTACCCCTTTCCCATTTCTCAGTTCCACCCAAATAGCCTCCCTAGAAGAGCCCTCTAATCTATCCTGCCAAAGCACTGCTGTAATATCTTCCCTGATAAGCAATGCAACACCTCCACCTCTTGCCCCTCCAATTCTATCACACCTGAAGCAACGAAATCCTGGAATATTTAGTTTCCAATCACAGCCCTCCTGCAACCATGTTTCACTGATCGCCACAACATCATACTTCCAGGTGTCAATCCAGGCTTTAAGTTCATCCACCTTTCTTACAATGCTCCTAGCATTAAAATATACACATTTAAGAAACCCACCCTCTCTTATTCTCTGTTTATTGTCTTTTTCTTCTCTCTCCCCTACATTTTGGGTCAGAGTGCTTCCATTCTCTGCCTCCTGCCTCACACACTGACTGCTAGCTTTCCCAATTTGAGTCCCTCCCCCCAACCATACTAGTTTAAAGTCTCCCCAGTAGCCTTTGCAAATCTACCCGCCAGGATATTGACCCCCCTCGAGTTCAAGTGCAACCCATCCTTTCTGTACAGGTCGCACCTTCCCCAAAAGAGGTCCCAATGAATCAGAAACTTGAATCCATACCCACTGCACCAGTCCCTCATCCACTCATTTATCCTCCACCTCGCTCCATTCCTACTCTCACTGTTGCGTGGCACAGGCAGTAATCCTGAGATTGTTACCTTTGCAGTCCTTCTCCTTAACTCTCTACCTAACTCCCTAAATTCTTCTTTCGGGACCTCTTCTCTTTTTTTACCTATGTCGTTGGTACCTATATGTACCACAACCTCAGGCTCCTCTCCCTCCCATTTCAGGATTTCTTTGACACGTTCAGACACATCCCTGACCCTGGCACCAGGGAGGCAAACTACCATCCGGGTCTCCTGTCTGCATCCACAGAAACGCCTATCGACCCCCTGACTATAGAGTCCCCTATTACAATTGCCCTCCTCTTCTTTTCCTTACCCTTCTGAGCAACAGGACCGGTCTTTGTGCCAGAGGCCCGGCCGCCCCGTGTACTAGCACTATCCTACATACTGAGGACAATTGACAATCTTTACCAAAGCCAATTAACCTACAAACCTGAATGTCTTTGGAGTGTGGGAGGAAACTGGAGCACCCGGGGAAACCCCATGCGGGGAGAATGTACAAACTCCGTACAGACAGCACCTGTAGTCAGAAATGAACCTGGGTCTCTTGTGCTGTAAGGCAGCAACTCTACCACTGTGCCACCGTGCCATCTCTGGTACTTCTCTCTATGTACTTACTTTACTAAAATTAAAAATGGATTATCATGACTTTTTGCCATGTAAACAATCCTTTACGTTTCTTTGAAATACTCTTCAAATCTAAGGTTACCTGACATTCAGAAGACCATAAGACATAGGAGTAGAATTAAGCCATTCGGCCCAACAAATCTCCTCCGCCATTCAATCATGGCTGATCTGTATTCAGAAGCATTCAAAAACTACTAAAGTGAATTTTTTTTTTTTAGTTAATAAACAATGCAAACAAATATTATAAATGCATAAAAACAACTAAAGCGTATAAATAGGAAAACATCTTGCCACAAATTCAAATAAATGAAAAGAAACTGCAGCTCACCTTATTTTTATCTTTCTTCCCTGAGATGGTAAAATCTGCATTGAACTGAGTGGCCATAGATCCTGATTGAACATAGATCCTGCACCAGCCTTGACCTACTGGGGAATCTCCACAACCCTGCACTCCACCACTCAATTCCATGCAACATCTAGATGTGAAGAATATTAATGGGTTTACTACTAAGATTCTGTGTCTTAGTTCAGGTAGATTTTCTGGACTTCACATTCAATAGATGCACGTGGATAAGTTAGGAAGGATACAATCAATCTCTTTTCAATCTTGAACCTCTTACCATTTAAATTAGTAGGTAATGAATATAATAAAAAAAATAGGACATGCATACTTATTAATATTGATGTACCCTCTATACTATTACTAAAACTCTCATCTTGACCACATCCGGTCTGCGTGTTTTTTAATTTGCGCAAAAGCGGTACCCTATATCGCTAGGATTTTTTCGCCACCTTACTCACCATTCTCTGCTCCAAGCGCACCAAGCTTTGTTCCGATTGGTGGAATATTACAGTGACTGAACTGTGAGTCCTCAGGCCGTGAGTGACTGAACTGTGAGTCCACAAGCCGTGCTGAGTCCGGAAGTCACGCTGAGTCCAGAAGTTAAGTTGAGTCCGGAAGTCGCACACAGTCCGGAAGTCAAGCCTGAGTCCAGAGGTCCACAAGCCGCGAGTGACTGAACTATGAGTCCACAAACCGCGAGTGGGCAGTGTTAGCTGTGAGGAGGATGCTAGGAGACTGCAAGGTGACTTGGATAGGCTGGGTGAGTGGGCAAATGTTTGGCAGATGCAGTATAATGTGGATAAATGTGAGGTTATCCATTTTGGTGGCAAAAACAGGAAAGCAGACTATTTTCTAAATGGTGGCCGACTAGGAAAAGGGGAGATGCAGCGAGACCTGGGTGTCATGGTACACCAGTCATTGAAAGTAGGCATGCAGGTGCAGCAGGCAGTGAAGAAAGCGAATGGTATGTTAGCTTTCATAGCAAAAGGATTTGAGTATAGGAGCAGGGAGGTTCTACTGCAGTTGTACAGGGTCTTGGTGAGACCACACCTGGAGTATTGCGTACAGTTTTGGTCTCCAAATCTGAGGAAGGACATTATTGCCATAGAGGGAGTGCAGAGAAGGTTCACCAGACTGATTCCTGGGATGTCAGGACTGTCTTATGAAGAAAGACTGGATAGACTTGGTTTATACTCTCTAGAATTTAGGAGATTGAGAGGGGATCTTATAGAAACTTACAAAATTCTTAAGGGGTTGGACAGGCTAGATGCAGGAAGATTGCTCCCGATGTTGGGGAAGTCCAGGACAAGGGGTCACAGCTTAAGGATAAGGGGGAAATCCTTTAAAACCGAGATGAGAAGAACTTTTTTCACACAGAGAGTGGTGAATCTCTGGAACTCTCTGCCACAGAGGGTAGTCGAGGCCAGTTCATTGGCTATATTTAAGAGGGAGATAGATGTGGCCCTTGTGGCTAAAGGGATCAGAGGGTATGGAGAGAAGGCAGGTACGGGATACTGGATTGGATGATCAGCCATGATCATATTGAATGGCGGTGCAGGCTCGAAGGGCCGAATGGCCTACTCCTGCACCTAATTTCTATGTTTCTATGTTTCTATGAGTGACTGAACTGTGAGTCCACAAGCCGTGATTGACTGAACTGTGAGTCCACAAGCCGTAAGTGTGAACTGTGAGTCCACAAGCTGTGAGTGAGTGAACTGTGAGTCCACAAGGGGTGAGTGAGTGAATAGTGAGTCCACAAGCAGTGAGTGAGTGAACTGGGAGTCCACAAGGGGTGAGTGAGTGAATAGTGAGTCCACAAGCAGTGAGTGAGTGAACTGGGAGTCCACAAGCCGTGGCTGAGTGAACTGTGAGTCCACAAGCTGTGAGTGAGTGAACTGTGAGCCCACAAGCCCTGCCTGACTGAACTATGAGTCCACAAGCCATGGCTGAGTGAACTGTGAGTCCACAAGCAGTGGCTGAGTGAACTGTCCACAAGCTGTGAGTGAGTGAACTGTGAGTCAACAAACTGTAGCTGAGTGAACTGTGAATCCACAGGCCATGAGTGACTGAACTGTGAGTCCACAAGCCGTGCTGAGTCCAGAAGTCGCGCTAAGTCCAGAAGTCGTGCTGAGTCCAGAAGTCGTGCTGAGTCCAGAAGTTGAGCCTGAGTCCAGAGGTCCACAAGCCGTAAGTGATTGAACTTTGTCCACAATCTGTGAGTGACTGAACTGTGAGTCCAGAAGCCGTGAGGGACTGAACTGTAAGTCCACAAGCCGCGAGTGACTGAACTGTGAGTCTACAAGCTGCGACTGACTGAACTGTGAGTCCACAAGCTGTGAGTGACTGAACTGTGAGTCCACAAACCGTGCGCGAGTGAACTGTGAGTTCACAATCCGTGAGTGAGTGAACTGTGAGTCCACAAGCGATGAGTGAGTGAACTGTGAGTCCACAAGCCGTGAGTGAGTGAACTGTGAGCCCACAAGCCCTGCCTGACTGAACTATGAGTCCACAAGCCGTGAGTGAGTGAACCGTGAGTCCACAAGCCGTGGCTGAGTGAACTGTGTCCACAAGCTGTGAGTGAGTGAACTGTGAGTCAACAAACCATGGCTGAATGAACTGTGAGTCCACAAGCCTCGAGTGACTGAACTGTCAGTGCACAAGCCGTGAGTGACTGATCTGTGAGTCCACAGGCTGTGAGTGACTGAAATGTGAGTCCACAAGCCGTGCTGAGTCCAGAAGTCGCGCTGAGTCTGGAAGTCGCGCTGAGTCCAGAAGTTGTGCTGAGTCCAGAAGTCCACAAGCCGCGAGTGACTGAACTGTGAGTCCACAAGCCGTGAGTGACAGACCTATGAGTCCACAAGCCGTGAGTGAATGAACTGTGAGTCCACAAGCCCTGTCTGAGTGAACTGTGGGTTCACAACCGGTGAGTGAGTGAACTGTGAGTCCACAAGCCGTGTCTGAGTGAACTGTGGGTTCACAAGCGGTGAGTGAGTGAACTGTGAGTCCACAAGCCATGGCTGAATGAACTGTGAGTCTACAAGCTGTGGTTGAGTGAACTGTGAGTCCACAAGCCATGGCTGAGTGAACTGTGAGTCCACAAGCTGTGGCTGAGTGAACTGAGAGTCCACAAGCCGTGGATGAGTGAACTGTGAGTCCACAAGCCATGGGTGAGTGAACTGTGAGTCCAAGTCAAGTCAGGTCAAGCAACTTTATTGTCATGTGTCCCAGAAAGGACAATGAAATTCTTGCTTGCTGTAGCACAACAGAATATAGTAAGCGTAAATAAAGAACAGTTCAGTGTGTTTGATGCAAAGCCCATATATATATATATATACACATAAATAAACAGATAAAGTGTAATAGGCTGTTATAGTTCAGAGTTTGTTTGATGGCGAGTTTAATAGCCTGATGGCTGTGGGGAAGAAACTGTTCATGAACCTGGATGTACCAGATTTCAGGCTCTTGTAACTTCTACCTGATGGCAGGGGAGAGATGAGTGTGTGGCCAGGATGGTGTGGGTCCTTGTTGATGCTGACAGCCTTTTTGAGGCAGCGACTGCGATAGATCCCTTCGATGGTGGGGAGGTCAGAGCCGATGATGGACTGGGCACTCCACAAGCCATGAGTGAGTGAACTGTGAGTCCACAAGCTGTGGGTGAGTGAACTGTGAGTCCACAAGGCGTGAGTGAGTGAACTGTGAGTCCACAAGGCGTGAGTGAGTGAACTGTGAGTCCACAAGGCGTGAGTGAGTGAACTGTGAGTCCACAAGGTGTGAGTGAGTGAACTGTGAGTCCACAAGCCATGAGTGAGTGAACTGTGAGTCCAGAAGCTGTGGGTGAGTGAACTGTGAGTCCACAAGGCGTGAGTGAGTGAACTGTGAGTCCACAAGGCGTGAGTGAGTGAACTGTGAGTCCACAAGGCGTGAGTGAGTGAACTGTGAGTCCACAAGGTGTGAGTGAGTGAACTGTGAGTCCACAAGCCGTGAATGAGTGAACTGTGAGTCCAGAAGGCTCACCACACCCACCCACACACCCCCATCCCCCTCCCCTCGCACCCCTCCCCCTCGCCCGCAGCGGAAGGCCATGGCAGCGGTAGGCCAAGGCAGCGCTCCCCCCCCCTCCTGCCTCTGCCTGAAGCCGTCCGCTCCCCCGGCTACAGAATGCTCCCGCCAGCCCCCACCTGAAGCCTCCCTGTCCACAGCTGCAGGACAAGCCTAATAATCCATTCGGCCCACATTGTCCATACTAGCCCTCTGGAAACCTGTCCCTTCGGCACACAACACCCATAATAGCCCTCCAGAAATGCCCCCCCCCCACTGAGCAGCAGCTGAAGCCATCCCCCTACCCCGGCTGCAGGACGCTCCCCCCTCCCCCACTGACCCTCGACAGCCCCGCCTGAAGCCGTGCCCCTCCCCAGGTTGCAGGATGCTCCCCCCACTGGCCCCCGACAGCCCCCGCCTGAAGCCAACCCCCTCCCACGGCTGCAGAACGCAACAAGAGATGCAACAAGAATGAATGGACTGAATAAATCTCCTCTAGTTTATTGTTATTGTCATATTTGCAGAGACACAGTGAAAAACGTTGTTGTGCTTACAGTTCAAGAGTCGCGTCAACAATACTTAATTATCATGGACCAAATGGAGCAGTGGACCAAGAAATTCTTATTTGCTTCAGGATAGGCACAGTGGTGCAGTGGTAGAGTTTCAATCCTGACGACAGGTACTGTCTGTGTGGAGTTTGTACGTTCTCCCTGTGACTGCATGGGTTTTTTCTATGTGCTCTATGCACTCCAAAAACGTCCAGGATTCTAGATTAATCGGCTTCAGAAAAAATTGTAAATTGTCCCAAGTGTGTAGTATACAGGTTGATCGCTGGTCGGCGTAGACAAGCTGGGCCGAAGGACCTGTTTCTGCGCTGTATCTCTAAAGTCTAAAGTGCAGTACAAACCGATGCCCATAATGCATCCAAAGACAGTCAAAGAAAATCATAGTTGCTGAGGTTGGTGTTGTACAGTGATCAAGATCATAATAGTTGCTAGGAAGAAGCCATTCTTAAACCTGGTGGTCACCATTTTCAGGCTCCTATGCCTTCTTCACAATTGTAGGATTGAAATGGAAGCATGTCTAGGATGGTGTGCGTCTTTGATGACATTGACTACCTTTTTGAGACAGCGCCTCCTATAAATTCATTTGTTGGTTGGGAGGTCAGTACCTGTGATGAACATAGAAGTGTCTAACGCTCTTTGTAACGTCCTTTGTTCCTGGGTGTCGAGTTGCTGAACCTGTCCGTGATGCAACCATTCAGTTTACTCTCTACTGTACACCTGTACAAACTTGATAGAGTATTTGTCAGACACAAGGAAGTCTCATAGAGCAGGGTTGAGTTTATCCAACAAGTCGGTTTATTCAAGGCCTTAACAGTGAGCACTGCAAAACACTCTGAGAGAACTCAAAGTTTTTCAAAGATTCACAGCACCGACAGCATTTTCATATTCCAACATAATGGTGACACGTGGATTTAACACCTTGAAACAATTCATTATTGATCAACGTTTAACCTCCTGTTTCCTATCATCAGAAAACAATTCTTTCCTTTACCTAACAAATGGGTGCAATAAAGGACACCTCTATTTACTGTTACATGTGGATTCTATGCCTAATAAATCTATTCTTCACCTCTCCTGTTAAGGTTTGTTTCACTTCAAACAGACAAAAACGCAATAAAATAGTAAGATTAAACGAGAACTTACCAGTTTGAAGTATGATCTTTATTTTATGAGGAGTTACGTTGGTGATTACGTGAAGAAGACCCGTCAGGGCGCATGTGCGTCAATCTTCAAAGCAGCGGTATGAAATCACAGATAACAGAAAATATGAAGTAACATAGTAAGATCAGCAACATGAGTATTACCATATGACCTTTATGAGAGAGAGGGTTGGGCGTGGTGGGCACGTAATCACCAACGTAACTCCTCATAAAATAAAGATCAAACTTCAAACTGGTAAGTTCTCGTTTAATCTTACTATTTTACTTCGGAGTCACTTTAGTGATTCCGTGAAGAGTTCAAAGCTCTGTGATTTTATGCCGCAGATTCAAATCCCGGCTTCTCACTGCATTGATTGACTTCGGATGAGAAACAATCAATAATTCGTTAAACATGAAATTGAATATCATGCAGTAACAATTGATTTGAATAATCAAAACAAACAGTAACCCCTCTATCCCAGGGGAAACTAAATAGAACTTAATACTGAATTTGCAAACAGCCTCTCCCCGATCGGCAATCGGCCGATGGTAAACATTTTTGAAAAGGCAATTCATTTGACCACCCGGCACCTGTAAGAATATGGTCGATGGGAACATCCATCGCCCTAGCCGACGACGTTGCTGCTGCACTAGTGGAAAAAGATATATACACGTCAGTGTTAATACCTGCCTGAATCAACATTTGCTTTAAACCACCTTGAGATAGTCTGCACTGACACTCTCCTGTGTGGCTTTATGTAACTGATAAACAATCCTGTTTCCACATTTCTTAAGGTCCTTGTAGCTTCAATATAATGAAAATAAATGTGCCATTACACATAAACATGGATCAGTAGGTTATGCTGAAAACACAATTTTAACAAACCTGTGACACCTGGCCTGCTCTGTTTGAGCAAGGCGCAAATATACAACATAACTTTCTCTTCAGCCACTTCCATCCTGTCTTGCTGAAACTTTTGCATAATGTGAACTCGCTATGCTGAACCAATGCCATGAGCATGACCACCTTCATGGTTAGTTTGGCAAATTCAGAGACGTGACAGGAAGCATCTTGAGGACCTCACTTACATCCCAGATCGCCATATTCCTGGGTTTAGGAGGTTTGGAGTTGAAATTCCTTTCATCAATCGAGCTATGAGATGATGAAAACCCAATAGAATCTTTTCCTGACCCCATCAAAATATACGAGGACAAAGCACTTAAAGCTGTATTAATGGCAATATAACTGAGTCCCTCATCATCGTAGAGTGTCGACAGGAACTCTAAAATATCCACAATACCTGCAGTACTATAGTCAATATTATTTTGTACACCATATTGCTCCCATTTTTTACATAAGTAATATACCGCTTTTGAGTACTCTTTCTCCAGGCTGCAGTGAGCATGTCCACCGTTCGCCCAGACATTCCTCGCCCCAGGTATGGCCTTTTTAAAACCTGCAAATTAACAAGTCAATACGATCACATAACGGATGACTTTCCCGTGTTAGCGGATGCTCCAGTAAATTCCTATGCTTGGGAACCACCAAAGGAGGTTGGATCGCTAACTGTAACATCAAAGGGAACCATGCTTGAGTCGGGCAATTAGGTATTACAAGCACCCCTGAAGCGGCATCCTGATTAATTTTTTTCAGACTCCGACCTATGAGGCAGAATGGTGGGAAAATACATAAAAACATACCACCCCAATGTAGCGAGAAAGCATCAATTGTAACTGCCCCTTGGTCTGGTTCCCATAAAACATATTTAGGCAGCTGGTGGTTAAACCTCGATGCAAAACAAATCGATATCTGGCATTCATATATAAGTACTATATTATAGAAAACCTCCATGTTCAACATCCAATCTGTGTTGTTATGGAACTTTCGTGACTTGGCGTCTGCTACTATGTAGAATCTACCTGGTAGATAAGTAGCTGAAAACCAAATATCTTTTTCAATGCACCAGGCCCAAATTTGATTAGCCAATCTGTCACAAGATGCAGACTTGATTCCACCGCTGTGATTAATATATATACCACTGCCGTAATATTGTCAATCTGAAACTGAACATGCAGGTTACCTTTGTTAGAGCAATAAGCCTATCTATAAAAAGCTCTTAATAGTTAATTCCCCATGTCTGCAGAAGCGATGCCTCTTGCTCAGTCCATCTGCCTCCACAGCTGAAACTCGTATCCGTGACACCCCACCCGAGTGCACTGACATTCATCTGCAAAATCATGGAAGGCTGGTCAAGCACTACCTTGCTAGAACTCCTGGACACATGGTGAATCCACCATTCCAAATCAGAAACGGCCTCTGCTGATAACTGCATGGATCTATTATAATGACCCGAATGTATCCTTAGTGCCTCCATTAGCTTGATACAGCTGTCAATTAGCTCTACCCTTTTTCCCTGGGCAGAGTCACTTAATTGAATCAATTGTGACCCAAATAGTCAGGTGTTAATTTGGATTTCTCTGGATGAATAATGCCCAATCTTTGAAAATTGGATTTAACAACTACAGCTGTTCAGCTGTTCTACTTCAGCTGTTCTCTTGGATACTCCTGTAATCAAGATATCATCGAGATAAACCATGAGTACCTGACCCTGGCCTCTCAGCATGCCTATTATAGGTTTTAACAATTTTGTGCCATAGTTGATCCATCCAGGTGAATTTCAAATATCTTCTATCCTGCAAATCTTCATAAAATAAAGATCAAACTTCAAACTGGTAAGTTCTCATTTAATCTTACTATTTTACTTCGGAGTCACTTTAGTGATTCCGTGAAGAGTTCAAAGCTCTGTGGTTTTATGCCGCAGATTCAAATCCCGGCTTCTCACTGCATTGATTGACTTCGGATGAGAAACAATCAATAATTCGTTAAACATGAAATTGAATATCATGCAGTAACAATTGATTTGAATAATCAAAACAAACAGTAACCCCTCTATCCCAGGGGAAACTAAATAGAACTTAATACTGAATTTGCGAACAGCCTCTCCCCGATCGGCAATCGGCCGATGGTAAACATTTTTGAAAAGGCAATTCATTTGACCACCCGGCACCTGTAAGAATATGGTCGATGGGAACATCCATCGCCCTAGCCGACGACGTTGCTGCTGCACTAGTGGAAAAAGATATATACACGTCAGTGTTAATACCTGCCTGAATCAACATTTGCTTTAAACCACCTTGAGATAGTCTGCACTGACACTCTCCTGTGTGGCTTTATGTAACTGATAAACAATCCTGTTTCCACATTTCTTAAGGTCCTTGTAGCTTCAATATAATGAAAATAAATGTGCCATTACACATAAACATGGATCAGTAGGTTATGCTGAAAACACAATTTTAACAAACCTGTGACACCTGGCCTGCTCTGTTTGAGCAAGGCGCAAATATACAACATAACTTTCTCTTCAGCCACTTCCATCCTGTCTAGCTGAAACGTTTGCAAAATGTGCACTCGCTATGCTGAACCAATGCGATGAGCATGACCACCTTCATGGTTAGTTTGGCAAATTCAGAGACGTGACAGGAACCTACTATCGAAGCATCTTGAGGACCTCTCTTACATCCCAGATCGCCATATTCCTGGGTTTAGGAGGTTTGGAGTTGAAATTCCTTTCATCAATCGAGCTACGAGATGATGAAAACCCAATAGAATCTTTTCCTGACCCCATCAAAATATACGAGGAAAAAGCACTTAAAGCTGTATTAATGGCAATATAACTCATCATCGTAGAGTGTCGACAGGAACTCTAAAATATCCACAATACCTGCAGTACTATAGTCAATATTATTTTGTACACCATATTGCTCCCATTTTTTACATAAGTAATATACCGCTTTTGAGTACTCTTTCTCCAGGCTGCAGTGAGCATGTCCACCATTCGCCCAGACATTCCTCGCCCCAGGTATGGCCTTTTTAAAACCTGCAAATTAACAAGTCAATACGATCACATAACGGATGACTTTCCCGTGTTAGCGGATGCTCCAGTAAATTCCTATGCTTGGGAACCACCAAAGGAGGTTGGATCGCTAACTGTAACATCAAAGGGAACCATGCTTGAGTCGGGCAATTAGGTATTACAAGCACCCCTGAAGCGGCATCCTGCTTAATTTTTTTCAGACTCCGACCTATGAGGCAGAATGGTGGGAAAATATATAAAAACATACCACCCCAATGTAGCGAGAAAGCATCAATTGCAACTTCCCCTTGGTCTGGTTCCCATAAAACATATTTAGGCAGCTGGTGGTTAAACCTCGATGCAAAACAAATCGATATCTGGCATTCATATATAAGTACTATATTATTGAAAACCTCCATGTTCAACATCCAATCTGTGTTGTAATGGAACTTTCGTGACTTGGCGTCTGCTACTATGTAGAATCTACCTGGTAGATAAGTAGCTGAAAACCAAATATCATTTTCAATGCACCAGGCCCAAATTTGATTAGCCGATCTGTCACAAGATGCCGACTTGATTCCACCGCTGTGATTAATATATATACCACTGCCGTAATATTGTCAATCTGAAACTGAACATGCAGGTTACCTTTGTTAGAGCAATAAGCCTATCTATAAAAAGCTCTTAATAGTTAATTCCCCATGTCTGCAGAAGCGATGCCTCTTGCTCAGTCCATCTGCCTCCACAGCTGAAACTCGTATCCGTGACACCCCACCCGAGTGCACTGACATTCATCTGCAAAATCATGGAAGGCTGGTCAAGCACTACCTTGCTAGAACTCCTGGACACATGGTGAATCCACCATTCCAAATCAGAAACAGCCTCTGCTGATAACTGCATGGATCTATTATAATGACCCGAATGTATCCTTAGTGCCTCCATTAGCTTGATACAGCTGTCAATTAGCTCTACCCTTTTTCCCTGGGCAGAGTCACTTAATTGAATCAATTGTGACCCAAATAGTCAGGTGTTAATTTGGATTTCTCTGGATGAATAATGCCCAATCTTTGAAAATTGGATTTAACAACTACAGCTGTTCAGCTGTTCTACTTCAGCTGTTCTCTTGGATACTCCTGTAATCAAGATATCATCGAGATAAACCATGAGCACCTGACCCTGGCCTCTCAGCATGCCTATTATAGGTTTTAACAATTTTGTGCCATAGTTGATCCATCCAGGTGAATTTCAAATATCTTCTATCCTGCAAATGAACAGACATTGAGTAATCCGCATCTTTAAGCTCTATAGTCACCATATAGCATCCTCTTGACCCAGTTGCTTGGCAGTGACAATTCCATCTTACAATGTCTATACTACATCCCCCATCCTTTTTTGGCCTGGGAAAATATTAGACACAAATTGATGGGGCTGTTGAACCGACTTTCCAATGACGCCTTTATCACATATGCTTCCAAGCGCAGTCTAAACCTCCATCTGTTCTGTTAATGAAAACTGAGCAGTTCTCCCAGGAACATGCTGAATGTGCAAATCACAATTTGGATTGAACTCCATTCAAAACCTTTGAATAACACTCTGTATAAACAGAGCTGAGGTAATTTGCTTCCATTCATCCCAGAACAGATGTAATGTACCCCCAGATTTAAGTTGTATCACATTTGATATGTGCACCTGAGAACCAGACCCACCTACCTCCTTGGTACCTGGTGGATCACGTCCCCGGCTCCTGGCGGGAAAGCCGACGTTTGACCGTGTTCCCGCTGCAGAATGCCACCTGCGCATCTGCATTGCCGGACGACTTGTTCCTGGTTCAGCTTCGTTTGCAGGGGTACTTTCTTTTTTGGAAACTTGCCGACCGCCGGTGGCTTGATTAATCCCACAGTCTTTGCCTCGTCATCCATGTCCTTGACACGCTTGGCGAGGTCCTCTCCGAAGAGTAGGTTGGCCGGCTGTATGTTGCTGGGCTGGCAGAGTACTGCAAACTTGGGATTAATGGTGGGCGTTGACCATTTAGTACGAGGAAAAACTTTTTCACCCAGAGAGTTGTGGAATTCTGTGGAATTCTCTGCCTCAGAAGTCAGTGGAGGCCAATTCTCTGGATGTTTTCAAGAGAGAGTTAGATAGAGCTCTTAAAGCTAGCGAAGTCATGGGGAGAAGGCAGGAACGGGGTACTGATCGTGGATGATCAGCCATGATCATAGTGAATGGCAGTGCTGGCTCAAAGGGCCGAGTGGCCAACTCCTGCACCTATCATCTATTGTCTATTGTCCAAACCAATGAAGGCAAGCATACCATAAGCCTTCTATACCACTTAAAATGGTACCACCTCTTTGTTATTTACCACTTATTTGCCACTGATTACTTCTCAGAAGTGTACATTACCCTGAAAGTATCAGCCATAGCCAGGAATTCTATTGTTCAGACTCCATTGTTGGGGCTAGACAAGGGATTCGAGAGAGTATGTGTGTGGAAATACCTCCCAATCACACCACACCTCCATGTACTACAAATCCAGAAACAGTGAATCAAGAACAATTCTGCAGAATCTCCTGCCTGTGTACACATGCTGAAGGGGCAAGTACCATTTCACAGATCAAACATAACATCACGGTGAGAGATTCTATCAAGTAGCTTTGCATTTTTTCTGCCTTGTGAGTGACTGTCTATTAAAAAAATGTTTGATGCTGTGGTTTTGAATGAGTCATGTAGAGAGCAGAGCTACAGATGGAACCGGGCCTTATTCAGTACCAGTATATACACAGAGAAGACCTGTTGGTAGAATCTCCCTGAATACAAAATACATACAAGGTTTGATAGTCTATGCACAAAGGTAACAACAGATGATTGAGTGAAATTTCATTGTGTAAAGTGTGTAAAGGTACTTGGTTTACTTCAATATTTTGGTCAAATGGTTCCATGGAACTACATATATAAAATGGAAGCACATCTTACACAGACATCAACTCTGAATATTCAAACAACTTTGAGACAAGATAGTTCACATATACAGTCTGAAAGCTTTTGAGGACCTACTGTGTCCCCAGACACCCCAACACCCTTCTTTCAGCACAATATTGTGATGGATGGCTCTCTAGTTACACAAACAACCCGTCTAATTGCCAGAACAAATATGACACGGCGATGAATGATGTGTTAAGTGTTAAAATAGCTCATCTGAAATCTTCCTAGACCTTATTGATGTAGTGCAATTATCCGTGACCCAATTGCCTGTACATTGCACCAATGCATATGAAAAGGTGCCACGAGCATGTCAGTTTCCAAAGCAGATCTCTTAAGTGGCCCCCTGCTATGAACTTCTCTCCTGCTCCCTTCACAGCAAGTGGTGTTTAATCATGCAGCTTTTCTTACAATTTCAAAACCAAATCTCTGCATGAAGATTTCATTTGAAAACACTTCAGGCTGTTTCTTGATGCTACTAATGGCTGCTATATCTTACACTCTATACTCTCTGATCACTATGGCTTCTATTTCCTAACATTCAGCAAAGAAAATTGATGGCAGATCAATCCAATTTCCATCACATCGTCCATGCGTTTGACACACCAGTGCATGGCATCCAGTAACACCTGATGTTCACCTGATAACCGTTCTTGTATTTTTTTCCCCACACTTGCCTGATCCAACAGACAGCTAAAACACTTCATACAGAAGCAGAGCCTCACAGCATCAGAGTTCTGTATGGATAGAATGCCATAGGCACCAGACCACGGAGTCAAGTGCTGGGAAATCATTGCAGTCATATCTCCTCATGATGTCCACCCAAAGCCATGTGGCAATGATGTCCCATTCATCCAACTTGAATGCACAACCAGCCTCCATCCATCAACACCACAAAGCCTCTGTGATGGTGGTGCATCTGAAGGAAGTATCTTTCAGCTTTATTTCTATATTATAGTATACAGAGCCTTATACCTGCACCACTGACTTAACTTGCCATTTGAGGCCCTGAACAATTTCCAGGCCTCTACTGCTTATTCCTTAGTATAAAAGCAAAATTATATTTCACTTACCTCCTGTGTTTCAAAATATTTTTAAAGTGTCCACAAGCCCTATTGTAATTATAGTTTTATCCCAATCAACATCCTCATATTTAAAACTTGATCTTTTCGGAGCTAATTGAATGAGACCAGAGGCCAGATGGCGGCACAGTGATGCGGCAGTAGAGGTGCTGCCTTACAGCGCCAGAGACCCGGGTTTGATCCTGACTACAGGTGCTCTCATTACGGAGTTTGTATGTTCTCCCTGTGACGGCGTGGGTTTTCTCCGGGTGCTCCAGTTTCCACTGACACTCCAAAGACGTACGGGTTTATAGGTTAATTGGCTTCAGTAAAATAGTAAATTGTCCCTAGTCCCTAGGATAGGGTTGGTGTGCGGTGATCGGTGGTCTGCATGGATCTGGTGGGCCGAATACACACAATATCTCTAAACTAAACTAAACTAAAACATGTCAGTGACATGGTAGGAAGCATCAACATATTAATGAGAAAGGTTGAAGGAGGTTGCAGTTTTTGTAGTTCATTCATAGTTATTGCTTAAAATTTGTTCTTTGATTGCACCCAGTATAACGATAATCTACCTCAGTAGTTTTATAGATAGCAGTTTCTATTTGGCAAATTTCCAAATCTACCACAAAGGAAGCATTAGTTTTTCTAAATTTCTTGGCAGAACTAATTTTAGTGAGGCATAGTTGTAAATAATTTGTATTTTTGGTCATGGGAGCAATGGAAACATATTAGCGCTTTCATTAATGTTAAGATTATTTGGAAGGACATGCTTCGGTTTCAATAACTTTATTTAAATGCGAAAGGCTAATTCTAAAGGGCCTGTCCCACTTGCCAATTTTTTTGGCGACTGTCGGCATCATTGACTGACGTATCAGGTCACCGAAAAAGTCACGGTGAGACCAGGCGGTGACGCGGCGTGATGACGTATTGACACCCGGTGTTTCCTCAAGTGTCGCAACATTTTTTTGTTGCCGCTGGATTTTGAAATGTTCAAAATCTTTCGGCGACCCTGATACGTAAGTCAATGACACCGGCAGTCGCCGAAAAAATCACCAAGTGGGACAGGCCCTTTAGAATCAAAAGTGGCAGGATATTGGAAGGCATCAGTTTCCCATTTTCCATGTTCCCAGCTTCTGGAATGTTGTCAGAACAAAGTGGAGGCCAACTATTATTTCACGGTAGATAGACACAAAAAGCTGGAGTAACTCAGCGGGTCAGGCAGCATCTCTGAAGACAAAGAATAGGTGACATTTTGGGTCGTGACCCTTATTCAGACTGAGTTTCAGGGGAGAGGCAAATAAGAGATATAGAAGGTGCATAGAACAACTGAATGAAAGATATGCAAAAAGCAACGATGATCAAGGAAAGGTAGAGCCCATTGTTGGCTGTGGGGTAGGTAAACAAGTTATGCAAACAGTGAAACTCAACAGGACGGCAGTGAAACTAGTACGACGACAGGGTTGGGGATGGGGCGGAGAGGGAGGCGATGCAAGGGTTACTTGAAGTTAAAGAAATCAATATTCGTACCACTGGGTTGTAAGCTGCCCAAGCAAAATATGCAGTGCTGATCCTCCAATTTGCATTTGGCTTCACTCTGACAATGGAGGAAGCCCAGGACAGAAAGGTCAGTAAGGGAATAGGAAGGGAAGTGTTTGGCAACTCGGAGTGAAGTTAAGAACCCACTAACCCATTTGCTCTTCAGCAGATCCATATGCCTAATTACTGAATGTAATTAAGAAAGCAGGACAGAGCTCTAAGGCAGCCCATTCTTCTGGTCAAAGAATAATGCTTAGTTATCCAAATCAAAGATAAGACTAAAATATTTGTAGATTGCTTTTGCTTCTAATCGTTATGAGGACCTCCTGCTTGTTGTCATAAGGTCATAGGGTCATAAGGAATAGGAGTAGAATTAGGCCATTTGGCCCATCAAGTCTAGTCCACCATTCAATCATGGCTGATCTAACTCTCCCTCCTAACCCCATTCTCCTGCCTTATCCCCATAACCTCTGACACTCGTAATAATCAAGAAACACATGTTCTTGTTGCGGTTACTCATTTCGATTTTGCAACGAAAGTATCCAAAATTGTAATTGAATCTATTTAAAATTGTATCTGCAGTCATACAGCCCTATCAACTCACAACAGAACAGTTCACAACAGAAGGTAGACAAAAATGCTGGAGAATCTCAGCGGGTGAGGCAGCATCTATGGAGCGAAGGAATTTAGGCAACGTTTCGGGCCGAAACCCTTCTTCAGACTGATGTGAGGGTGGGGGGGGCGGGAAGAAGAAAGGAAGAGGAGGAGCCAGAGGGCTAGAGGGAGAGCTGAGAAGGGGAGGAGACTGTAAGGACTACCTGAAGGGGAATCACAGAGGGGGGGGCAGTGAGAGAGGAGGTTGTTAAACTGTCTTCGGAGAGAGGAGGAGAACTTCTTCAAAGTAGGCATACCTTGAGGAGATTTCGCAGTGGAGTAGACAAAATGTTTAAGAAGGAACTGCAGATGCTGGAAAATCGAAGGGAGACAAAAATGCTGGAGAAACTCAGCAGTGTTTTTCTTATTTTAGTAACTAGAATTAATGTAATTATAACAGCTGTGCTGCTTTTAATCATACTTGGAATAATGTCATTTAATTTGAATAATAATATCCCTTGTTGATTTTTAGGTAGATATGTACATCGCTAGATTATTATTGATTATAATTTTCACCAGTGCTTATTAAAAGGCAACCTGGATTTTCTGCTATGCTGATTGCACATTTGTTCAAAATGAACCGAATAGGGAATAATTTTAATGTTCAATTAGGCATTTATTGCACTGCAAGAAATATTGAAAGACTGATTATTGGAGATTACAAATGTTATAAAGGGATTTTTTTTTAACAGTATAAGTAGTTTATTTCAAAAGCAGTTTACTTCAAAAGAGTTTGAAAAAGGCTCCTGACATGAATGTCACCTATCCATGTTCTCTATGTTCTCCTGAGATGGATAGAGTGGATGTGGAGAGGATGTTTCCACTAGTGGGATGGTCTAGGACCAGAGGTCATAGCCTTAGAATTAAAGGGTGTTCCTTTAGGAAGATGAGATGAGGAAGGATTTCTTTAGCCAGAGGGTGGTGAATCTGTGGAATCCATTGCCACAAAGGCTGTGGAGGCCGTCAATGGATATTTTTAAGGCAGAGATAGATAGATTCTGGATTAGTATGGGTGTCAGGTGTTATGGGGAGAACGCAGGAGCATGGGGTTTGGAGGGAGCGATAGATTAGCCATTATTGAATTGCAGAGTAGACTTGATGGGCCTATCACATGAACTTATGAACCGTTGAGTTACTCCAGCACTTTGTATCTTTTTTTGGTAAACCACCATCTGCAGTTCCTTGTCATTAGGTAGAGTAGTTTATTGCCTGCTACATATTTTTGATCTCTATCACACTTCAAGATTTAAACCCATGGTTACTTATCTAATCTAACCAATCTCATGTCATATTAAAGAAATTGCACAGAGTCTCCATTGGTATAGTCCACCAATTAGTTGGGAATAAGCGAGTTTGGTATTCCGAAAAACGCAAGGAATCGTGGGACTTGTCAAAGGTCACTCGCGATAAACATTCTCGGCAACTGTGCTGTTGCATGTATACAGACATGCATTTCATCCGAAGTCAGGATCAAACCCAGGTCTCCGGCAGTGCAAGCGCTGTTGAATTGCGAATGGACCGTCCCCGTCCCCTCCCGAGTGTCCCATCCCTGTCCGGGGGCGGCTGGAGATGTCCGGGGTGACCCTGGACTGACGAGGCACCAGTCCGGAGCAGTGGCGGCCCAGGCTTACAGCCAGCACAGAGAAGAAGCGCTCAGTTCAGCCCAACTATGTCTGTCCCGCCGGGTTAACCGACAGCCCTGGACTGACGGGACACCGGCCCGGAGCAGTGACGGACCTGGCTTACAGCCAGTGCGGAGAAGAAGCGCTTACTCCAGCTCAACTCTGCCTATCCCGCCGGATTAACCGACAGCCCTCGACAGCCCCCAGAGCAGTGGAGTTAGCACTTCTTCTTGTATCACATGTTTTTTAAGAGCTAATTTTGTGTTTTAATTGTACGGCAAAGTTTACAACAAAAAAAAGAAAATACAAAGGTACGGGTATAAAAGCAAGGATATTTCTAGTGAAAAAATACAGTGAACGGGGAATAATCACATACCAATTATGTGCATTCACACATCTCCGTCATTTACAGCAATGTCACTACCAAGCTTGAAAGACAGGAATATTTACCAATCATCGGCACTTTACCGATTCACAGCACAGCACAAAAACAGACCCTTTGGCCCACCACATCCATGCCACCCATCATTCTAATCTGAACTCATCCCACTTGCCTGCATTAATTGTAAACCCCCAAACCCCTGCTTATTCAACTACTTATCCAGATGTCTCCTAATCCTGTTGCTGTATTCCTCTACCATATCATTTTGTAGTTCGTTCCAGATAACATCTATTCTTTGTGAAACGTTTACAGCATGGTGGCACAGCTGGTGGAGCTGGTGCCTCACAGCGGCTGAAACCTAGGTTCAATCCTGTCCTCATACGCTGTTGGTGTGGAGTTTGCAAACTCTCCCTGTATGGGTTTCCTCCAAGTGCTCTGGCCTTCCACATTCCAAAGAGGTGCAGGCCTGCAGGTCAACTGGCTTCCGCAAACTGTCCCTGGAGTGTAGGGTGTAGAAAAGAAGTGGGATAACATTACAATTAAAACACAAAGTACTCGTGCTATATCCAGGATAAGCGCTCAACTAAGGTAAGAAAGCCCAAAGCCAAAGTATTATATAATACCAACTTACAATAATTGACTCCATATGCAAAAAACAGCTACCTACATATTAATTAGCTCTTTAAAAAAAACAAATCCTGTAGATACAAGTATGTCATTGGAGTTATCATGTGGGCACCTCCCTGCATGGTGAGTTAGGCCCACGACACCTCTGGAGGGCTCAACAGTTTGACTCCTCCACCTCTACTGGACGTATTCTTGCTCTCCATCCTCACTGCTCAACCTGCTTTTTCCTTTCATAAGCTTCATCCACTACGTTCTCCCAAGGCAACGTCACTTCTATAAAATACACTATCCGCTGACTAACTGACCATAGCACTACATCAGGCCTCAAACTAGTACTAATTATTTTGTGTGGAACAACAAGCTTTCCTCGTAAATCTAGCTGCATCTCCCAACTGGCTAGAACTGGTATGAAAGTACCTGGTCAGCGGGTCAGGCAGCATCTCTGGAGAAAAGGAATAGGTGACATTTCGGGTCTAGTCCCTTTTTTAGACTGAGAGTCAGGGGTAAATGAGGGCCCAGCTAATTTCACTTCCCTTTCCTGTCCTGTCTTGATTGTATCCATCTAAAATGGAATTTTTCATGCTGTGTCATTGCTTATCACAAGGAACACTACATTATGTTCTGAGCTATAATTGCATTAAATGCAAAGCTTCCAATAAATTTATTTTGGGGAATTTCAATGGCACCAAACAAAGTGTTCTTGAAGAAATCCCCAAACCATGGATGTGGGTGTTTCTGTAAACACAGCACTCAGTAGTGAAACTGAAGGTCTCCAAACTTCCAGGTTATCTTCCTGTTTTTTATGTAATATTCCCATTGTTTCATATCCTGTATTTTAAGTAGTATAGATCATAGTCAATAGCCAAAATAATGAGATGAAGCAAAAATAAATAAATCTGTTTTTACAAAGAAATATATCAGATATGTCCCTGTGGCGCACCTGGTGGTCGGCAACTGGCAGAGCGAACCTCGGCTCTGGAGGGAGGAGTTAGGTGTCTCAGTATGGGAGGCGCAGGTCATGGGGTTGACCCTTAGGGGTATTTAAGGTCGGGCAACGCCAGTGCCCATTTGAGGAGTAGGGAGCTGTAACTGACCGATTACAACACGTCTCAAGCACACAACTTGTATCCGCTTAGTTTTTTAACTGGACTCGTGCGATCCCCGCTATATCCCTGTGTTTTCTTGCCTTTTTTTGTGACATTTTTCAAGCAGGATTTCATGAATTCCTTAGGCTAATTTATAATAGAAATATTACATTAATTTTGCGATTCAATAACTCTATACAAGCCAAATTCTGATTATGCTTATGATTTTTATAATTTATAACCCGATTAGATGGTTTTCTGATGCCCCAAGTTTTTGAAGCACAACGTGTGTAGCAGTGTCCATTTGGTCACATGTGAAATGTGTGAATTAAAAGCAGAGTAACATTTTATATTTATTGTTTCTTTTTTATTGTTTACTAGACCAAGTGTAGACCCGTTGGGTCTGCTCCCCCAATGGACCCATCCCCTACCCGTAGCCCCCTGGTCCTCCAACTCAACCCGTTGCCGAAAGTAAGATTCAAGCACTTCTTAGCAAAGATCATAGCTCGTGAGCCTTCCCCAGCACTGGAGTTGAAAAAAAATCCCAATCCCCCATTGCAATACCAATTGACCCTCCCCCTCCTGTCCTGCCAGGAGCTATGATGGCAACATTGTTGCAAATGTCGGGTGTATCAAAGTGTGTTGGAAGCTGTGAGGAATGATTTTAAAATAAAAACCATTTTAAATTCAAAGTATTTTTAAACATTTTCAGTAATAACTCAAGAAATAAAGCCTGAAATTTTCAGATAAGTAGTTTTGGACTCCACGGGAAAAATCTCTACCGGAATATGTAAAAATGTTACCATTACCGCGTCGTTTTTTGAGAAGATGTGATTATACACAAACAAACAAACACACACACGAACAAACACTCAAACAAACAAACGCATCCACATACAAGATCAGACTTTTAATAGTTATATGATATTTTGTGTTTAAGCTTGCCATTAAAATACTTAATAATGAATAGAACTTAAAATAATGAAATAAAAATCTAGTTTACTCACCTATTTTATCGATGTCTCATTCTGTAGGCCCTCCGTTGTCTGACCTCGTCAATGTTATAACTGTTTTTATTGCACTCATCGCAGTGTCCCATATGTCATATACGTCATAAATTAAAAAAAATCCTTGTTTTTTTCCCAATTTTGAAAGTATTACATTTTGGTCAAATCTTGGTCGATTCTGATGACAAATTAGCTCAAAAGGATCCTAAGTAGGCCTATTTTTAATGCTGTGACATTTCATTATGATTTAATAACTTTCACATTTGGCCACCCATGTCACAGATTAGTATCCTTATTTACAGAAACACCCATATGTATTCAGAGGTAGAATAAAATATTAAATAGGATTGTTCGAGCTGACAACAGAACAATTGTCAAGATTGAGCATGTGAATTTGTCTCCAATTAATCTGTTGTGAATGGGTGTCATAAAAACATTTGATGCAATCGTGTACTCTTTCTCGTACAACAGCCCTTTTAGAGAATTATTCGCACCACTTTAACACTTGGTTTTACTTGGGGAAGCTAAAATGCCACAAATGTTCACAAGAGACCTCGTCATCTTGCAAGAAGTTCTTTCAATTTGTTATAATGAGGACTCTTGAAAGACGTGATTTGCATTTACATAGAGACAGTCAACACCAAAAAATGAGTTGAGTTCAGTTTTGTTTATTGACACCTGTACCGAGGTACAGTGAAAAGCTTTTGTTGTGTTCTAACCAGTCAGCAGAAAGACAATACACGACTACAATTGAGCCATTCACAGTGTACAGATGCACGATAAAGGGAATAATGTGAATAACGTTTAGGGCAAGGTAAAGTCTAGTAATGTCTGATCAAAGACAGTCCGAGGGTCTCCAATGAGGTTGGTAGTAGCTCAGGACTCCCTCTAGTTGTTGGCAGGATGGTACAGTTGCCTGATAACAGCTCAAGATGTTCCAGTGACAAATGTTACAATGTATTCATGGATACATCAGGTAGAATAAGGCTAAGCCGGTAAAGGATGGAGCAACCATCCTGGTGGAGCCTGGCTAAGCTTCAAGGATGGTTTTTCAGAGTGATGTTAATATGACCCATTCTAAGGAATTTCAGTGTGCAAGACTTCAATGATCAAAAGCATTGCAGCCATTGGTGAAAGGAAGTGGTTCTGAGAGTCAGATATAAGGCAAGGTAGAACCTTTACAGGTGTGGGACTGGAAGAGGTTATAGAGATATAACAATAGCAAAACACTGACGTTTTTAATGAACGATTAGACTTTTAGTTTTGTCAGGAGACTCATTGTCAATTTAAATTGGCAAAAGCAGTGGGACTGGAGGATGAGGCAGAAAAGGGACATGACGGTGGTGCAGCGGTAGAGTTGCTGCCTTACAGCGCCAGAGACCCAGGTTCGATACTGATTATGAGTGGTGTCTGTACGGAGTTTGTACGTTCTCCCCGTGGCCTGCGTGTGTTTTCTCCGGGATCTTGATTTTCCTCCTACACCCCAAAGGTTTATAGGCTAATTGGCTTCGGTAAAATTGTAAATTGTACCTAGTGTGTGTAGGATAGTGTTAGTATACGGGGATCGCTGGTCGGCTTGGACCCGCTGGACTGAACGGCCTGTTTTCACACTGTATCTCTAAACTAAACTAAGCAAAACAAGATTTGTATTTACAGAATGCGGGGGAATGAGGGAGAGGGGAGTAGAACATGGAAGAAGTTGGAGGTGATGTGTTTCAGTGGCAGAGAAGCTGAGATGAGCACCGACAAATGGAAATGCTACTCATGAACTAAGCGAGTTTCAAAGTTCAATCTGGAATACATATTTCAAATTGTTCATGAACACAATTAGTGCATGAATCGTGCATTAGTCTCTGCAACCAAACCAGCCATGGTTAATGAGCAAGTGATTTAGTAACTGATTCTGACATTTTTGGAAATACAGCCTGGTTATATTACATAAACAATTCACATCCGCACTACAGCCTGCTTTTTGGACAGATTGGCTGTGAGAATAACTCTTCAGGAGCAAAAATCAATATTAGGTGAGGAATCCAGAAGAATTTTTATCGCATTGGTCGGTAGAGTTCTAATATAACCAATTAATTAGAATATAAGTGGATTTGTAATGAAACAACACAAAGCACGATGCTGCTCAGCTGGAATTTTAAAGAGCTAATCAAAAGACAGAGTATTTAGGAGCATTTATGACAAATGCAACGCTACCATTTATTTTGAGAGGAATAGGCTACAAAAACAGGGATGTAATGCTGAGGCTTTATGAGCCACTGGTCAGACCGCATTTGGAGAACTGTGAGCAGTTGGGCCCCATATCTCAGGAAGGATATGCCGGTGTTGGAGAGGGTATACTAGCCCACAAAATTGGCCTTGGAAGTCGACCATGGGAACGGATGTGCCGGCTCTGGCCGCACCAGAGTTCCAGAGCCCCGGCCGCAGATGACAAATTTGGCCTGCCGATCGGATGCGGCAGTCGGCCATGGGAATGTATCTGCCAGCTCTGGCAGTGCTGGAGTTCCATGGCCCCGGCCGCAGGGGTCAAATTCGACCCACTAATCGGCACGGAAGTCCTGATGAGGTCGAGATCGGCCGCCTCACTCGGCCTAGGCACCACAGTTTCAGGGAGGCATCCAGGGGGGAGTTTCAAGTGCGCTCTTGTAATTTTGTCCAGAGTAAAGGAGCTTCCTGACCACCAGTTGCCAATAAATCAGTGGTGGACCTGTAAGGGCATTACTCATCTTGTGACAACTTATAGTCATTTTTTGGAACCTCCAGCATACTTCCACCTTTCAAAACTAACATAATTCTTATAATTCCAGTGCACAAAATACACTGAAATTCCACTGAAAAATAGCCAGTCAACTAAGTTTTATTTTACGTGCTAGAATGGACAGGATGGCTCATTATGCTTTATGATCACTTGATAATGACTTGGGCTTGTAGATGTTGGGGAGATAATGCAGTAAACACTGATATAGAGCCATGAAGTGTTACTTTTCGACAGACACAAAATGCTGGAGTTACTCAGCAGGTCTGGCAGGATCTCTGGAGAAAAAAAATAGGTGACAATTCGGGTCGAGACCCTTCTTCAGATTGAGAGTCATGGGAAAGGGAAATGAGAAATGTAGACAGTGATATAGAGAGATAGAGACCAAATGAATGAAAGATAGGCAAAAAGTAACGATGATTAAAGAGAGGTGGAGCCCACAATGGTCCATTGTTGGCTGTGGGGTAGGTGATAACTAGTTATGCAGAGAGTGAAACTCAACGGGACAACAGTGAAACTAGTATGATGACTAGCGTGGGTGAGGGACGGAGAGGGAGGCGATGGAAGGGTTACTTGAAGTTAAAGAAATCAATATTCATACCACTGGGTTGTAAGCTGCCCAAGCGAAATATGAGGTGCTGTTCCTCCAATTTGTATTGGGCCTCACTCTGACAACGGAGGAGGCCCAGGACAGAAAGGTCAGTGTGGAAACGGGAATGGGAGTTTAAGTGTTTGACAACCGGGAAATCATGTAGGCCAAGGCGGACTGAACAAAGGTGCTCAGCGAAATGATCGCTCAGTCTGTACTTGGTCTCGCTGATATATAGGAGTCCCCACATTGAACAATGGATACAGTAGATGAGGTTGGAGGAAGTGCAATTGAGCGTTTGCCTCACATGAAAGGACTGTCGGGGTCCCTGGACAGAGTCGAGGTTACTCATAAGTGTTACTCTACTTTCTTCCTGAGTCACCTGGTGCTCCAATGCTTACCTAGCCTTGTTTCCTAACCCAAGCCTATAATTACTGAAGAGTGTACCTCTACTGTAGGTTGAACACTGGTAGAAACGGAATGCATTTTTCTGTTCTACAGAACCAAACTACTGAGCTGAAATCTTTGCTAGTACATGCTGAACATTGTGGTGTCAAAGTAAAGTGACTTTGAAATTGCATCAGCACTTGACTGCAGCACAAGCGCACGATTAGCAGAAGTGTCTATCACTGCTAAATATATTGGCACCGCTATGCAAGTGTACGTTCATTGCTCAGAAAATGCTTCAATTTGGTTCTGCCAAGATTAGTGGAGCTGGATAAGCCTTTTCCCCTCAGGGTCCTCTTTACTCACGCATAGATGTTGAACCGTTCAAACTGCCTCCTTGGATTCATTGCCCTGATGCATCCCTTAGTCTGTGTGTAAGCAAACATTTGCTTTGGACATGGCCCTTGTCAGTTCCACTTTGGATATTCTTCCAAGCAATGAGGCTGATAGCACTCAGTGCCTGTGTACAATTCATTCTGATTGTCACTTTTGTCAGTGAACCTCCTGTTTGGCAATTGAGTGCAGCCACAGCGTCAGAGTTACAATCCCCTGATACCATTCAAGATAAACCACACATGATGCAAACAAACATGGTTCAATTTTGTAGTAAATGAAGGTAATGGCCCAGGGGTTCTCCTGCAGAGTGGAATATGTTTGTGTTCATTACTCATTACAATTACTTTAGAATCCCCATACTCAAGCAGAATTTCCCTTATGATCCTCCACCCGCACAATATACCCATGTATAGAAAACACTGGAGGAGCACAATGATGTACAGGGTATAATGGCACCCAACACTCATTTTGTCTTCACTTGTTCAAGAAAATTTCACTCTGCTGTTCATATGTGACAATAACGAACCACTGAACCGTCATTGTCTAAAGCAAGGGACATTATCTACACTGTGACAGCGCTGACGACTGTTAGACTCACCACCAGGGACTTTGGATTATTCTCCTCAATTTCAGTTGTCTCGTGCAATTCACTTCCATCTTACTTTTTCTTCATGATTGCTTGCAAACCATGATCCTAACCAATGGGTTGACAACAGAGACTCAGTGAAGACAGTGCCATATTATGGCCCAACTGTCAAAGTTTGTTTCTTAAAAAGCAGATAGCAACAAAATCCGTTAAAGGTAAACCATGGCAATCTTTAATTGATTCGTCAGACGGGAGTTGCAAAGATCTACAATGAGCACAAATGTTGCTCAGTGCTTCTCGGGCTCCACTCACAGAAGAAAGGAAAGTTAGCACAATTATACATTTTTCTTATCAGTAAAACACTCCTACCAAGTCTGAATATGGCATGACTGAAAGATTCTGTAGCCTTTCAGAATATAAGCAAAGCTGGGTCCAAATCAAGTTCATCCAATAACAAGTTATTACTTATTTCTGGAACGTCAGCTATTTTTTTCAAATCTTGGCTTCTTTATGGCCTTGAATGAAGCACATGTTATTACTGCAGGATTCCATCTTAATTTCTTTATTAAAAAGACAACCTGTCCTCCATATTGTGATCAATATAATTTACAAAGTCATTCAGACTTGGCACCGAGCCATTATTTTGTTCTACCAGTCCATGCTTTTGTAGAAGAACAACTCCATTTTAGATTTGACTATTAGATTTGACTATTAGCTCTTTCATTTTTATCTAACATGATAACATTCACAGTCCTAGGTAGGTACACACAATGGTCGCAAGCATTAGAGCAATGATTAGCAGAATGATAGAGCCATTATGTATCACAGTACCACAAAGTCCATCAAACCAATGGTACGGCAACCAGTTCTCACTCTCTTCATTGACAACCATCCTGATGAAGCTTGTTTAGGGTCGATGGATCAGGTGCCACCTGTAGGCGGTGTAATCCTTTCAGCCGATATTGGGGTTGTGCCATAAAGTTCGCACCTGTCCGAGGGTGTTGCCAGTCTCTTCGTAGATCGTTGCACAGGTGCTCCCCCCCTCTCAGCCTGTGGTGGGGTTCACCACCTTGATCTAGACCCTAGCGTATCTGTGGGTTTGGACAGCTTCTCCTCCCAGTAGGTTTGGGTGGCCTGCTTCCACATCACCATGTAGAAGCAGCTGCTGGACTGGAAGCCAAAGACAAAGCCAGCGTAGATTGCAGTCTGTGTTGATGTAGAAGGTGCCACTGAAGTTGATGGCGTTGAACTCCTCAAATCCGACAGCAAGGCCAGGGTCATAGTTGGCGGTCTGCAGTAACTCCCTGCCCTTGTTGCGCACTACCCAGTTAGGAACGACCTGCATTATCATGCAGTATAATGTGGATAAATGTGAGGTTATCCACTTTGGTGGCAAAAACAGGAAAGCAGACTATTATCTAAATGGTGGCCGATTAGGAAAAGGGGAGATGCAACGAGACCTGGGTGTCATGGTACACCAGTCATTGAAAGTAGGCATGCAGGTGCAGCAGGCAGTGAAGAAAGCGAATGGTATGTTAGCATTCATAGCAAAAGGATTTGAGTATAGGAGCAGGGAGGTTCTACTGCAGTTGTACAGGGTCTTGGTGAGACCACACCTGGAGTATCACGTACAGTTTTGGTCTCCAAATCTGAGGAAGGACATTATTGCCATAGAGGCCGTGCAGAGAAGGTTCACCAGACTGATTCCTGGGATGTCAGGACTTTCATATGAAGAAAGACTGGATAGACTCGGCTTGTACTCGCTAGAATTTAGGAGATTGAGGGGGGATCTTACAGAAACTTACAAAATTCTTAAGGGGTTGGACAGGCTAGATGCAGGAAGATTGTTCCCGATGTTGGGGAAGTCCAGGACAAGGGGTCACAGCTTAAGGATAAGGGGGAAATCCTTTAGGACCGAGATGAGAAAAACATTTTTCACACAGAGAGTGGTGAATCTCTGGAACTCTCTGCCACAGAAGGTAGTCGAGGCCAGTTCATTGGCTATATTTAAGAGGGAGTTAGATGTGGCCCTTGTGGCTAAAGGGATCAGGGGGTATGGAGAGAAGGCAGGTACGGGATCCTGCACCTAGTTTCTATGTTTCTATGTTTCTATCCTCCTCAGGTCAGTCTCACTGATGCCGCTGTTCTCGGGGCACATGTCATAGATATCTGGGATGTTGTTGTCAAAGTCCTTGCAGGTGTCTCCTCTGCTGTCACCATCGGTATCGATCTGGTCATGGTTGATAACAAAACGGCAATTGTCCTTCTCATCAGAAACGCCATAATTGCCATCCTCATTAATATCCTGATTGTCATCACACTGATTACCACCAGGTCTGAGTCATTGTCTTCCTGGATAGGGTTATGCATAATCTCTTTCAAGGCCAGTTCATTGGCTATATTAGGCCAGTTCATTGGCTATATTTAAGAAGGAGTTAGATGTGGCCCTTGTGGCTAAGGGGATCAGGGGGTACGGAGAGAAGGCAGGTACGGGATACTGAGTTGGATAATCAGCCATGATCATATTGAATGGCAGTGCAGGCTCAAAGGGGCGAATGGCCTACTCCTGCACCTATTTTCTATGTTTCTATGTTTCTAAGAGGTCCATCTGTTTCAAAATGTTCAGCTTCTCTCTTTCTAGACCCTTGGTCATACGATAGAGCTCAAAATGCTTCAAAATTGTTGATCAAATGTGGTTTGTCCATCCGAAGTTGTGACCAAAGGCTTTGCACTTCCTCCTGATCTGTAAAGATGTTCTTTCTTCTGTATGGATCAGCTTTACATGGTGCTGCAGGTAGCGATCAATCAGAAACACCTTGTTACATCCTGGGTGGGGGCAAGGTCTTTCACGCACCTCTTCATGCTGCTCTTTTATATGTCTCTTAAGTCCGTCAACTCCTCTGTAAACAGCACAGCAACCCATACTGATATCGATACATGGTGGGGAAATCTTCCCTTTCCAAGTTTGACTTTGGTTTCCGGCCACATTTTTGTCCAGATTGTTTCTTCACATCCAGATTGCACTTCTTCACTGGTAACTTACTCTTCTTCTTCCAATATGGTTGAAAGACTCATCTGAAGAACCATTCTTAACTTTTGTTTCTCTGTCATCTTCATTTGATAAATACCTTTCAGAAAGATCACTGGACTCCAATTCATCCACAAGCTCATTTCTTATGGAACATGATCCTTCATTGCAGTTAACTGGGTTTTTTTTCTCACATTTAATGGTTGAACCTTGTACCCTGTACCTGAACTTTTTCCCAAGAGGATCTGAGCACAAGAACATATCCTTCTTCAATAAGGATTCCGAGTTGTCCACATCCACTGCCCGCAAAGTGGTTCCACTATATGTACAAGACTGAAAGTCTGCTAACACTGGGACAGGTTGATGCTTCGCAACATTATCACCCTCACCATTTTCAGTCACTGTTCCATTCCGAGGTGAAAGGGTTATTGAACCATCCAGAACTTCCTCCATAGTCCTTATTTCTACTGGATAGGCACTGTCCCTCATTCAAAACAACGCTGCAACGAATGCATGTCCAGGATGTATCTGTGGCCCTCTGTTATCAGAGTTCTGAACAGTCCTTCCAATTGCTAGGATTCTGCCTGATTCACCTCTACCCCATTGCAGACATTGGACTTTGTCTCTGGAACTGGTGTGCTATAATGCTCAGAACTATATTCTCCACGCTAACCTTTCCTTTGCTCTACCTATTTTAGGTGAGCCTGGCTTGATTGCATTTATTCATGTTAATCCTTTGTGTCTTGCTGACACTGGAAAAGGGTGCAAGTTTCTTTAGACTCATTATTTAGCTGTTTAATAACTATTAACTGGGTTCCTGCTTAATTAATGTTTCTATACTTAGCTGACGATTCAATTTCAATAGGTTTGTTTTTATCTGTATTCTGGGTCAAGGAATGAACCATGGACATATGAACATTCAAATTGTAATCCTTCTCGAACCGCTACTCACATTGGTTACAAGCAAATTCAAGTTCAGCTTCTGCCTTGTGCTTGGTCATATGGTATTTCAAGGATGCTCTTTGCCTGCACTGGAAACCACAAACTTCACACTGCAATGGTTTTGCTCCAGTATGGCTCATTTGTTGAACTGACAGTTGTTTCCGCTGTTTGAAAGTCTGTCCACATGACAAATGTAGTATCTTTTCACAAATCGAGTCGTTCTTTCTCCCAAGTCAGCATGTGAAACCAGCATTCTTCTTCCTTCTCCATCAATGCCAACTGGCTGTCTGATCCATCCCAACTCAACTCCTCACTTTGATCCCAGCTGGGATTTACCTCAATCCAGTTCAGTAACTGAGTTGCACTCCAAAATCAAGGCTTTTCAACTCCACAACCTGATTGCTCTCCTTCAGCTGCTGTGTGATGGAAGCAAGATGGTCATTTTCAGACTGGGCATTGGTGAGCACATTTTTCATCTGTTTCAGCTCAGTCTGTAGCTCCGGGATAAGCTGCCACCTTTTTCTGGTTACTTCAAGAACCTGTGGTAATGGATCCATCTTGGTCAGTGTTATAAACGGGACAGTTGTCAGCCTTATTCAGGACGTCTTGGTGCAGGGTTGTTTCCCCAAGTCCAGCCCATCTGAGCCAACCTCAGGATAAAAAGTAGGGTCAATAGCACCATTGGCCTTTCTTGGTTCTCTTCCATTTATAGTCAATCGTATCAGATGTCTTCAATGGGAGTAATCTTCAATCTTCACTGTGGTTGGTGTCGTAGTAGCACCTGGTACAGTCCCCTCCAACATAGTCCAAATTTGGTCCGATCTCAGTAGTATGGACTGTGTCTGTGTTCAACTGGCAGTGGCTTCTGCATTTTCAACCCCTGTGAATGCAAGACTGACAAGGTTGTGCTTAATTGCTGTGCATATGTAATTAATTCATTGCTGTGGGCCTGTAAATCATAACTAACTTCCACACTCTTTAGTGTCCTATTCATTCCCTCCACTAATCCAGAATTCTACGGGTGGTGGGGGATGTGAAATCACTCTTTAACACCCTATAAGGCAGACCCTTTAAAAATAGATCATTATTTAAAAATATATATATATATATATTCCCAAGTGTTCCAATCTATCTCCCTAAATTTACAATTTCAAATTAACAGATTTTGTTCTGAGATAAAGGCATCTCCAATCTCATATAACACATCTACATTGGTGCCATGTGGCCATCGTGGTATTCAGGTCTCTATTTGAACTCAATTCAAAAGGTAAGAAATAGGAAAAAAATAAACTTAAAGAGAAATCAAAGAATAAACAATTAATTTTCATAGATTGCAAGCTCATCCAATGATATCCTATTTCATCTGACGGACCATTTAATCAAAAGGGGCATATATATGAATATATATATAGTCTGGGAGTGGCGGCGCCTAACGGCAGCGGCTCGACTACAGTCGTCCGTCTTTTTTTTTATTTTTGTCTTGTTAAATGTATGTCTTGAGCTTAGTTTTTATAATTTTTTAGCTGTGTATATGTGGGGGGGGGGGGGGTGTGGGGGAAACCGTTAGTCTCTTCCCTGTACGGGGACCCGACTTTTTCCCTGTCGGGTCTCCGGTGTCGTTGGGCCTAACATCGTGGAGCCGGCGGTGGTCTCCGGCCAGGACCAACCTGAGGGCTCCAGTCGCGGAGCCTGCGGACCTTACATCGCGGAGCTGGCCGTCTTCGGAGCGGGGAGAGCTGTGGTGGCGCTCGGCTGCGACCCGACTTTGGAGCTTCGGAAGCTCCGGCTGCAGGCCCGGTGGACAGGAACATCGGGAGCTCCAGGTCCCTGGTGGGAGACGGCTTTCGGAGCTCCCGCAATGGCAACTTCTCCCGCTGGAATCGCGGGGTTTAAAGGACACGGAGCGAGGCCTAACATCGCCCGGTGCGGGTTAGCGGCCACGGGACTTACCATCGTCCGCCGGGGGCTCTAACTTCAGAGCCCCAGTTCACCTAGATGCTGCAGTTGGACTGCTGGACCGCGGGTTGGACTGCTTGAACCGCGGGGTTTAAAGGACGCGGAGACGGGGCCTAACATCGCCCGGCGTGGCCAAATGGCCACAGGACTTAACATCGTCCGCCGGGGGCTTTAACATCGGAGCTCCAGTGCGCCTCGACGCTGCAGTTGGACTGCTGGACCGCGGGTGAAGAACAAAGGGAAGAGATAAGACTTTGCCTTCTATCTCAGTGAGGAGGTGTTGGAGACTCACTGTGATGGATGTTTATGTAAACTGTGTTAAGTGTGCGTCTTGGGTTTTTTTGTAATGTAAAAAACTGTAGTAAATGAAATTTCGTTCAAACCTAGGTTTGAATGACAATAAATAGCATTCCATTAAATATAAATATAGCCTGGGACTGGATATCAAGTATCCCGATAGGCTTTGGGAGAAATGAAACAGAAATAGCGAAATCCTGAACACAGTAGTCGCTGCCAGTTTCTTGGCAGCATAGCCTAGAAAAGAACATTGAGCTCTCTAGTCAGATAAGGAACAGAACTTGGATGAGTGAAAACTCAAAAGAACAGGAAGATCTGTCTAATCTGATAAGGGCCAGAACTTGGATGAGTGACAACTTGAAAGAACATCCTAGAATACTTTTTAGAGAGCTTTTGGTTCATAACAAATACTACCCTTCGAACATTGAAAGAAACTAGTACAAAAGAAGGGGAAAACATACATCAGATTTATCCGAGTAGTGGGCCAGAGTGGCGCAGCCCCCTCATTTCCCAAAAATCGTGCAAAACATTAGAGACATCTCTTGGTATTAACTTTACATTCCCCTCCCTTATCCTTGTCTGACAAAACCCGTTATGTTTAAAAGAATCTTTGTTTCTGTGGGGACCAATTTGCAGAATTAGCAAGCTAGGAAATTCCCCTGGCAGATTTTGTGAACTGGGACTGTGAAGGTTTGCAAAAGTCGTCTTCTGTTGGAGTGAGAATTTAAAATGTTCAAAATGGGAGTGATCTGAACTGTGATTGGACAATGATCCAGATTGGCCCACCTCCCCTTCTTCTATAGACATGGTCGCTATTGCCAGACATAGGTTCTCAAGAGGGTCTCGAGAGGACTTCCCGGTACCGGCTTTGTTCTCCGAACTCTTATCAGCGCTTTCTTTCTCTGCCGTAGCCCTTATCTCCTATTCCTCTGCCCACTGGCATTCCATCTGAAGTACTTTCCATTCTTTTAATAGTTCTGTCTTTATTCCACAATTCAATTTCAATTTCTCTCTCTCTCTCTCTCTCTCAGCCGCACCATCCCCCTCCCCTCGTAGAACAACACGCTGGCTGAAAACAACCAAATTCCTCACTCTGAGCACATCCCGGTAGAAAACAGGCAAACCCCTTAGGGCGGGTCGACTGATGCCCGCCACCGGGAGCCGCGAGACCCCCCCCCCCCCTAGGCAACGACCCCGACGAAAAAAGTACGTGGCCAGAGCGTGCCATCTGGGGGGGTTCTCTACATACACATACCTCCGCAGAGTCCTGAGACGGAGAGCCACCACCTGGGTACGCACGCATACCAAGGACTGACCACCCTCCTCTAACGGGAGACTCAGGACCGCTGCAGAGACCCAGTGCTTCCTATTTCCCCAGAAGAAATCTACCAGCTTCTTCTGAAGAGCATTTACAAATATGGAAGGTGGGACAAGAGTAGCCAGCCGGTACCATAACATAGAGGCCACCAGCTGATTTATGACCATCACCCTCCCCCGAAAGGAAAGAACTCCAAGCAGGCCCGACCAGCGCCCCAGCCGGGCAACCACTTTCGTCTCCAACTCCTGCCAGTTCGCCGGCCACGCATCCTCAGTGGGACTCAGGTAAACCCCCAGATAGAGGAGATGTGTGGTGCTCCACACATACCTTGTCATCTCCTCCGGCAGGGAATCCACCTGCCACTGACCCACTAAAAGACCAGAACATTTACTCCAGTTAATCCTGGCAGAAGATGCAGCTGAGAAAATCTCCTGGCAGTCACGCATCCTCCGCAGGTCACCAGGATCAGTGAACACAAGGAGTACATCATCTGCATACGCCGAAAGAACCACCTCCAACCCCGGGCCAGGTAGGGCCAGGCCTGTCAACCTTCTCCGAAGAAGACACAGGAACGGCTCCACACAGACCGAGTACAACTGACCCGACATGGGGCACCCCTGACGGACCCCCTTCCCAAAATGAAAGGGAGCCAACAACGCACCATTAACCTTCACCAGGCACTCCGGTGCAGCGTACAGAAGCCGGACCCGGGCCACAAAATGCGGTCCAAATCCAAACGCTTGCAACTTTCCGAATAGGTAATCATGCTCTACCCTATCAAAAGCCTTCTCCTGATCAAGAGACAGAAAAGCAGCTGACTGACCAGTACCCTGAACTAGATGAATCAGGTCCCTTACCAGGTGGATGTTATCCTGAATGGACCTGCCAGGGACTGTATAGGACTGGTCAAGATGAATCATTTGAGACAGCACAGGGCCCAGGCGATTTGCCATTGCCCGTGCAAATACTTTATACTCTGTACATAGGAGAGATACCGGCCTCCAGTTCTTCAACAAGCGGAGTTCGCCCTTCTTGGGCAGCAAGACAACAACTGCCCTACGCCACGAGAGGGGCATCGCCCCGGCCGCCAGACTCTCCCCCAGCACCAACATGTAATCATCCCCCAGGATATCCCAGAAAGCTCTGACAAACTCTACCGTCAACCCATCCAGCCCGGGTGACTTACCCTTCCTGAGCTGAAACAATGCACAAGTCAACTCCTCCAAAGATAAGGGGCCATCAAGAAGATCGGCCACCTCCCTATCAACAGTTGGTAGACCCTCCCACAAGTCCTGCTGAGCCTCCCCGTTAAATCCCCCTGCGGAGAACAGGGTCCCATAAAAGGACCTGACCCCCTCACTGATCCTCTCCGCATCAGTGACAGAGGAACTATCATCTGCGAGCAGCTCTACGAGCTGTTTGCAGGCTCCCCTCCCTTTCTCCAGAGAGAAAAAGAAAGGCGAAGCTCGGTCCAGATCTTGCATCATCTGGACCCGCGCCTCGGGACCGCTCAAGCAGCAGATTCCTCAAGGCTTCCTTCTTCTCCTGAAACTCTCCCCATTCACAGGAGTCATCACCAACCCGACCCAGGCGAGACTCTGCACCCAGTAGCTCCCTCTCAAGCCTCGCGACCGCTGAGTCCCTCCGTCCGGTCGACCCCCACGTATACTCCTTACAAAAGAGATGAATGTGAGCCTTCCCCACATCCCACCACTGCCTAAGGGAAGAGAAGCACCTCCGCCCCTCTCTCCACTTCCCCCAAAACCGACTGAATGACTCCCGGAAACACCGATCCTCCAGCAGCCGGTTGTTAAAGTGCCAGTACGCGGACCCAGCCCTAGTGCGCGCCGGATTGAAGTCCACACGCACCAGACAGTGATCCGAACATGGCACCAACCGCATTGAGGCCGCTGAGACACGGGCAACAAACGCTCGGGAAATATATATTCTGTCAATACGGGAACCACCACCCTCAGACCTCCGCGAAAAAGTAGTGGAATCCGGGTGGAGGTTCCACCACGCATCAGCCAACTCAAAGGATTCAATCATCCCTCTTAGCTTCTTCGCTACAGCAGGGGCACACTGAGTACCAGAACGATCTCGCGCCTCAAGTGTGCAATTAAAGTCCCTACCAAGGAAAACACACTCTCCCCTATCAATAGTGCTCAACAGAGCAGTCACCTCCTGAATTAGGCCGGCCTGCATCGTACCGGAGCTAGGGGCATACACGTTAATGAAATGCAACGGCATGCCATCCATGCTCACTGCCAGATGGAGCAACCGTCCTGGCACAACTTCGTTCACTTTTAAAATAGTTGGCAGGAAATTCTGGGCCAACAGAAAGGCCACCCCACTCGAATTCGAGCTGAGATGGCTCATGTAAACACCCCCTTCCCACTCCAGTCTCCAGGTACGTTCATCACTAACAACTGTGTGCGTCTCCTGCAAAAAACACACTGCAAATCTCCCCTCTTTAAGAACTGATAAAAGCTGAAATCTACGAAAACTCGCTCTACTCCCGTTTAAGTTTAATGTTGCGACGGTGAATGTAAAGGCACACTAGATTAAACCCCCACACTCCCCGTAGACACAACAACTTTCTGTCTGTGGAACACCAAAAAGTCCCCAAACTGGCTCTCCTCGAAGTCAGGAAGATCACTCTCCCTGTTGCCAAGAATAGCCTCGAGAGTCTGAATCAAACCTGGCAGATCACCCCACCGCCTTTTAGCAGCCTCCATTCTTGTTCTGAGGGAGCGGTTTGTTTTGAGAAATTCTCGAACCGCCTGTATATCACATACAAGAGACTCGGCCTTGGAGCCTGGGCACTCGGCCAACGCACTCGCACCTGCACCAACAGGCTCCACACCACACCGTTCAAGGTCTCTTTCAGAATTTGAACGACCAGAGCCCTCCGACAGCTCTTCACCCCCACTACACAAACTTTCCTGAGCACTCTCCCCCTCCTCCAGCAAGACACCACCCCCAGGATCAATGCCGGGTAAGGGTCCCGAAACCCCCGACTGCAACAGGCAGCCCCCTGACTGGCTTGGCACCTGCACGCTACCATCACCCTCCACGCCTGGGCCTGGGGAAGCAAAAACACTAGGCACCCCCAGGGCCTAGGATACACTGGCACCCCCGGAAACTAAAGGGAAATCACCACCCGAACTATCCCCGACCTCCACAGCACCTATAGCATCCCCTCCACTGGCACCACCCAGAGGCTCTCCAATTTCTTTTAGCCTCTCCCCTTCCAACTCATCCAGCGATGCAGCACACCCCCCATTACCACCACTGGCTCTGATATGGAGCACAGACTGGAACACCACAGCCCCCGAACCACCCCCCTCGGCCTGACTCTGCTCATCCCCCATCTCAGGGGCTCCACTATCAGGTGCGCATACCCCATCCTCTGGCGTACCATCACCCTCAAGAGGCCTCTGAAACGAGGGGACCTCCTCCGACCCAGAGGACACACCCCCAGGGGAGCTCACCTCACCACCCGATGAGATAACTCCATCGGAGGGCCCCTGAAATGAAAGGACATCCACCCGCCCAGAGGACACAACTCCAGAGAAATCAACCCCATCACCTGATCCTATAATCCCCTCGGAGGATCCCTGAAATGGATACTCACCCTCCAACCCGGAAGACACCAGTTCTTGACCACCAACCCCATCAGTGGTGGAAGGTCTAGAAAAAGTCGTCCCCCTAACTTTTGCCTCACGCCCTTCCTCTTCCTCGCCAGGCCTATTCCTTTTTACCCCACTAGCATGTGGCGGTACGATGACCTCCATACAGGAAGGGTCTTCCTCCTCCGCACTACCCCCAGCCACTTCACCACCCGCACACTTTACCATCCCTTCCCCCGTCTGAGCGACCTCATCTCCTTGCTGGGCCACTGCAAGCACACTCTGGACCTCACTAGAGCTGACAGGCGCCCCTAGGGTGGTCTCAGATTTCGATAGACTCTCTGAATGGACCTTACTCTTCCTCCTCCTCCTCGTCTTCTGCACCTCCCACTTTCCCTCCCCGTCTTCTTCCTCCCCCTCTTCACCCTCGCCCTGCACCTCACCATTAGCCACCACCACCTCCACAGTCTCAGGACGCAGGAGGCAGAACTTGCAGACCCAGATGGGCTATCACCTCCGCCCCGGATCCCCGAGATAGAGCTAGCCGCCTCAGCCCGGTCAGCATTGCCGCCCAGCGCCACGGAGGCATGATGAGCCACCCCGGATGGGCCAGCAGTGCAATCCTGGCCCGCTACGCTAGAACTTCTAGCAGCGACCCCGCGAGAAAGACACTCTTTACGGAGATGTCCAAATGCTCCACACGTATGACACCGTGCCTTCCCCCAACTCCAATACACGGTTCTACGGAGACCCTTACACTCCACCTCAAAGCTCCCCTCCGCGCCTTCGCCCTCACCCACCTTCAAAAACACCCTCCTCTTAAAACTAAAGATCCCTCTTTCCTCCGGGTCCCCCCCCCCCCCGAGGTGCCTGAGCCTAAAGCACTTAGACCTCACCTCCCCAACCTTAGACAGGTGTGGAATAAGTGCAACATCCGGAATAAATGTGGGGCAACTCCGCAGGAGAACCGGTCTCACCCTAGATAACCACGGATCCACCTGTAATTGGACCCCCCCCCCCACTGAGATCCCCCTCTCCAACGCCATTGCCACACCCTCCCGGGTCTTTAATATCATCTCCACCTTTCCTCTTTCAAGCTCGGAAGAGACAACAGCCCGCCCCCCAATAAGGTCATTCACGGCCTTGGTAATTACTCCCCTTGACATCTGGGGCCCAGTTTGGACCGAGATACCAAACCTGCCCCAATCCAAGTGCACATAAGGCTCATACTCTGATGTCCTCGCATCCGCCTCTGATGCCGCCACTGCGTAGCTCCGGTCCTTCCGCCGCGCCCCAGCCATCGCCATCCTGACAGAGGCACAACCAGCTCCAGTCGGCCCAGCAGCTCAGCTCCACGTTAAGTCCCGCAAACAGTCACAGTCAAGCAAGTAGCAGAAATCAGAAGCCTCCAGCTGAAGCAAGAAAATCCCCAAATACGTCCACAGCCGAGAGCAGCTTTTGGGAAGCTCTATCCCAGTCTTGCCGGACTCAAAAGTACCATCTTCACATTAAGCCAGGCATCCGCCTGAGCAAACTGCCTTTAGGACAGAGAAACGGTGCTAATAAAACGACAAAACACCGCAATCATCATTCCCTCGATCTCCAGGCACTCTTGGCAGTCCGCGAACGACAACCGCACCCTCGACAATGGAGAAAAACTATGAAGCCCCTCTGCCTCTGTTCCTTCCCCTGCTTGTCTTCACAAAATGCTGAAAGCACCATTGGTCTAGTGACACACATAGTGTAGGTCACATACAATTCTGGACATTTTCTTGTTTGTATCTTAGTTTAATTTATTCTCACATGTACCGAGGTACAGTGCAAAGCATTTTTGTTGCAAGCTATCCAGTCAGCGGAAAGACTATACAGTACATGATAACAATCAAGCCATCACAGTGTAAAGATACAGGATAAAGGGAATGACGTTTAGTGCAAGATAAATCCAATTAAAGATGATCCGTGGATCTCCAATGAGGTAGATGGTAGGTCAGTTGGTATTTTATTCTTCGTCATCATTGTAATAAGAAGCATGTTCCAAAATATGGTAAAGTCTCAATAAGGCACTTCCAGTGGTAAAATAACCTTTGCAAATAATCCCTCTCTTACCATTGAAGCAAATCTGCAAGTTAAAGTGTCCTTGAAACATGATAGAATTGACAAAAGATGCTTTGCAATATCATATAATTTGTATAGTTTATCAGCCAATTTCAAGCAGTCTGTGAATATAGGTATTGCACTGACAAGCAAGTTTCCTGCACAGCTGAAAGAGGATAAGATGTCTACCTAGACGGAATACAAGTCATTGCTTTATAGCAGGAGTTATTTCATCCCCACCTTGCAATATCTATATTATGATTTCGTTTTTGATGATGCAAATACTGTACGTTAAGTATTGTCACCATGTAACATAAAAATCAATCTGTTCAGGCACAAAAAAATCATATTAATCTCTATGGAAGGACTCGATAGCTGCTTGCTGGCCAGTACCCTGAAGAAACTGGACGGCACGGTAGAGCGGTAGAGTTGCTGCCTTACAGCGCCAGAGACCCGGGTTCAATCCTGACTGCAGGTGCTGTCTGTACGGGTGCTCGGGTCTTGGCCAATAGTGGGGAAAAAACTTGGCAGTAAACACATTAAGTTTTGAGATAATTACCCATGGGATATATAGTCGGCACATACAGAATTAGTGTTGTAGGGGTTGTAGGGTAAACAAAGGTGAGGGCTAAAAATTAATGAATAGGGATGTGGATTGTGGTGGCAGGAAACCGCAGACAAAGCCTAACAGGAATTTCATTGATTATCCGTGCACCCATCATTGTAATTTGGATCTACTGTTAATTAATTTAGACTGGTGGACAATCATTTCATTCTGTTTGTGACCTAACAGTTTTTCTGAGTTCCATTCTGTAATTAGGACCTCGTTTTTTATCGTTAATAGAGTCTCTGGGCGGTCACGATGGCGCAGCGGTAGAGTTGTTGCCTTACAGCGAAGGCAGCGGTGCTCCGGTTTCCTCCCACATTCATTCAGGTTTGTATTTAGTTTGCTTCTGTAAGTTATCCCTAATGTGTAGGATAGAACTAGTATACAGGTGATCGCTGGTTGGAGTGGACCCAGTGGGCCGAAGGGCCTGTTTCCATGCTGTATCCCTAAACTAAACTAAACTAAACAAAGGTCGCAGATTTCCTTGATTTGCCCTGGAGAAATCTGGAAGTCAGCACACCATAGAAAGACAGACGGGTGTGTAGGTTAAATGGCTTGGTGTATGTGTAAATTGTTCCAAGCGTGTGTAGGATAGTGTTAATCTGCGGGGATCGTTGGTCGCTTGGTGGGCTGAAGAGCGTGTTTCCACGCTGTATCTCTAAACTAAATTAAAAGCAAGAAACCATTGACAGCAACTTCTGGATTTACATGCCCAGCTGTGCATCTTGCTTACTGTGGAGATTGCTTACAGTTCCCTGGTGTAAAAGCAGTGAAGGTACACACATTCCACTGTCACCACAACCACAAATCTGAGCCCACAATTTATCATCATTTGCAACGACTGCATTACTTTTCAAACATTCATTGTCATCCAAACACTGATCGGACAAATTACCACCTGATCATTAACAAAATCATGTATACCCAGTAATAAAGAAATTAGTGATAATGAAGAAGGGTCCTGACCCGAAATGTCACCTATTCCTTTTCTCCAGAGATGCTGTCTGACCCGTTGAGTTATTCCAGCTTTTTGTGTCTATCTTCGGTTTAAACCAGCATCTGCAGTTCCTTCCTACCGAATAATTATTTTAAATCATCTTTCAAATCTGTTCTGGCTCCAAACGCAACTTAACTGAGCCATTTCTCGTTTGACGTTCAAATATTCAAAACTATTCCTCCATTTTTTCAATTGCCTTAAAATGTTGGCAAAATTGACACTATTAACAATGGTAGTTGTCACAGTGGCAGATTTGTTTGACCTGGTCTTTGACAGGATTAAGCTTCGGTTTGACACGCAGCAAAGTCTTTGTCTCTTTTTTTGCTTGCACTGTTTCATTTTTAAAGCTCACAAATCATTTCTAATCATTGGTTTATGCTGAGATTTCCTCTCTGCGAGTCAAAGTGGCAATTTCCAGAAAATCAGTTATTCTACGCAGCACTGAATGCAAAGTCAAGAGATTAACTTCCCACAGATTTCACACTAGCCACCACATTGCAAAATTGCTCCTTCTTTAAAGAGACGATATATTCTGAGCAAGACTATATAGAGATTAAAAATCAACAAATAATTGATTTTAATACATCACTTTTCTGTTCTTGTTATAATCAGGCATAAATTTCTGAAGCAACGGAAATATTGTGCTTTATCCCATTTGGTGGGAAACCTATGGATTGTTTATGGCAAAGGTTATTCTTAATGTTTGTGCAGCCTTGTGGTAATGCACTGAATGTGAATATCTTCTAAATGATTTAATAATATAAAAAAATAGAGAACTACTGGCTTGAGTTTGCAATGATACATATTTTCCATGAGAATTGTACCACTGCTTTGACACTTCCTAGGTCTAAACACATTTTCCATTGAAAATTCACAAAATAATAGTGTAAATGAATCACACAGTGGTGGCGCTGTCGTACAGCAGCGGCTCGCCTGCAGTCCGTCTGTTTTTACTTTTTTTGTTGTTGTTTTCTTTTGTCCTGTTTTAGTTACATTTTAGTTTATTCGGTTGTGTATGTGTGGGGTGGGGGGTGAAACATGACTTTTGTCTCTTCCTTCGGGGGAGTGCGACTTTTTCTTGTCGTATCCCCCTTCTCTGCCTCCGTCTGCGCTGAGGCCTAATGGCGGAGCTGCCGGCCTCCAACTCCAACTACGAGCGACCGACCGACCTCGAGGCTCCGGAGGCAGAGCCAGGACTTACCAGCGCGGGGCTGGCCAACTTCGGGGCTGCGGTGGCGTTCCGGCGGTGGCGACCGAGTACGCTGGTGGCGACCTGAATCCGGAAGCTCGGCCGCGGGCCCGGTGGACGACATCGTCGGGAGCGTGCAGGTCACAGGTTGGTGACCTGTTTTTCTGGGGCTCCCGCAACTACAGCTGCGTCCGCTGGATTGGAGGGTGGCAGCTTCGGCAGCTTCGACCACCCCGGGCCGCGGAGTTTGAACCGGCCCGTCGCGGAGCACGGATTCAGCCGCGGGACTGACTTACCATCACCCGGCGGGGTCACAACATCAGAAGCCTGGATCGCCTCATAGCACAGAGGGAGAACAAAGAGGGAAGAGACAGAGACTTTAAGACTTTTGCCTCCATCACAGTGAGGAGGTGCCTGGTGAACTCACTGTGGTGAATGTTAATTTGTGTTTATTGTGTGTTTTGTTATTTATTATTATATGTATGACTGCAGGCAACGAAATTTCGTTCAGACCGAAAGGTCTGAATGACAAATAAAGGAATCTCTAATCTCTAATCTCTCTAATCTCTAATCTCACAGAATAGAAATGGCCCTTCAGTCTGTGCTAATTATCAAGCATACATTCACCAAGCTGTCATCAGAAGGAAATATGGTTCCCCCCTCTGCTGTCTTAGATGGATCTCTATCCCGCATCTTCTGTGTGCCCCTAGTTGTGCTCTTGCTCCCCTTCCCCACATTTGGAGCAAGGATAGAGGTCTCCAGGTCCTTATCTCTCACCCCACCAGCCTTTACATCAAACACATCATTCTCCGACAATTCCGCCACCTTCAATGTGATCCCACCACCAGTCACACCTTCCCATCGCCACCTCTTTCCCCCTTCTGCGGAGACCACTCTCTCCGCAACTGACTGGTTCACTAATCGCTTCCCTTCCAAACTATCCCCTCCCCAGGTACATTTCCTTGCAACCACAGGAGATGTAACACCTCTTCATATACCTCATCCCTTACATGCATCCTGGGATGCCAGCAGTCCTTCTAGGTTCACATGCAGCTCCTCATTTACTGCATTTGTTATTCCCAACATGGACTCCATTACATTGGCAAGTCCAAGCCTCGAATAGGCAACCACTTTGCTGAACTTAATCCACTCAATTAGCACTCAATCCACCAACGCCTACTGGAACTAGCAGTTGCTAACCATTGTAACTCCCCTTCCCATTCCCATACTGACCTTTCTGTTCTGAGCCTCATCCATTATCAGAGTGAGGCCACACGCAAACTAGACCAATGGCACCTCGTACTCTGCTTGGGTGGGTAAAACAACCTAACGCTATGAACATTGATTTCTCCAATTTTTGGTAACACCTCCAACTAACACCCTCTTTTCCCCCCTCCCTTTCATATGCCTCACCTGGATTTGCATCCATTTCTCCCCTTCCAACCATCCCCAGCACTGACCCCTTCCTCTGGCTTCACAATTTGCACTCCTTCTACCCTTATCTACTTATCCTCCACTTTTTGTCATTTCATCTCTGGCTTTTGACCAACAATCTGCCAATTAAAAGCCTCCCTCATCTGTAGACACTTATAACTTGCCATGCTTTGTCCTGCCCCTCCACTCTACCAACTTTCTGCCCCTCACCACAATCAGTCTGAAGAAGGAACCCGACCCAAAACATCACCTATTCACGTTCTCCAGGGATGCAGCCTGACTCATTGAGTTACTCCAGCACTTTGTGCCTTCTTTTGTAAACCGGTATCTGCAAATTCTTCGGTCGTCATATTTTCATTCTTGCAATGGTTTTGCGCATATTGCAATTACCCACATATTGCAATTACGAGCATTCGTGATACCTCAAGCACTAGCAAAGAAAAATTGCAATGTCAATTAATGTAAGATAAAATGAGTCCAAAATCTGATCTTGATACTGACGTAAAATGTGTTATGAGAAGTTAGCTGAGGTCAATACAAAATCAATGCCTCTCAGTATATTAAAGAATATGTGGTCAAAGCCCACATAAAGATCAATTAAGAAGAATGACTTAATTACAGCCCTTCTATTCATCTCAACAGTGCTCCAAACCATCTATTGCACTGTTATGAGTTATGGCACTACTTGATGGTGCCAAAGTAGAACATCAAAGTTTTTCTCCATATTGTGAAGTCGTAATTGTAAAATATCATCTGGAATGCACATCTGATCAAATGTACAAGCCAGTTTGTATCCACTTGAAAGAGACTTATGAAGAGATGGAACAAAGCTGGCGATCAGAGTGTGAAAATATTTATTACGGCATTCACTCTTTAAGAATGTTATTTTTCTAAATCTATGTCAAGTATATGCACAAAGAATAAATAACAAACTTGACACGGTTAAGCTAAAAATACAAGTTGCAGATATCTAATTCTTCTGATCAAGAGTACAGGATTTATAAATGTAGCGCTGCTCTTCTTGATCAAGAGTTGTTTGAAGTATTGATATTTGACTGTGTGCCAATTATCTGATCCCGTTGTGCATGTTATTATTTTGCTCCATTATGATCTCACAGACTGTGTTACATCCGCATTTAAATTAATGCATTATGACGTGATTAGCTATACTAATTAGAAATTATATAAAAGTATTTGGAAAGAATCCTTTCAACATCTCCGCTGATCTCCATACCCCTGCTCCTCACTGCTTCCTCTCCCAGTTTGACCCGGTCACCCCTACTGAAATCTCCAAACTCATCAGCTCTTCCAAACCCACTACCTGCTCCCTCGACCCTCTCCCCACTCCCCTGCTGAAGTCCTGCCTCCCTGCTCTCTGCCCCTACCTCACTAATCTCTTCAACTCCTCATTGTCCCAAGGAATTGTCCCCTCTGCTTTCAAAACTGCTGCTGTCACACCAATCTTAAAGAAACCTGGTCTTGATCCCTCCTCTCTCATTAACTACCGCCCTATCTCAAACCTCCCCCTTTCATTTAAAAAACCCTGGAGCGTATCGTCGCGTCACAAGTTCATTCCCACCTCCTCACGTATAACCTATTCGAACCCCTCCAATCTGGCTTTCGCCCCCTCCACAGCACAGAAACTGCTCTCCTCAAAGTCCTCAATGACCTCCTTACCTCTGCTGACACTGGCTCCCTCAATATCCTCATCCTCCTCGACCTGAGTGCAGCCTTCGATACCGTGAACCATAACATCCTGCTCACCAGACTTAGGGACCTTGGCATCGAAGGTTCTGCACTCAGCTGGCTCCGTTCCTACCTTTCCAACCGATCCCACTTCATCTCGCTCCATAACCACACCTCTGCCACAGCCACTGTCACTCAAGGCGTTCCCCAAGGCTCCATTCTTGGTCCCCTCCTCTTCATCATCTACATCCTCCCCCTCGGTCATATACTCCGTCACTTCAACCTGGACTTCCAATGCTATGCTGATGACACCCAGATCTATCTCAGCACCAAGTCCCCCCACCACCCCCCTCTCTCCCATATCAACTCCTGCCTATCAGCCATCAAATCTTGGATGCAACTCAACTTCCTTAAATTAAACAGTAGCAAAACAGAATTTCTCCTCATTGGCTCCAAATCAACACTCACTAAAATTAACAACCCCACTCTCACTATTGACGGCACCACTGTCTCCCCATCTCCTCAGGCACGCAACCTTGGCGTGATCTTTGACTCAACCCTCTCCCTTGAGCCTCACATCAATGTTGTCAAAACATCATTTTTCACCTCCGCAACATTGCCAAAATGAGATCCTCTCTCACACTGCTGAAAGACTCATCCATGCCTTCATCTCCTCCCGACTGGACTACTGTAACTCTCTTCTCTTTGGCATCAATTCCAGCAACATCAACCGACTCCAACTGGTCCAGAATGCAGCCGTCCGACTCATTACCCACATCAAATCCTGGCACCACATCACCCCAGTTCTCAAAGAACTTCACTGGCTTCCCATTTCCCACCGGATCATCTACAAAATCCTGGTCCTCACCTACAAAGCCCTCAACCACTTGGCCCCCCCTTATCTCACTGACCTCCTCTCCCCCTACCAACCCTCACGGTCCCTCAGATCCACATCAGCTGGTCTCCTCTCCACTCCGAAATCAAACCTCTGCACTTTTGGAGGCAGAGCCTTCTCCAGGGCAGCTCCCAGGCTCTGGAATTCCCTCCCACAACTGATCCGAAATTCTGAGTCCATCACCATCTTCCAGTCCCGCCTCAAGACCCATCTCTTCACCTCTGCATACCCTTAGTCCCATGTCCCCCTCCCCTTTGCATCTCTGTCTTACTGCTCTATTTTGTTTTGTTTTTTTCTACTGTAAAATGTAATGTATGTAATGTAAAGCGACTTTGAGTCCTGAAAAGCGCTATATAAAATAAATGTATTATTATTATTATAGAAACAATATTCACACGGAATAAAATAGAAAAGATCGGTCATTGGTACACCACCTACAAGAGTAAAGAGGTGGAGGATTTGTACACAAATATTAAACAATTCCAGTGAAGAGCATAGAATAATGGCAAAGAAATATTTATTTAATTTGATGTGATGGACGCGGGGGTCTGGACCAATCGCTGACAAGTCCCGCCCCCCGGCAACGTCATGTCCATTATTGGACTTTTCTGTTGAGCGGCAGTCGGTCCTTTGGCTTGAAGGCGACCCCGCCTTTTGGGTAGGTGGCGTTTCGACAGAGCGGGCATTCGGTAAGTTTGTTTTTAGGCGACGCAGCTTTTCGGTTCGTTGGCTTTTAGGCGTCCCGCCCTTTCGGTTAGTTTCCATTTAGGCGTCCCATCCTTTCGGTTAGTAGGCGTTTCGTCTTCGGACTCTTTCGGTTTATTGGCATTTCGGCCTCGTTTCCATTCGGTTCTTTGGCTTTGACTTCTTTGCTTCGGCTTCTTGTCTGTTGGCGCCACGTCTGGGTACCAAAGTAAACAGTTAAAAAAGAGGTGGCAAAGGAGGTGCAGCAACTAAAGCAGTTATTTTAAATAATTATTCAATCCTTGTTTCCCACCTAATTTAGAAGAATATTCTTAGCATTGTAATAATTTCCTTCTTAACTTTTATTTTCAATCCCATGCTTTTTCTTCAAGCATTTTGATGCTTTCTACCACATTCACTTCCATTATCTGTTCTGGTTCATTTCCCATTATTGCTTCTGGCTGGGCTCTATTTTTGCGAGGCATTTTGATTACAGGGTCAAATATGAGGTCTTACACACATAGATGATAAGGCTTGGCATAATGAATCAAAAATAATAAAATAATATATTGAGAATAAGCAACGTTTTTAAAGAATGAAACTAAGATATTACAGACAATTAAATCATTAAGCAGTTGCTAAGAAATAAAATGGTGGGTAATCAACTCCAGGAAAAATACCTTCCACCACAGCAGCGCATAGCAGCCCATAATGACCCATCATGAAGAATAAAGAGACAGGAATAGAATTCAGACTGAAGATAAAGATGTGTACTGAGTGCATATCCAGCAAAGGCAGGGGACACAGAAGTAAACGTTAAGTGAGCAATCAAAAATTGATTAGGGAGGTGGCAGGAAACAACAAAGTTACAATATCAAGGAGAGAAAAAAAAATTGTAACTCGACTAAATGGGACCCTTTGCGTCCCAGCGTCACACGGGAGGGCTGGTCCACCAACGCAATATTCCATCTCTCCACCACTTCCAATATTGCTGGCCAGTGGCCGGAGGGGGGGGGGCTTTCTGGAGCGCTAGCATGGTGTTGTGGACCGAAGGGACTGGTTTCCAGAGGGCTAGTATGGACATTGTGGGCTGAATGGATTCTTGGGCCTGCAGCTCAGTCACTGAGACCACTCACACACACACACTGATAAACACACACACACACACTCCCACTCACACACACACACACTCCCACTCCCACTCCCACTCCCACACACACATACTCACACATACACTCACAAACACACACACTCACTCACGCACACACATACACTCACACTCGCACACTCACACATATACACTCACAAACACAGACACACTCACACACACACAAACATATACTCTCACAAACACATACACACACACACTCACACTCACACACAGATACTCACACACACTCACTCACACACACTCACACACACACAGACACTCACACACACTCACACACACTCACACACACTCACACACTCACTGACTCACACACCATATATATGGCAGTAAACTTTCTTGTATACTCACACGGCTGGGTATAAACCCATACTGAGGATAAAGCCAACAATACCACCAATCAGGAGGGAGACTGATAATCTAATGGAATGGTACCCGAGCAACAGTCTTGCTCTCAGGAAATTACTTCAGGAAAAGGCAGTCGAGAATCCACAAACCTGTCTTCATCAATGGGATGGTGGTGAGATTCAACAAGGTCAAGTTCCTGTCCGTGCATATCTTTGAATATCTGTTCTGGGTCCAGGGCATTGATGCAATCATAAAGCTCCTCAAAGCTTCCTCTGAAGTTTGAGGAGATTAGGTATGTTGCTGAATACTCCATCGAACTTCTACGGGTGTACGGTAGAAACAGCTCGGTTTCGTAACTCGAATGCCCAAGAAGAATGGAAGCTGCAGAAAGTGGTGTACATTGCCTGGTCCATCATGGGTGTTCACCTTCCTAGCATCAAAGTACTATCTTAAAATAACAGCTAATATTATCAAAGACTCACACCACCCCAGCAATACTCTAATCTTGCTCTACCATCTTGAACAAGATAGGGGAGCCTGAGACCATGACCTCCAGGTTCAAGAACAGCTTCTTCCCGTCAACCATCAGGCTGTTGAACCACACAATATATATTTATTTAATATAGTTAATGTCAGAAGAAGCGTTCCGACCCGAAACGTCACCTATTCCTTTTCTCCAGAGATACTGCCGGACCTGCTGAGTTACTCCAGCATTTTGTGTCTATCTTCGGTATATATCAGCATCTGCAGTTCCCTCCTACACATATATATTTATTTGTAGTTTAATTCCATTAATGGGTCTGAGTGGAGCAAGTTAGCAAAGAAGCCAAGATACAAATAATAAATTGAATAGTTTGTTGGGAAAAGACTGGTTCCAGAGTGAAGTGCTTCATATGGTTACTACATTTAAAAGACAGATGAAGTCCAAGGATCTGTGGAACAATTAGCTTAATATTAGTGGTGAGAAAGATGGTAGAAAGGTAAAATTACCATACAGATGAAAATTAAAAATGTAATCACACAGATCTCAAAGGGAACTTCATGCTCAACCAACCTAGTTGCACATATAAAAGAAATAATTTGAAGGATAGACAAGGATAATGTAATAGCTATGATATATTTCAGTTATTAAAAGTTCTTGCAAAAGGTACAATATAGTAGACTCAGAATTAAAGTTGAAACATGTGATGTTAGGGGACATGACGCAGATTGAATGACATGTTGAACATTGTATTGAGTCAATAGTCTAGATTTAGTAATCACATGTACCAATAATAGAACAATTAAAATGTTACTTGCTGCGTCTTAACAGGCACATTAACGCAATGGCACACAAATACATACACAATAATCAATAATCAGTAACACCGGGTATCCAAACCATAGTCGTGCAAAACGGAAGTCGATAATCCAACCAAAAATGAAGTCCATACAAAAACATATTTGTTGAGTTAATGTTGTGTAGTTTTCAAGACTCTGATGGTTGATGGGAAGAAGCTATTCATGAACCTGAAGGTCATGGTTTTCAAGCTCCTGTACTTTTTTCCAGATGGTAGTAGTGAGATTCACTTCCTGTAGAATCCTTCGATGGTGGGGAGGTCAGCACCCTAGTTGAACCATACAATGTTCACCATTCTCTGCTGACTCCTTCATTCCTGAGAACTCGACTTACGGACACATGCCATGATGCAACCAGTCAGATGTTACATGTGACAAGTTACAGTTATATTCTTTGTTTTGCGTACTGAAGGTATACAAAGGGTCGCCACATAAAGGGCTCCGACAAAGTTACAAAGTATCCCCTGGCAGGTCTTTCTTTGTTCTCCCCCCCTCCCCCCCTTCACTGCAGTTTCCCCACGTCAGATCCTCCTTTGTTCTCCCCCCCCCCTTCCCCCCACATGGCAGATCCCCCACGTCTGGTCCAGTGTACTCTACCATACACCTGTAGAAGTTTGAAAGAGTTTATGATGACACACCGAGTCTCCTCAATCTTCTAAGGAAGAAGTGGCATTGATGCCCTCCATTTGTGATTGCATCAGTGTGCTGGGCCCAGGACTGATCTTCAGAGATGTTCACACCCTGGAACTTGAAACTGATGACTCTCTCCACCACCGTCCCTTCGATGAAGTCAGATTCATGAATCCACATAGAACATAAGTTATTAGTGTAAGATCTCACACTGGCACGAGGTATGCCTCAGCTAATCATCTGACATGAGTTTAATGGGGAACACTGAAGAAGCTTGACATCTTCAGGACGTGGTTACAACCCATCCACTAGACCAAACATTCTTTCCTTCCCACGTTGACACAATGTAGCAGCACTGTTTAACCTTCTATAAAACATAGAGCAGTTATTTGTCTAACACCTGGTGAACATGCAAACTCAACTACCACGGCGGACAAAACTGCATATCTTTGGAAACAATATCTTTGCATATTGCCATTCAAATCACACCTCATACTGACAGATAAATATCGCTGCTAACTTTGTCATCACTGGGTTGAAAGTCTGATACTCCACTACCCAATGTCAATGTGATATACCTTCAGCAGAAAATCAAAACGTGCAGAAAACCTTCAGAGGGAAATCAACAGAGTGACATAGAAATGTATCCACAGTGATTAGGATGCAATCAATGGCCATCTTTTTCACGACACTCACATCTTGAAAAGGAAAGAAATAACAAAAAGGTCAGATGAATGGGTCCTGTAAAATGCTTGGTTCATCACACGCCATCAGGTTTGGTTCACCCATGCCATCAGGCTAGCACCAACTGTGAATGTCAATTGTCAACTGGTTTCATCAGGCTTCAAGATGTGTAGTTTAGTTAAGAGATACAGCACAGAAACAGGCCTTTCGGCCCACCGAGTCAGCGCCGCCCAGCGATCCCCACACATTAACATTATCCTACACACACTAGGGACAATTTAAATTTATACCAAGCCAATTAACCTACAAACATGCACGTCTTTGGAGTGTGGGAGGAATCCGAAGCTCTCGGAGAAAACCCACATGGTCACGGGGAGAACATACAAACTCCGTACAGACAGTACCCGTAGTCGGGATCGAACCCAGGTCTCTGGTGCTGAAAGTGCTAAAAAGGCAGCAACTACCGCTACGCCACTGTGCCGCCCAATGGAGAGTTATGGAGAAGTTGTATATGTCTTACAGTAACTGTGCTCCAATGTGGAAAAGAAGACACAGACATATTGCTTGTTTAACCATTACAGTCTATTCCGGTCACTGGGAGAAATTTGAGAGGGTGCTGCGATTTTACCTTGCGACAGTTTCCCTGAAAGGTGGAGGTGTTATATGTGGCCACACATGCTCCATTACACAATGCAATGACCTGTCTGAATCACAAAGGTTTTCTACTCTCTCAGTCCTCAACTCATGTGCAGTCATTGACACTTCAACATGAAAGGAAATGCCCACTTCCCCAGCAGTCTGCTCTTCCTCAGGTCGTCTGAAATCCTGAAACCGATCTCAAAGTGTGTCCTGGGGAAATTAAACCATCTTCTGCTGTCATCGTTCATGATGCTCCTTCGGGTCAGTCGAGGACACCAGTGCTGTACAAATGTAACGACATGTAGCTCTGCACCAGAGGAGTCATGTAGCACATTTCACATTTGTTGAAGATACGGTGCAGATCTCTTATTCCAGAAAATCCTACAACCTTGACAAAGTTTCCAGGATTATATTTCTTTCTGAGGGCTACCTAACTTCACCCCATGGAGGCCACAGGGATGGAAGGTACATCTGTTTAGTTAAGAGACCAGCAAATTATAGAGTCATAGAATCATAGAGTGATACAGCGTGGAAACAGGCCCTTCGGCCCAACTTCCCACACCGGCCAACATGTCCCAGCTACACTAGCCCCACCTGCCCGCGTTTGGTCCATATCCCTCCAAACCTGTCCTATCCATGTAAATTGCACTGGAACAAGTTCTATGTTCCCTGAAAGTGGTAACACAAGTAGTTAGGGTGGTAAAAAAGCAATTTGTTATGCTTGCCTTGATCGGTCTGGCCATTGAATATTGAAGCCAGGGAGACATGTTGCAGTTTAATAAAACTTTGCTTGGGCCGAATTTGGAATATTATGTACAGTTCTGGTCGTTCCATTACAGGAAGGAAGTGGAATCTTTGGAGAAGGTGCAGATGAGGTTTACCAGAATGCTGCTACATGCTGCCTTATTAGCTATAAGGGGAGGTTGAACAACTTGAATTGTTTTCTTGAAGGTTGAGGGGAGACCTGATTGAAGTATATAAAATTATGAGCCGCATAGATAGGTCAGACAGTCAGAATCTTTTCTAAGGTGGAAATGTCAAAAACTAAAAAGCATAGCTTGAAGGTCAGAGGGGGAAACTTTAAAGGAGATGAGGTGATAAGGCAATAACGTCTAGTGCAATGTAAAGCTAGCAAAGTCCCGTCAAGGTTAGTTGACTTTGGTAAAAATTATAATTTGTCCCTAGTGTGTAGGATAGTGCTAATGTACGGGGATCATGTTCGGTGTGGGCCAAATCTGCGCCGTATCTCTAAACTAAACAAAACATAAAGTTTATTTTAAACTGTTTTGCAAAACTATTGCAACCCAAATGTCCTCCCCTAGATGTTGTGACAATAGCCAGTGTATCTGTGGAAAATTGGTCATTCCTGGAACCTCTGAATGCACAAGCATAACAGTGGACATAAATTTGATGCCTGCCCTCTGTAACCTCTGTAAGATTTAAAACGCTTCTGCATTTCTTTCATCTTTATACCTCGATGCTTTAAGGTCAGTGATGTCACAATTACTTAAGAAACTGCCGGTCTGAGGAAAGGGTCTCGACCCGAAACGTCATGTATTCCTTTCCGCTTCAGATGCTACCTGACCCTCTGAGTTACTCCAGCTTTTTCTGTCTATCTTCGGTTTAAACCAGCATCTGCTGTTCCTTCCTATGCACGTAGTTAACAAATTAGATATTTCTAGTCTAACTGAGTTTTGTAATATTCCACAATTTAGTCATAGTCATAGAGTGATACAGCATGGAAACAGGCCCTTGTATAGGAAAAAAACCTAAGACACAACACCGGCAGGAAGGATGGATACCTACTGTGAGAGTATGTATCATTACCCTCTCACTAATGAGTCTACTTAAAGAACTCACAGCCAAATGAATGGGAGGATCCATTTCCTGAAGACTGATAAATTGGGGTATTCATATGATCATTATAAAGTCTGAACTAAACTGTTGACAATGAATAACTATCTTTGCTACCCTTGCAGAACAAATATTGTGATTCCCTCCACAGTGAAATAAAAAGCAGCATTTAGCATTTACCTTGAATGACTGGATATAGTTTTCAAAGCGAATAACTTTGTAGAAGATAAATGTGGAAACGGTGAAAAGCAAAATGCTGTTATCCGTGTAAAAGAAACCTATGCTTTGAAAAGGCTTGAATACCTTTGAAACGCGAGCTGAATTATTGGCATCAGACAGCACATTTGATGTCTTGTTTAATGAGGCAGTTTAGATATTATCGACTCATTGTGACTCTGCATCATCTGAAATAATTCAAAGCTGTGACTGCAGTGCATTGAATCAGATGCCAGAAGCGGCAATCGATGATTAATTACCTCATGAATTTGCAAGATCCAGCAAAATAATGCCGACATTTCACATTCAATGAAGAGTGGATTCAGGTGAAGCTTTGAAATATACTGGAGCCCACTTTTACTCAAGTGGGCAGATTTTCTTTTGAAATGCAGATGGCACTGAGCGTGAGGAAGTTTGTATAAGGTTCTAAGATCCAGGGGATTCTAAATACAGCAACAGCATCTTCTTTATATTCTTCTCTGGGATCTGGTTTAGTTTAGTTTAGTTCAGTTTAGTGATACAGCGTGAAACAGGCCCTTAAGCCCACAGAGTCTGCGCCGACCAGCGATCCCCATATACTAGCACTATTCTACATACACAAGGGACAATTTGCATTTACAGTATGCCTAGCCAATTAATCTACTAACCTGTACATCTTTGGAGTGTGGAAGGAAACCGAAGATCTCGGAGGAAACCCACCTAGGTCACGGGGAGAACATACAAACTTCGTACAGACAGCACCGTGGTCAGGTTGGAACCCGGATCTCTGGCGCTGTAAGGCAGCAACTCTACCGCTGCTACAGCGTGCTGCCATTTGGGGGTCATGGGGAAAAAGATGGCAGTTTTGTTGGGAAACCAGTTGGTTGCTCGATCTGAGAGGTGGGAAAGCCTGCCATTGTTATCAGAGGTAACACCCATGGTGGAGACCTCCCTATGCATTGATGATATACCTAGACCAGGAGACACAGGATGAATGGCATTTGCACTGCAGCTGAGTGCCAAGTGGAAGATTGCAACCTTTTTAAACCTGCCTTGACTGGAACAATGGTCTCAAATTAAAAAATATCATGTACAATCCTTCAGTAATAATGTGCGCAGGAGAAAGCAGAAATTCAGCAGGATTCCACTCTCCAATGGGTGGCACGGTGGCACAGCAATAGAGTTGCTGCCTTACAGCACTTGTGGTGCCGGAGACCCGGGTTTGATCCCGACCACGGGTGCAGTCTGTATGGAGTTTGCACCTTCTCCCCATGACCACGCAGGTTAATTAGCTTGGTGTATGTTTAAATTGTCCCTAGTGTGTGTAGGATAGTGCTAATGAGCTGTTCGGCACGAACTCGGTGGGCCGAAGGGCCTGTTTCCGCGCTGTATCTCTAAACTAAACTAAAATCAAGCTCACATTAACAATGGACTCCGGGCAGCACCGAAAACGTTGAGAGAAATAATGTGCACGGTTCTGCACGATAGCAAAGAGATAGTTGATGATGACAAGTTGCACACAACAGCCATCACCACTGTGTGGCAGATAGACAAAAAATGCTGGAATAAATCAGCTGGTCAGGCAGCAGTCTGGAAAAAAGAATAGGTGACATTTCTGGTCGGAAACCCTTCTTCAGACTCAATATGTCACCTATTCCTTTTCTCTAGCAATGCTGCCTGACCCGCTGAGTTACTCCAGCATTTTGTGTGCATCTTCTGTGTAAACCAGCATCTGCAGTTCCTGCCTACACAGTTCCTGCCTCGTGTGTGGAGATTGGTTTGGATAGTCACAAATTAACACGTCACAAATTTGCAGTTTGTGCAAAGGACAATTGGAGTCTAATAAACAGTTAATGCGGTCTGCAATTGGTTTAATGATATATTAGTAGCATAATTAGGAGCAAAGTCCCCCATATCATGCTGAACCTTACATTTTTTTAGTTTAGTTTAGTTTAGTTTGGATACAGTGCGGAAACAGGGCCTTCGGCCCACCGAGTCCACACCGACCAGCGATACCCGCACACTAACACTACACACACTTGGGACAATTTACATTTACACCAAGCCAATTCGTGGCGGAGGACGAGAAGCCGAAGCAAACAAGTGGAAGCCAAATAACCGAACGGAAACTAAGCCGAAACGCCAAATAACCGAAAGCGTACGAAGCCGAAACACCAACTAACCGAAAGGGCGGTACGCCTAAAAGCAAACTAACCGAAAGGGCGGTACGCCTAAAAGCCAACTAACCGAAAGGGTGGGACGCCTAAAAGCAAACTCACCAAAAGGCCGCTCTGCCGAAACGCCAACTCATCGAAAGGCTGCGTCGCCTACAAGCCAACTCACCGAATGGCCGCTCTGCCGAAAAGTCAAATAACGCACATGACGTAGCCGGGGGGCGGGACTTGTCAGCGATTGGTCCAGACCCATGCGTCCATCACATCACTGGCCGATGGAGACGGGAGAGTGGGGGTCATTTTCCCACACAATCCATAGGTGACTGGGCACTGTGAACCCGAGCACCAAGTTGGAAGCGGCCGAAGGAGCACATCCCCCTCTCTCCCACGGCCACGGCCGCCCTCTGCCTCATCTCCCCCCGTGTGGCCGCACTGTGACGGGCTGTGTGTCGGCAGCGCCGGGTGGAGCAGAGGTGTGGGAGGCTGGTCAGGTAGCATCTCAAGCGAAAAGAAATACGTGACATTTCGGGTCGAGACCCTTTCCTCAGACCGGCAGTTTCTTAAGTAATTGTGACATCACTAACCTTTAAGGCTCTGTCTCACGGTGTTGCGGTCATTGGCGGTGAAGCGCGGCGTCGCCGGAAGAGGGGACCGCACGTCAACCGCGAGAGCGCCGAGCCTATGCCGCGGGAGCGCCGCACGGATGCTGCGCGGGGGCCGAGTGATCTCAGTAGCTTGCAGTGTTATAGAAAATTGCTTTCTAAAAGACAAGCGGGGCTGTGGCGGCGGTAGTGCTGAATCGCGGCGCTGTGGCGGCGCCCGTGCCGCACACGTGCCTCACTGGCGGCAGCTGTGGCGGTGACCGTGCCGCACTCGTGCCTCACTGGCGGCGGCTGTGGCGGTGAGAGTTCCACTCACGGCGCTCGTGCTGCACTGGCGGCGGCTGTGGCGGTGACCATGCCGCACTTGTGCCTCACTGGCGGCGGCTGTGCGGTAAGAAATTATTTTTAAACAGTGCTGACTTTTTGTGAGCACCGTGCGGTGTTGGGACCAACGCCGCACGGCCTCGGCGGTGGCCGTTTGACCGAACCCGCAGTCTCAGGCGGTCCACGAGCGGTAGATACTTCCTGTATCACCGCCAATGACCGCAGACTCGTGAGACAGGCCTTTAAAGCATCGAGGTATAAATATGATAGAAATGCAGAAGCTTTTTAAATCTTACAGAGGTTACAGAGGGCAGGCATCAAATTTATGTCCACTGTTATGCATGTGCATTCAGAGGTTCCAGGAATTACCAATTTTCCGCAGATACACTGGCTATTGTCACAATATCCAGGGGAGGACTTTTGGGTTGTAATAGTTTTGCAAAATAATTTAAAATTAACTTTATGTTTTGTTTAGTTTAGAGATACGACGCAGAATCAGGCCCTTTGGCCCACGCCGAACATGATCCCCGTACATTAGCACTATCCTATACACTAGGGACAAATTACAATTTTTACCAAAATCAACTAACCTTGACGGGACTTTGCTAGCTTTACATTGCACTAGACGTTATTGCCTTATCACCTCATCTCCTTTAAAGTTTCCCCCTCTGACCTTCAAGCTATGCTTTTTAGTTTTTGACATTTCCACCTTGGAAAAGATTCTGACTGTCTGACCTATCTATGCTTCTCATAATTTTCATATACTTCAATCAGGTCTCCCCTCAACCTTTGAGAAAACAATTCAAGTTTGTTCAACCTCCCCTTATAGCTAATAATGCAGCATGTAGCAGCATTCTGGTAAACCTCATCTGCACCTTCTCCAAAGATTCCACTTCCTTCCTGTAATGGAACGACCAGAACTGCACATAATATTCCAAATGCGGCCCAACCAAAGTTTTATTAAACTGCAACATGTCTCCCTGGCTTATCTCTAAAGTCTAATGTAAAGTAAAGGTTATGGGCAGATTTGTCCATACTGTTTCTCTCTACACACATGCTGCCTGACATGCTGAATATTGTCAGCATTTTTGTGTTATTTTGGCAATATGTACTGATATTATACACCTTTGAGGAAAACATAAGAATTGAAACAATTAAGCAAAGTATGTCGTCTTTTCGTTCAAGCACACAACTGCATTAATATTCGCTATAAACCTAGTGATCTCATAAAGGGACGCAAAGTGCTGGAGTAACTGGGCAGCTCAGTCAGCATCTCTGATGAACATGAATAGGTGACATTTCAGGTCGAGACCTTCTTTCCAACCCAGAGTATGTAGAAGAGTCTGGCCCCGAAACGTCACCTATCCATAATCTCCCGAGATGCTGCCTGTCATGCTGAGTTACTCCAGCACTTTGTGTCCCTTAGTGTATTAATCAGAATCCGCCGTTCCTTGTTTTTATGTTATCTAAAAATCTTAGCGCAAATTAATTTCTGCGCATAAATAAGCAAAACGTGATTTCCAGCGTAAGATAGCAGTGGGTTTTTTTAATTAGCAGCAATGAAAACAGTCCTGTATAAAGGAATTGCATTATCCTTTCATAAACCATTGTGTCAGGTTCAGGTATATCTGACCTTGTGACAAGGCTGTCGATGCAGCATCAAAGACAAGACTCTGCCAAGTGTCAAATGGCTGTTCAGCACTGTGAATTACAGTTGTCAGTTTACTGTACGTAAACACGCTGTAGTTCATGGCAGAAGGTCTCAGCTTGCATCAGTAGGCTGTGTAAATTCAGTTACGAGCAGCTGATTAAGCTGTCAGCCCAGATGCACAGATTTTTTTAAAAAGACAGAATATTTGTAATCTTTTACGAAGGTGTATTTTTTAAGATCACTCAAACAGTGGTGTTATTCAGCAGCTCAGAATAAAGGATCACATAAAATTGAAATGAATGCTTCCTTTGATTTGTATTCTTGCTGGCAGTTTCAAAAGATATATCCAGTTTAGTTTAGTTCAGTTTAGTTTAGAGATACAGTGCGGAAACAGGCCCTTCGGCCCACCGGGTCCGCGCCAAGCAGCGATTCCCGCACATTAACACCATCCTACGCCCACTAGGGACAATTTTTACATTTACCAAGCCAATTAACCTACAAACCTGCACATCTTTGGAGTGTGGGAGGAAACCGAAGATCTCAGAGAAAACCCACGCAGGTCATGGGGAGAACGTACAAACTCCGTACAGACAGCACCCGTAGTCGGGATCGAACACGGGTCTCCGGCGCTGCATTCGCTGTAAGGCAGCAACTCTACTGCTGCCCCACTGTGACCAAATTCACCACTGGTCAAATTCACCACTGAGAGACTGACAATATCATGATTAAGGTTTCAATTTTTGCAAAAAAATGTTCTCTGTGTGCAATGCATGAGGAATGTTAAAGGTCCAGCAAGTAGAAAAAAGGAAAGAAGAGAGGCGTGATTCTGATACATTGTACAGAAAGGAATGATGACAATCCAATTTCACGCCACATTAATGCAAATAGACTTCAATACTGTCTTGGATAAAGTCTTTATGTACAGTATATTAATGAATCACCACAAAAAAGGCATCTTAGTACATTTGAACAAAAATACCTCTTTTTTGCTACATATCCCTTCAGGCAATTTGGTTCTGCACAGTTTTGCGCCACAGTAGTAGAATTATTTGTTAAAGACAGTTCCCGATGTAAACACCTCCATGAAATGCTAAAGTCATAGCCAGTGCTTTATAGAAAATTGAAAAAGTAGAACATGATGGAAACAGTTACGAGGTCAGACACCATCAGTGTAAAGAGAAAGAGTTAATGTTAAAGGTTAGAGACTTTCCATCAGAATTTAGTGTAGTTTAGAGGTACAGCATGGAAACAGGCCCTTTGGCCCACCGTGTTCACACCAACCATCGATCATCCGTTCACCCCAGTTTATGTTATCCCACTTTCTCATCCACTCCCTACAAATTAGGGGCAATTTTACAGAGACCAATTGCAGTGGCTATGTACCTCAGAGTTTCAAGGAGGTGGTTACATCAGGAACCACCTGTGACAAATAAATCTACTACTTTGACCCACATTAGGCCAATTTTACAGAGATCCGACAAACCCGTATGTCTTTGGGAGGAAACTGGGGCACCCGGAGGAAACCCGCGTGGTCACTAGGAAAATGTGCAAATTCCACACAGACAGTTCCTGAGGTCAGGATCGAACCCGGATCTTTGGCACTATGAGACAGCAGCTCCATCAGCTGTGCCACTGAGCAGGCCTCAATGTGATGCCAGCCACATTAGAACCAGATGCTAGTGTTCTTCAAGCTGTGCTCTTTCCGAGTATACTGCCTATCTTCACGTGCACTTTAAGTCCATTGAATAATTCTGTGTCTGTTTATTTTGGCCATTGTGCTGAACAATTAGTCTACTGCAGTGGCTACATAAATATGATTTGTTGTCAACTTGAAGCTCAAGCCATTTAGTTAAACGACAAAAGCTTTTAGATTATTGCTAGAAATGGTTTTGATGCTCCAACAGATGAGAGGTTATTGGCAAAGCACTTAGTTTAAGTAATCTGAGCAGGATAGTCACATCTGCCCAATTCTGGATTGGAGAGTGTTGGGCATGTAAACAGGGAACATCTATCAGCAATAGAAGGTGGACACAAAGTGCTGGAGTAACTCAGCGGAACAGGCTGAAACCCGAAACGTCACCCATTCCTTCTCTCCAGGGATGCTGCCTGTCCCTATGAGTTACTCCAGTATTTTGTGTCTACCTTTGATTTTAAACCAGCATCTGCAGTTCTTTCCTGCACCATCAGCAATATAATCTCCACTTCTCCAAATAACAAAAAAATATAGCAGGTCTATGATGTGTGAACTGATTGTGGACTTTGGAAGGAGTAGGATGGGGACCCACAGTCCCGTTTATATCAACGGGTCGATGGTTGAAAGGGTCAAGAGCTTCAAATTCCCGGGCGTGCACATCTCTGAAGATCTTTCCTGGTCCGAGAACACTAATGCAATTATCAAGAAAGCACATCAGCGCCTCTACTTCCTGAGAAGATTACGGAGAGTCAGTTTGTCAAGGAGGACTCTCTCTAACTTCTACAGGTGCACAGTAGAGAGCATGCTGACCGGTTGCATCGTGGCTTGGTTCGGCAACTTGAGCGCCCTGGAGAGGAAAAGTCTACAAAAAGTAGTAAACACTGCCCAGTCCATCATCGGCTCTGACCTCCCTTCCATCGAGGGGATTTATCGCAGTCGCTGCCTTAAAAAGGCTGGCAGTATCATCAAGGACCCACACCATCCTGGCCACACATTCATCTCCCTACTACCTTCAGGTAGAAGGTACAGGAGCCTGAAGACTGCAACGACCAGGTTCAGGAATAGCTACTTCCCCACAGCCATCAGGCTATTAAACCTGGCTCGGACAAAACTCTGATCATTAATATCCCATTATCTGTTATTTGCACTTTATCAGTCTATTTATTCATGTGTGTATATATTTATACAATGGGATATGGACACACTGATCTGTTTTGTAGTAAATGCCTACTATGTTCTGTGTGCTGAAGCAAAGCAAGAGTTTCATTGTCTTATCAGGGACACATGACAATAAACTCACTTGAACTTGAACTTGAATTTAAATGCAAGCAAGAAATCATAAATTTTGGCAATAAATATTGGGGTTAAACTTACTAAAATACTTTCTTGATCATTTGTCCGAACATTTCCTTGATTAGCAGGTTGGTAAGGAAAAGAGAATAGTAAGATTAAACGAGAACTTACCTAAGTTTGAAGTTTGATCTTTATTTTATGAGGAGTTACGTAGGTGATTACGTGAAGAACCCCGCCAGTGCGCCTGCGCGTCAATCTTCAAAGCAGCGGTGTGAAATCACAAAAAACAACAACCGAAGTAATATAGTCTCATAATAAAACGAGTAATACAAGAACTTCCATCTGACCTTTATGATAGAGGGTAGGGTCGTGGTGGGCACGTAATCACCTACGTAACTCCTCATAAAATAAAGATCAAACTTCAAACTTAGGTAAGTTCTTGTTTAATCTTACTATTTTACTTCGGAGTCACGTGAGTGACTACGTGAAGATTTTAAAGCTTTGTGATTTCATGCCGTGGATCAATCCCGGCTTCTCACTGCATAGATTGACTCGGAACGAGAATAATCAATCATGCATTCATAATAACATTTGTACCACAAATGCAGTAATTCATTTCAATAATGAAATGAATCAGATCCCCTTTAAACCAGAGGAATTTACACAGAACTTAAAATAGTTTCTGCAAACAACCCCGCATTAACAATAGGCCGATGGTAAAAATGTTGAAACATCAACTCATTGGACCACCCGGCGGCTGCGAGGATATGGTCGACGGGGACGTCTTTTGCCCTGGCCGCCGACGTTTCTGCTGCCCTAGTCGAGTGAGACGTAAAAACATAAGTGTTAATACCAGCAGCTGTTAAGACTTCTTTTATCCATCTGGAAATAGTCTGTATTGAAACTCTCTTGTGTGGTTTCTTGTGTGTGATCAACAACCCAGTTTCAAATTCTTTGTGACCTCAATGTATTGTAATAAATATGTCTTAATACAGAGACATGGATCATTTGGATATGCTGCTAGCATAATTTTAAATCCTGTCACAACTGGCCTAATTTACTTTCGTAGGTCATAGATATAGAATGTAACCTTGTCTTCAGTTACTTCCATACTGTCTATTTGTAATTTTCCAAGTGTTTGCACTCGTTGTGCTGTCACTCATGCCAAAAGCATGAATACTTTCATACTGAGCTTGACCAAAGGTAAAGACACACTTGATGACCATTCACGAAGTAGTTTCAGTACCACACTTACATCCCAGATTGTCATGTACCTAGGTTTCGGTGGTTTGGAATTAAAGATTCCTTTCATTAGTCTGGAAACAATTGGGTGTGACCCAATTGAGTTTCTTTTCTGAATCCAGAACAAAATATGAGGACAATGCACTTCTGGCTGAATTAATTGCACTACAACTCAGACCTTCATCATAATAAAGTTTTGACAGAAATTCTAAACATTTGAAATATCTGCAGTACTTTATTGCACATTCTTTTGTACACAGAACTCTTCCCATTTCTTAATATAAGAAAGGTACTGTTTTTGAGTGCTCTTCCTCCAGGCTGCCGTAAGCATGTCCACAGTATGCTCAGACAGTCCTCGTCCCAGAAAAGGCATTCTTAAAACCTGCAAATCAACAAATCCAAACGATCATATAATGGATGTTGTTCCCCTGTACAGGGTGCAGCAATAAATTACTCTTTTTTGGGACTTTCATCAACATGTGTGTTGTTAATTCTAATATCAACGGATACCATGGCTGTGTAGGCCAATCTGGTACTACCAATACCCTTGAAGCAGCATCTTGCCTGATTTTAAGCAAACATTGGCTTATGAGGCAGAAAGGTGTAAATATATATGAAAACATACCACCCCAATGTAGCGAGAAAGCATCAATCGCCACTGCTCCTGGATCTGGTTTCCATGAGACATATCTCGATAGCTGATGATTCAAGTCAATGTCGGTCATTCCAAATCTGATTACTATATCATTGAATACCTCTTGATTCAACATCCATTCTTTATTATCATGGAACTTTTCGTGACCAGGTGTCTGCTATCGTGTTCATTCTACCTGGTAGATAGATAGCTGAAATCCAAATGTTCTTTTCAATACACCAAGACCCAAGTTGATTTAACCATTTTGTCACATGACACCGACTTAATTCCACCCATATCATTAATATAGGCAACTACTGTTGTGTTTATTAATTTGAACTTGAACCTTCCTTTTAGTTGTGTTAGAACCATAAGCTTGGAGTCCATAGAAACCTCCTAAAAGCTCCAAATAGGTAATTCCCCATGTCTGCAGTAACACTAACTTTTCCTGATTCCATCTGCCTCCGCAGCTCGATGTTAAGTCAGTTGCACCCCATCCTAGTGCACTGGCATCAGTTTGTAATATCATGGAAGGTTGTTCAATCAGCACTTTGCCTGAACTGCTTGAGACATGTAGAATCCACCACTGCAGCTTAGAAACAGCATTTGTTGTTACTTGCATGGTTCTATCAAAATGACCAGCATTTACTCTCAGTGCCTGTTCTTTAATTCTCTGCAGCTGTTGATAATGTAATGGTCCATACTGGACTGCTGGGAATCTACTAATTTTCCCAGTACTCGAGCCACCTGTCTGATTAGAGGTTTTTGCTCGTTTAACAGATTACTGCAATCTTTAATCAACTCCACCCTTTTTTCACTGGGCAAAGTAATTTGCATTTGGGCTAAATCAATTGTGAACCCCAAATAATTAATCGAGGTACATGTTTTTAACCTTGATTTCTTTGGATGAATTTAGAAACCCCCAAACTTTCAAAAGTTTGATTTTATTACTGCAACCGATGCTTCTGTTGACTGTTTTGTCCTTCCTATAATCAGGACATCATCCAGGTATGCCATTAGTACATGCCCCTGGCTCTCAGCAACCCCAGAATTGATTTTTATGAATATTCTGGAAGGGAACGTTAACCCTTTAGGCAGAGCTTTGAACTGCCCTAATTGGTTCATCCATGTAAATTTAAAATACTTCATATCTTGCAAATGAACAGACACTGAACAAAAGGATTCAGACTTGTCAAGTCTATAATAATCCTACATCCTCCATCCTTTTTTGATCGAGGGAATATATTTGACCCAAATTGGTGAATTTGGTAGACTGATTCTTTAATAACACCTTTTATATATAGGGTTTTGAAGCGCAACTTGAACCTCCATTACTTCGCAAAGTGGAGAGTTCTGCTAGGAACATGCTGGACAGGCAAATCATAATTTGGATTGAATTCAATTCGAAATCCTTGTATATTATTCAGAATTACCACATCTGAAGTCATCTTCTTCCAATGTTTATAGAAGAGACGTAATCTGCCTCCAACTTTTGGACTTAATCCAGTTAGTATGTTCCCCTGAGAACCAGGTCCACCTACCTCTTGAGTCATTTGAGTATTCTGAGATCCCTGGATTCTCCCGGAAGCACAACCACTGGTCCTTACTCCCGCTGCAGGCTGCCAGCTACGTCCCTGCGTTGATGAGCGACTTGGTCCTGGTCTAGGATCCGTATGACGTCTGAAAGGATACTTCCTCTTTGCAGACTTTGCAACCATTGATGTATTTATCAATCCTGTTTTCGCTTCATCTTCCAACTCTTTAATACGTCTCCCGAGATCCTCTCCAAAGAGTAAGTTGGGTAATTGTATATTACTTGGTTTGCAGAGTGCTGCGAATTTCGGATTCATAGTAGGCCGTATAGCACTTTCCTCAGATAATTGATCTCGAAGTGGGTGCTGCATAGCAACCCCAGTGCTTGCTGATGCAACTTCGTCATCTTTTGGTTGTTACCTGCTATTCTGGTAAAAGCAGTTATTCCAGAACCCAGCAGCTTTAATATTCTCTGCAACTGATTCCAGATAATTTGGTTCACTGCTGCTGCTTTCAGCAACCCACAGTTACTTTTTGCAGTCTCATCCATTTCCTGCTGTTCCAGCTAATGGTAAACCAAGTAATTTATTAAGGAGGCCAGTTCTTCTCCTAATGGCTCTCCTGATCCTGACGGGGCAGCGAATCCTACTGCCAGGGGTGGAACATCTGGCAGCTGCCGTTCATCGCCTTGTACAGCCTCACCGTCAGAGTCGGGGTCTGAATTCTCATGACCCGTAGCACGCTCCTCATTCCTGAGGGTGCATTCCATCAGCCCTGAGCCAGGTGCTGTTAAGCTGCTCCTGCAGCTTGGATTACAGTACACCCCTTCCTCAGTGAACTTTGCTCCAACAGCCTATGAAAAAGGCTTTCTATTTGGGCAATACGCTCGAAAGCAGTATCTAGCCCTGTACCAGGAGCTGTTTGAGCTGTTTCCAGCAGCTTGGCTTTCAGTACACTCCTCCCTGAGTGAACTTTGCTCCAACAGCCTGTGTAAAAGGCTTTCTATTTGGGCAATACGCTCGAAAGCAGTATCTAGCCCTGGAGCTACTTCCATTGCCTGGGACTCCCTCCATGGGCCGTTGGGATTTAAACTTTGTCTTTTGCCCAACAGGCGCTGACTGTGTTTTCACCAGCCCCAGGTCCACAGTCGCTATGCTCACCGCTGGCGACTGTACCGGGGTTTAGAGGCGGTTGGTCTCTAACCGCAGACTCCCGACTTTCCCGACTTCTGTCGGCTGTGTCGCTCGCCTCTTACCCCTGTCCATTTTTTCCATGGCGTCTGTGGAAAAAATCCCCATAGACCCACAGTAAACGGACCTGGAAAACATGAAAAAGGTTTCTACTTACCTTGTAGTTGAAAAACTACAAATCCACTGGCGGAGCTCTGCTCCTCACATCCGTTTGCGTCAAGGCGTCTGACGTAATGACACGCAGGCGCACTGGTGGGGTTCTTCACGTAGTCACTCACGTGACTCCGAAGTAAAATATCAATAGATAGACTAGAGAGAAAAAGACACAAATTGCTGGAGTAACTCAGCGGGTCAGGCAGCATTTCTGGGGAACATGGATAAGTGACATTTGGGGTCCGGGACCCTTCTTCAGACATTGGCATGGTGGTTGGAGAGAGACAGAGATGGTGAGAAAGAGATGGGAGAGAGAGATTTTGGACTGTGCCCAAACATGGTGGCGCCTGCATGTGTAAATAATTTTACTTTGCAGTTGCACACGTGACAAATAAAGCACCTTTAAACCTTTGGTTTGGATTGCGGTTAAATGTTATCTGCATGCACAACCATGATAATTCGTGGCACGTTTTAAAACGCTTACGGTGATGTTAGCAGATAGCTCCATCATGATATTAAAATGGGACTAGTTTCGATAGGACATCTTGGTTAGCATGGATGAGTTGGACCAAAGGGCCTGTTTCTGTGCTGTGTGACTCTATGACTCCAACAACTGGCGAACCAGCATTGACCAACAGTTCTCTCCCAACATTCCGTGATCAGCACCATGTTCTTTTCAAAGCAGAATTTAGAAACATTGGCTGCAAAATAAAGCACTTTACAGTAAGTTATTTTATTTCACAAAGACTCATCCACGGGCATACTTTATGTTACATTTCGCCTTTAAAGAAAGAATCTCTTTTACCATTCGCAGAATTTGAATCATAAAATATACTCAGGGGTATTCCCACAAGAAGTGATCTTGGGGTCCAAGATCCCTTTTTCCCTTTTTCCTTCTGCCCACAATATTTAATATGTAAAAGAATATGTGATTCTGTTCCATTCTGTTTGTAGTTTGTTTGTTTGTTTGTTTTTTTGCACAAAGTCCGCAAGCATTGCCACTTTTCATTTCACTGCACATCTCGTTTGTGTATGTGACGTATAAACTTGACAACTTGAAGTCCATAGCTCTCTGAAAATAGCAACACAAGTAAGTGGAATGGTTAAGAAGGCCTTTGGTACGTTTCCCTTCATCAGCCAGAACTCTAAGAGCAAGAGTCACGAAGTCATGTTGCAGTGGTATAACATTTTGATTGGGCTGCATTTGGATTATTGTGTGCAATTCTGGCCCATTACAGGAAGGATATGGAGGTTTTGGAGAGGGTGCAGAAGAGATTTACCAGGTCACTACCTGAATTAGAGGATATTAGTCATAATGAGAGGTTGTTCAAGAGGTTGCTTTTTCTGGAGCCTTAGAGGCTGAGAGGAGACATTATGGAAGTTTCTTCAGACCCTTCTTCAGACCCTTCTTCTGAAGAAGGTTCCTGATCCGAAATGTCATCTGCCCACTCCCTCTACAGATGTTACACTGAGCCAATAAGTTGCTCCAGCACTGTTTCTTATTTTTCCGAATGATGATGCTCTGTGAGACTTGGTTTGTTTCATTCCATCCTGATGGCTCAGGCCAATTACGAACAACATGTTTAAAGAGAGAACTACCTGCAGTGCTTCATAAATTGTTGCTGAAGATTTGGGCTCAGTGCACGACTAACTGACAACAAAGTGGCAACCCATTTGAAATCCCCTCAAGTTCTCGTTTACTTTAGTGCAGCATCAAAAGGTCATGGTTCACGTCCCACTCCAAAGACTATACAAACAATCCAAAAAGGAAAAGAAATGGAATTCAGTGGACAATGTGGTAGCAGCTAGATGATCTTGACTTTGCAGACGACATAGTTCTCCTTTCACACACACAGATACAAATGCAGGAGAAGATGGACAGACTCTCACAAGCTGCAACAAAACAGACACAGGTGATGAGGATCCACTCCAAAACCAGCAACCCTATCCTTACGCACTGCACTGTTCTAGAGGAGGTAGAAACATTCACATACCTAGGCAGTGTTGTGGACATCACCGGAGGGGCAAGGGCAGACATAAAAAGTAGAATCAATAAGGCTAGGGTGGTGTTTAACATGCTCGGGAAGATCTGGAGCTCAAAACACATCTCAATCAACACCAAAATACGCATCTTTAAATCAAATGTGAAACAAGTGATGCTGTATGGTTCAGAGACATGGAAAACAACAAAACACACTACAAACAGGCTGCAAACATTCATTAACACCTGCCTTAGGAGAATAACTAACATCTGGTGGAGAGACAAAGTAAGCGATGTGGACCTGTGGAAAAGAACAAGCCAGGAGCCCATTGACTTACAAATTCGAAGGAGAAAATGGAGTTGGATTGGACACACCTCCAGGAAACCTGCCACAAGCATCACACGGCAAGCCCAGAAATGGAACCCCCAAGGAAAAAGCAAAGTAGGTCGTCCCAGGAACAGCTGGAGAAGAGGTGCCGAGACAGAAATGTCTGAGAGTGGGCTCGACTGGGGAGATCTCTAATGAACTGCCAATAACCGAGTGAGGTGGAGGACATTTGTCAATGGCCTATGTATGCTCCATAAAGGAGCAAAGGGCTTAAGAAGAAGAAGAAGAAGATATCTGCCCTGCAATGCCCAAGAGTAAAGCTTTATAAAACTACATCATGATTTCCAGATACCCCGACCAGAGGTTACGGGGAGATGGCAGGAGAATGGGGTTAGAAGGGAGAGATAGATCAGCCATGGTTGAATGGCGGAGTAGACTTGATGGGCCAAATGGCCTAATTCTGCTCCTATCAATCAATCAATCAATCAATCAATCAACCTTTATTGTCATCTTGCAAGTAACAGTTGTACAGTGCAAAATGAAAAGACGTTTCCCAGGGAATACCGGAGCATCGCACATGAAATTTAAAACATTTCACACATAATAACACTAAAAACAATCCAGTCCCTGATGGAACAGTATAAATAGTTTAAAAAAGTAGGTAAAAACAACGTTAAAATACAGTAAAACCAATCATAAACATGTCCGGGGCAGCTGATTTGAGTGGCCAGTGCCAGTTATTGAAGTGGCCAGTGCCAGTTATTAAAGTGTCCATGCCAAGCCGCAGAATCAAGTGACTGTGAGTACAGAGTGGCTGTTTAGCAGCCTCACAGCATATGGCAGGAAGCTGTTTAGCAGTCTTGTAGTCCGGGCTTTGATGCTGCGATATCTCTTGCCTGATGGCAGGAGATCCAGGTGTATGTGGAGGGGGTGCAGTTTGTCCTTAGCAATTCTCTGAGCTTTTTTCAGACAGCGGCTCTGGAACAGTTCTTGCACCGAGGGTCACCTATGATCTTATGTAAGATCACCTATGATCTTATGACCATTGAAAACAAGCATACCATATGTCTTTTTTACCATTCTATTTACTTATTTTACTACTTCCAAGGAACTATGAATTTAGACTCCAAGTTCCTTCTGCACATCAATGCTGTTTGTTTAGTTTAGTTTAGTTTAGTTGATAATTGTCACGTACACAGAGGTACAGTGAAAACCTTTTTTGTTGCGTGATATCCATTCAGTGAAAAGACTTTTCATGATTACAAATCAAGCCATCCGCAGGGTACACGTGCAGGATGATAGAATAATGTTTAGTGCAAGATAAAGTCCAGTGTTGGCGGATACAAGATAGTCCAAGGGTCTCAAATGAGGTAGATGATAGGTCAGGGCTACCCTTTAGTAGGACAGGATGGTTCAGTTGCCCAATAACAGCTGGGAAAAAAACTATCCCTGAATCTGGAATTGTCCCTGAATCTGGAATTGTTCCTGAATATGGAACTGTCCAAGAATCTGTTAATGGTTTCTACCATTAAATCTATACTTTCCCTTTACAATTGACCTCCCAAAGTGCACCACCTCACACTTGACCGAATTAAACGCCATCTGCCATTTCTCCGCCAATAACTGTAAATGGTCAATATCCTGCTATATCCCTTGACAGCCTGCCTCATTATCCACAACTCCAGAATGTTGGCGTCATCCGCAAACTTACTAACCGGCCCATCTATATTTTCATCCAAGTCATTTATATATATCACAAACAACAGAGATCTCAGTACATGATCCCTGCGGAACTCCTCTGGTCATAGACCTCAAGCCAGAACAACCTCCTTCCCCCACAGACTTCGGTTTCTGTGAGTAAGCCAGTTCTGAATCTAAATTACCAAGTCACTATAGATCCCATGCATCTTAATCTTCTGGATCAACCTGCCGTGAAGGACCTTAATGGTTTGTTTATTATTATCTTAACATTGTAATTACATTTTTTGCAGAATTTCAATACTTTTTAGAAGATTTGTTCCAGAGACGAGACCTCAGTGATATACTACCCGAGACCTATTTGTCTCTTGGAGTTTTCTCTACCAAATTGGGATGCCTCTCAGATTGGAGTTTCTGCTCCCTCAGTCTTCCCATCGGAGAGGATAAGTGCAGGGAGGAAGGCACTGAAGATGGCACATCATTTCCATATGATCTGGTCCATTGCATTCATGTTCCACTGCTTTGATTAGGGTAATATAGAAGGAGTGTACTTCTTTCATTACCTTTCCCCTCACTGTTGTGTCCCAGTTACATTTTCTTCCGAAATGTAAGTTGTAACTGTCAGCAAGGTCGGGATTTAGAAATTCAATCATGTTTGTTTCTTATTTACTGATTAAGAAAGATAAAACAAAAAGATCAATAAAATTTTCAAGTAATCAGCATCAGCTCAAACATTTAATAAAACTATAATGACCTTGCCTCAAAGGTGGTGATAAAGTAAAATGAAGACGGTGCGATCAATACTGTTTCAGTAAATGCGCACAGCGACAGTGTAGCCAGGTGGGACTGTGTGGCAACATTGTCAGAGATTGTGAACTGGGCCTCTGGCAAGGTCATTGGTACTAGTGATAGAATCTGTTTGGGGAAAAAAAAGGCAAAATTCTGCTGCTCCTAGAAATCTTAATTAAAAATAGAAAACACGGGTTAATATTTGGATGATCAGGTAGTGTCCGCAGAGGGAGAAACCATTAATAGAGTTATGGGGACGACGGTTCGCGGGATGACCAGAATGGTGGCGACGGCTGCAATGGGCTGCAACGTTGCCTGCTGTAGGTGGGACTGTAAAATGGTGCCAAAATGGTGATGCTTGCATATGGACTCAGTGGGCTGTCCTGTACATTCTGTAGCGACCAAGGGGTTGTGCTTATGTATGGTGATAGTCTTGCTGAGCTGTATGCAAAAAAAAAGTATTTCACTCTACCTTTCTACACGTGATAATAAAGACACCATTGAACCAAAGAAAGCATTGAGGGGGAGGAACAAGCCCTTTGGTCCATCACAATGGTCCAAGCTGCCTTGGTCCACTCCCTGCAATCATCAACCTTGGTGATCTCCCGCCTAGGTGTACATGCTCTGAATATAGACAGCCTATCTTGCAGGCCTGAAATATCAGATTCCTACAGGAAAGTCTGGGCATTGTAGCATCTGTGTTTTTGGCAGCTGGTGAAGCCCTGCTCTCAGCTGCACCTGCTGTCAAACTTTAGACTTTAGAGATACAGCATGGAAAACAGCCTATTGGCCCACCGAGTCTGCACCAACCAGTGATAACCCCAGTAAACTTACACAATCCTACACACTAGGGACAATTTAACAATTTTTTCAAAGCCAATTAACCTAGAACTCTTAGGAGTGTGGGGGGAAACCGGAGCACCCGGAAAAATCCAAAGCAGTCACAGGGAGAACGTACAACCTCTGTACAGACAGTACCCATAGTCAGGATTGAACCCTGGTCTCTGGTGCTGTAAGGTATCAACTCTACCACTGCACCACTGTACCACCCTAAAACAAAATGAGTAAACAAAAAATGTTATTAAAGTATTAAAAGGAAAATCAAGTAAAAATAATTAAAAAGCAAAAAGTAAATAAAATCATTTAAACAAAAAGGAAATGTATTGAATAAACCAAACTGACTACTCTTAGCAATCCTGTATTTCCCAATTAATCCAATGGAAATGGTGATCCTGTTCCAAGTCTAGGCAACACAGAGTCCAATAGCCAATTCCGAGCATAAATGCTGGAGATCCACAGGAAGACTAAGCTCCACTAACAAACCTTATCACAATCACCAAGTGAGTGAAGGGTTTCCACATTGGAGTATGTATGAGCGCAAGTCCCCACATATTTTGCCTTTTGAGCGGATAATTTAATCAGCAAAATCTGGGCCAAATGGCAAGTCTGATTTCCTTGTTTATGAATCTCTTGCGGATTTTGGTCTGATGAGGAATGAAGCCTTGCTTTCAACGCAATTCCATCTAATTATGGGAGTGAGGTTGGACCATTGCTATATGTACCTGAAACCCACAGGGAATGGATTATTTTAATAAATGTCAAATACAGGTCCTGGATGGAAATCAGAAGAATATGTTCATACTTCTGAACAACAGCTCCTAACAAACCAATTATGGTGCGTACATGTATTCCAAGTCATTTTAGGAACTATATACCACTTGTATTGTTGCTCTCATGCACCAGATCTATGGCTGTCTTATTTGCCTAAAATTCAAACAAATCAATAGACTCCAGTTCAGCACCCCCTGCTGTAAAATATCAATCTGTTTACTGCACAAGACATAAAACATATTTGGTTCAAAGCATGAGGCCACATTTAGAATAGTGTGTTCAGTTTTGGGCACCATGCTATAAGAAAGATGTTGTCAAACTGGAAAGGGTGCAGAGAAGATTTATGAGGATGTTGCCAGGACTATAAGCAGAAGTTGAGCAGGTTAGGACTTTACTCTTTGGAGTGCAGAAGGATGAAGGGTGATCTTATAGAGGTGTACAAAATCATGAGAGGAATAGATTGGATAGCCCAGAGTAGGGGAATCGACAACCAGAGGACATAGGTTTAAGATAAGGGGTGGAAAGATTTAATGGGAACGGGGTACATTTTTTTACACAAATGGTGATGGGTGTATGGAATGAGCTGCCAGGGGGGGTAGTTGAGGCAGGTACTATCACAATGTTTAAGAAACATTTAGATGGGTAGATTGATAGGACAGGGTTAGAAGGGTATGGGCCAAATGCAGGCAGGTGGGACTAATGTAGATGGGACATGTTAGCCGGTGTTGGCAGGTTGGGCCGAAGGGCCTGTTTCCATGCTGTAATACTCCATGACTCGATTAATACCACAATCCCTAGAATATCAGATACTGGGATGGGTTAATAATCCACAGAGTGATGTGGGCCAAACGCAGGCAAGTATGACTAGTGTAGATAGGACATGTTGGTCGATGTGAGCAAGTTGGGCCAAAGGGCCTGTTTGCACGCTGTATGACTCTATGATTATGTATGTGCAGATGCTGGCATTAAAGCACATGCCACTAATTATTTTGCAAAGTTTTCTATTCTCGCCAATTCACTGCTTGAAATAGTTGCAGAGTTAAAAGCATTCAGTGTAGTGTTGGCTGGTCAGGTACCAGCTTCTGTTGATTGCAGATGTGCAGCTAACAGTGGGAAATGACAAACAATGGAAGTGTGTAAGCTCCTTTACACACTTCATAGAAATGTATTAAACTAGTCAGAAAAAGATAGCTTCCCCGTTTCAGTCCAAGAAACAATTTAATTGTGCGATTAATCTAACTCTTTACCAAACTCCACAATGTTTTAAAAAGTATCGAATCTCATTGTTCTAGATCTTAACTCATGTTGGCTGTTTATCATTTTTACCCAATTTTACCCAATCTTTCTATCGCTAAATCTACCACATTTATCATTGTTTTTCCAAACTTTTTAGTTTTCTTTTTATATCTCATTTAACAATCAATTCAATTTTCTTTGTGGCAATTAAGTGTTTGATTAAGATACAGCATGGAAACAGGTCCTCGGCCCACCAAGTCCACAATCACCCATTTACACAAGTTCTATGTTATCCCACTTCAACATACTCCCTAGACACAAGGGGCAATTTACAGATTAACCTACAGCCCCACACGTCTTTGGGATGCAAGAAGAAACTAGAGTTCCCAGAGGAAACCCAACTGGTCACGGGCATACAGCAACCAAGGTCAGGTTCACACCCAAGGTCAGGATGAAATCCGGTTCTCTGGCAGCAGCTCTTCCACCATTCAGGATTTTACAACGTGTAGAAGAAACTGCAGATTTTGCTTCTGTAAAAATTGACCACAAGTGTATATGATAGAACAAGAGTACGGATGATCAATGGGCAGCATGGACTTGATGGGCCAAAGGGCCTGTGTCGGGGCTGTATCTCTAAAAACTTTTTAAAAAACAATGAAAACGGAAGGTATGAACATGCCAGTTTTGGATTCAGAATGCATTTAGACCCTAAGCATAAGGTTAGCCGAATAATAAAACAGAGATTTGGTAGTTTTTTCTATGCTATATGCCCCCAAATAGTTCCGTCCCTTAAAAGGATGTTTTGTCTGCTAATAATGCAGCAAAACAAGTGGCTCAAGTAATCCATCAAACATGAAAATGGCATCAACTCCTGTTAAAGTTATGACACTGGAACAGCTAGCAGTTGGTAAAGAATTTGTACATAATGAATTATGGATCCAATTTAACGTAAAGCCACAACATTAATTCAAAGTCATTTTGAACATTGGAAGAGGTCAAATGGACTAAAAGAGGTCTAACTGATAGACTTCACTTCACTTGCCTTGAGGTGCCACCAATATGCAATAATGGAACACGGAGTTCAATATTGGAATCACTCAATCGAAGTAAAGTTACTTTAACTCACAGTGTTCAAATGGGATTCTTTTAAGAGCAATTACTTCACATGTTGGGCCAACACATAATGGTCTGACAAGGTACCAGAAAAGAGGAAGGACAGTGTTATGGAAGTCATATATTTGTTGTTTAATTTGGAGAAACAGCATGGAAACTGGCCCTTCGGCCCAACGCGTCCATGCCGACCATTGATCACCCATTCACACTAGTTCTTTTTTATCCCACTTTCTCATCCACTCCCTACACACTAGGGGAAATTTACAAAGTACAGTTCACCTACATATATATATATATATATATATATATATATATATATAAAAAATAAATAAATAAATAAATAAATCGATCGATCGATCGGATCGAATCAATCGATGGATCGAATCGATCGATCGAATCAATCAATTCAATCGAATCAATCAATCAATCAATTCAATCGAATCAATCAAATCGAATCGAATCGCTCTCTCTCTCTCTCTCTCTCTCTCTCTCTCTCTCTCTCTCTCTCTCTCTCTCTCTCTCTCTCTCTCTCTCTCTCTCTCTCTCTCTCTCTCTCTCTCTCTCTCTCTCTCTCTCTCTCTCTCTCTCTCGCACGCACACACACACACACACACACACACACACACACACACACACACACACACACACACACACACACACACACTTCAATTTTTCAATTTTTTCAATTTAAATACTTTATTGGCATGATACAAAAAACATTGTTATATTGCCAAAGTATGAAACATGACATACATATTTAAGATGCATAAGTATAAAAACAAGTATACAGTGCATAGATAGATATGTCCCTGTACATAAACTCGCAAGAGGCCTATAGCCTTTTATTGATTGCTACACGTTCTTGTAGCTGTAATCAGTACAACAGGATAGCTAATTTAGCAATTCAATATTAATTTCTTAGTGTCAGTTAATGTCAATTAGTGTGTGCGTACATATGTGCATATTGGTCATTCACCGTCTCTCAGGTTATGGCATGCTGTTACGTATTGTGCACCAAGATGTGCCGTATTTCCTTCACCAAGGATTATTCTTAGTTTCGATGTATCATCGAGTTCCTTAAAGTCAGGGGTTGCCTGACTGAGTTTGTCAAAGTATGTTTTCCTTGTTTTGTCAATTTTTTTGCATTTTAGAAGGAAGTGCACCTCCGTTTCAACCTCATCTGTCAAACAGTGGCCACATATTCTGTTTTCTCTTGGTTGCCAGAATCTCTTCTGTCTTCCTTTTTCAACTGCCAAATAGTGGTCACTTAGCCTGTATTTGGTGAGGGTCTGTCTCTGTTTTATGTCTCTAACAGTTGAGAGATAGTCTGCCAATTTATAATCTCTTTTTACGGCACGGTAGCATTCTAATCTGCTTTGGCTTTTGGTTTCTTTATCCCAATGTTCCAAATATGTTTCTTTACATTGTTTGATAATTTGGTTCACTAACTGGTGATTGGGGATAAGTATTGATCTGAGGCTGGTTAGGATTTAACTGGATAGGGTTTAACTGAATGGGGGTAGTTAGTCTCTGTACCAACTGACACAGGGAACTCTTTTCTGGGCTCCCCTCTTGTGCTTTATGGGCTTTAAACTGGAGGGTATCTGGTGGGCTAGATTTAAGGTGATTCCAAAAATTTAGTGCTCTTTTCTGGATATTTATTATCAGTGGGTATCTGCCTAATTCTGCCCTACATGCGTTTGTTGGTGTTTTCCTTTGGACGCGGAGGATGTTCCGACAAAATTCCGCATGCAGGGCCTCCGTTGTATGTTTTTCCCATTTACTATAACTATGGTGACTGAGCGGCCCCCATACTTCACTACCATAAAGCGCAATAGGCTGGATTACACTGTCAAATATTTTAAGCCAGATTTTAATGGGAATTTGGATGTTGTAGAATCTTCTTTTTATTGCATACAGAGCTCTTCGGGCTTTCTCTTTTAGTGCATTCACTGCCATATTGAAGCTCCCTGATGCTGCAACAGTTAGACCAAGGTAAGTATAGCTCATAGTGTGTTCGATAATAACACCATTGAGAGTAAATTTGTACTTATCTTCCTGACATCTGGGTTTTTTCTGGAAAATCATGATATTGGTTTTCTTTAGATTTACTGCCAGGGCCCAATTTTGGCAGTACTCATCAAGTAGGTCCAACTGTTGCTGCAGTCCCTGTTCTGTGGGGGACAGCAGAACCAAGTCATCCGCATAAAACAGAGATTTTACCTCTCCGTCCAGGAGACAGAGGCCCGGCGCAGTGCTCTGGTCCAGCTTTATTGCCAAATCGTTTATATATAAATTAAACAGTGTCGGGCTCAGATTGCAGCCTTGCCGGACGCCTCTTCTCTGGGTGAAGAGATCAGTGCGTTTGTCCCCAATTTTAACGCCACATTTATTATTCAGATACATTGATTTGATAAGGTCATATACCTTTCCTCCTATACCACAACAGAGGAGTTTGTAGTAGAGCCCTTCATGCCAAATAGAGTCAAATGCTTTCTCAAAGTCAATAAAACAGGCAAATATTTTTCCATTTTTTGCTTGGTGTACATGTTTTTCAATGAGAGTGTGGAGGGTGTAAATGTGGTCAGTGGTACGATGTTTTGGGAGGAAGCCAATTTGGTTTTTACTGAGAATGTTGTGTTTGTTAAGGAAATCCTGCATTCTGTTATTTATGATACTGCAGAATAACTTCCCTAGGCAGCTACTGACACAGATGCCGCGGTAGTTATTTGGGTCTAGTTTGTTTCCACTCTTATAAATGGGTGAAATAAGCCCTTGGCACCAAATATCAGGGAAATAACCTGAACGTAGTATGATGTTGAACAGCCTAAGTACTATGTCCTGCATCTCCGGAGTGCTGTATTTGAGCATTTCATTTTTAATGCTATCTGGACCACAGGCTTTCTTTGAGTGAAGAGATTTTATTTTTAAGTTCAGTTCTTCCAAAGTAATTGGGAAATCAAGGGGGTTTTAATAATCCTTGATTACTATTTCTAGTGTTTGGAGTTTTTCTTTGATATGAGAGTGATTTGAGTTTATTTTATTTATTGGGATGTCTTTATATAGATTTTTGAAGTGTGCTCTCCAGATATCACCGTCTTGAATTGGTAATGTTTGTAGTTTTGTTGTGCTCATGTTATTCCACATATCCCAAAATTGGTTTTGATTTATGGAATTTTCAATTTCTTCAAGTCTTTTGTGAGTGTGATTTTGTCTTTTGTTCCTAATCGTTTGTTTATACCTTTTAAGAGTTTCATTATATCTAATGCATAAGTCTGGATTGTTTGGTTGACGGTGTTTTTGGTTCGATATTTTCCTCAGATCTTTTCTGACATTCTTACACTCGTAGTCGAACCATTTTTCATGGTTGTTTTTTTTGATAATTTTTCTCTTCTGTTTCACAAGGTCAGATTTAATAGCTGCCTTGTGAAAGATCATATTAATGTCCTTTATAGCCATGTTTACACCATCTCTAGTAGTCTCATATGGGTTTGTCTTGAATTTCAATATTTTATTTGTGAGATCAGGTGAATTCAGGGCCACGATGAATTTATCTCCACTGTCTGAAGCCCATCTGTAAGTCTGATTTAGTTTATACAGCTTACTTGATTCCTTTTTTACGTCTTTAGTTTGAACAGGAAATTTTAGGTACACATTGATTTGACTATGGTCTGAAAGAGGGGACTGCTGCCTAACAGTGAATGCACTGATAGTGCAGGGGTCTATGTCAGTAATTGCGTAGTCTACCACGCTAGACCCAAGAGCTGAGGAATATGTAAACCTTCCCATCGAGTCCCCTCTGAGCCTACCATTAACTATGTACAGGCCCAAGGCTCGGCAGAGATGCACTACCTCTCTACCACTTTTATTTATTTCACAGTCCAGGTTGTTCCGGTTAATGATAGTTGGTGTGACATACAAGGGGGTTTGACCGAACACATGGTTGTTGCCCTGTGGGTCTATGGAATCGGGTTCACATCCGGTCCTTGCATTCAGGTCTCCACATAGTAGCACATTTCCCTGGGCCTGGAAATGATTGATTTCCATGTGGAGAGTTTCAAATATATCCTCTTCAAAATATGGTGATTCTATTGGGGGTATGTAGGCGGCACATAGATATATATCTTTTCCAGTTATTCCAATTGTTTTATCTAGTTTCAACCATATATGTGATTTCCCTTGTTTTATTGATGTAATGTGACTGTCTAGTTCTTCTTTGTACCACACCAAGACCCCCCCAGAGGTTCTGCCCTTACGTATATCAGTAGTTTTTACTGAGGGCACCATGACTTCATGGTACCCTGAGGGGCAGTGAATGAACGTATCCTTTCGGTACCATGTTTCGGTTAATATCATTATATCAGTGTCTTCTATAGACTTTAGGAACTCAGGGTTCCCAGTCTTCATCCCGAAGGTTGAAGAGTAGAGACCCTGGATATTCCAGCAGCCTATATGAAATGAACTCATTTATTTTCTATTTATATTCTTTTCTTTAGTTTAAATAAAACCTATTTTGCGGGACAGGTGCGAAAACACTATTTTTTTTTTTTCTTTCTATAATTGGGGATCGTTAGTTAAAGTTTTGTATGCTATGGTAAGGCAGACTCGTACTGCCACCTAGTAATAATAACTATGTTAATAATAGCAATATCAACAGTATTAATAGCAATATCAACAATATCAACAGTACTAATTCAGTGCAAACATATCAACAATATCAACAGTACTAATTCAGTGTAATCATATGCTGTTTTTATCAGTCACTCGGAAGGGACTGTTTATATATTTGTGTCCTTTGTTACCATAGGAGGTGGGAACAAAGGGTGTGCAGCAGCTGCCTGATCTCTCCCATCTCCGAGTTGGTCCGCGGCTGTGGCTGGAATGAGCCGGGGGCAGTGGCGGCCCTGGCTGGGCTGTTATGTCGCCTCGCAGTTTGGCGGGTTGTCCTGACATGGTGGGGGGAAGGGAGTCCAGATTGGCCTCTTGGGTTCCCGTTGATCGTGGGGGAGGGAAGGTTACGTCCCAGGGCAGTATATTTGAGGTTCTTTGCAAAGACCCTCACCCCCTGTCTGTTTAGATGTATTCCATCATGGAGGTCCCATGTACCGATGGTCGGGTGGTGGGCCAATTTGACATTAGGGAGGGCGGCACATCCTCTGCTGATGTCTATGTTGGCATTGTGAATCACATCGGGTGAGGTATCCGTCCTGGAGCCCTATCTAGCTCTCTCTTGAAAGCATCCAGAGAACCTTCCTCCACTGCCCTCTGAGGCAGAGAATTCCACAGACTCACCACTCTCTGTGAGAAAAAGTGTTTCCTCATCTCCGTTCTAAATGGCTTACTCCTTATTCTTAAACTGTGGCCCCTGGTTCTGGACTCCCCCAACATCGGGAACATGTTTCCTGCCTCTAGTGTGTCCATAACCTCAATGCATAGAAGGCAAAAGAGAGGAGGCACATGAGACTACTGCCACCTGCATAGTTTCCTTGATACACATAACCTGGATAAGTAATCAAATTCAGTTTACAAATTTCATCCAAAGTTGTTCAGAGAATCAAGGCCAATCACCTTTTCTGTATCAAAGTGCTTCCTAAGTATGGACATTTGAGATGGGGAAGACAAGGAAAGCAGTGGAAAGTCCACTTCGGGCACCCCAGAGTCCCCTCGTGGCTCCAATGCAGCACCTCAGGGTAGCAGCAGAGAAGGTTGGAATTTTTTCCTAGCATCGCAGCTGAAATGAGGATAGCGTAGGAGACACTAATGCTGAATGTACAACAGTATGAAACAACACACCAGTCCTGGTGGCAAAATCAGCACTGAGCTGTACAATGCAATTCCCACAGGTATTCACTGATGCCCTCACCAGCTGTGAGTAAGAGAATTGGGTGCCAATATAAAATCATCTTGACATCTGTAATGCCAAATAGACATGTCTTCAGGCTGATTTCTGAACCAATCTTTTAAATAATTTTGACAAACGTTTTTTAAACTTTCAGGACCATCTGCCAAAGGAACCAAAGGACAAAGTGTACATTTACACAGTAAAAAATCAGCCAGGAGTCCGGGTAACAAAACAGCTACTTGAAAATATTTGGAACTATCAGGTGCTATCATAACATTTTAGAGACATTTGGACAGGTGCTGGGATAAGAACTAGGATTAGAGGGCTATGGGCCAAGTACGGGCAGGTGGGACTAGTGTAGATGGGCGTGTTGGTCGCCGTGGGCAAGTTGGGCCGAAGGGCCTGTTTCCATGCTGTATGACTCCACGACTCTCTAAATGTGAAACTTGGGTGTAAAATATCCCAATTACATTATGAACAAGAGAATTATTATATTTCATAAAGGAATTTTGCATTTTCTTTCTGCCATAGAATATTTTGTAATTTTCATCTTGGATCACAATATCCTCTGAGAACCCCTAGAAATATTTTCACTTCAAAAGTAACACTGTTATTTCCTTAATATCTCTGTCAGGGACATACCAAGAACACTTAATCAATTGAAGAATTTCAATATTCAACAAAAAAAAAATCATTGGACTGTTATTTAAGCCTTCCCTAAAATCTTGACTGTTAAAATACTGTTAAATGAAATATTTCTAGCCTAAAAGAACTAATTTCCACATCCAGTGATAAAAGAGCAATAATCTTTATGCATATGGAATGAAGCAGCAGTGAATTAGTACATTTTCTGAAAGTCACATCACCATAAACCATGATGCTTTTTATATCACAAATCTGACAACATTTCTCATCATGTTCAATGTTTGTTGCAAGGAAAAATGAACACAGCACACTTCAAACTGAAATATTAATTATGCTCTTTCATTAGAGCATCTGGATATTGAGGAAAAATCGCTGCATTTAAAAGCTAAATATAACATGCCATATGATTTTTTTTTAAAAGAACTTTCTCTCAAATGTTTGCCAAAACATTGCAAAAATGTCAATTATATCCCCAGGTAAACATTCTAATTTATTGTATGAAATATTGAAATGTTGTTTTGTTAGCTGTCCTTATTTCAGAAGTAGTGCAGTTAAACAGCAATTGATGAATGTATGAAAAAGGGTGTGAAATAATAGATGACTATGAGAGAAGTGAAGTGTTGCTCCTACAATTGAAAACACCAATTAGGACAAAAGTTGGCTATATACAGTTCTTGTCACAACATTTCAAGAAAGATGTAAAGGATGGCAGAGGTACTGTGTGTGGGTAAAGGTCTCATAGGGGTTGGAGAAGTTTAATTATGAGAAATGAATAGATTTCAATTCAATGATTCAATGATACTCTATGGTCACATGTACCTACGTACAGTGAAATGCTTTGTTTTGCATACAACCTGGTAAAATCATATAGCAGACCTCAGCAAGACAAGTGTCGCCACATTTTGGCACAGACAAAATTTACGTTAGTTTAGTTTGTTTAATTTAGTTTGGAGATACAGCGTGGAAACAAGTGCTTCGGCCCACCAGCGATCCTGCATATTAACACTACCCTGCACACACTAGGGACAATTTTTACATTTACACCAAGCCAATTGACCTACAAACCTGTACGTCTTTGGAGTGTAGGTGGAAACTGAAGACCTCGGAGAAAACCCATTCAGGTCACGGGGTAAACGTACAATCTCCGTACAGACAGCACCCGTAGTCAGGATCAAACCTGGGTCTCTGGCGTTGTAAGACAGCAGCTCCACCTTGCAAGTTGCAAAAGTTCACTGAACAATCCCATCTACTGCCTGCCGCAGCATGTGGCAGCAGCCTTACATCCACCCCCCACCCCACTGGGATCCCATCAGTCTCATTGGCACGGGTCCAGTCAACACCAAGTTCGGAGTCCACGGTGGGTGAGCCGGGCCTGCTGAAGGGCTTTGCCCCACTGCTGGCGGTGCGGGTCCTTCCTTGCTCTCAGCGGCCCACCCGCTGGGACGTTTGGCTCTAGGCGCATCTCAGGAGCATTCTGCCGCGACGAAACGCACCACGGGGGCCTTGGGAACAGAAGTGACTTGAGGGGACACTGAATTGTCTACAATTGTGAGATAATTAGATAGGTTGAAAATAAATAAAAATTTGAGGGAAATTGAGGAAAATGCTGACAGCCCCGACACGTACCTGCTATACATATTCTCCGGAGATGCTGCCTGAACTGCTGAGTTATTCCAGCACATGGTGTCTTTTTTTGTAAACCAGCATCGGCAGTTCCATGTGTCTCCATTCAAAGATTGATGACTTCTAGAAGACTCACTGAAAGAGTAATGGAGGTAAAAGCCGTTGTGCAACTCTTTGGATGCAAAAGGCAGAACAAACAAAGGCTATCACTCATGTTACTTCAAGGTAGCTAGTTCCTTTAAATGGTATGTATGTTTTTAGCTGGAGATATCTATTGTGAAGTAATGGCACAAGTGCCTACAGATGCTGGAATCTTGCGAAAAAACAAAATGCTGGAGGAACTCATTGGGTCAGGCAGCATCTGTGGAGAGAATGGACAGACGCAATATAAAGTAGGTTTAGGTTGAGGCTTATCATTGTCACAAGGTAATATATTGCATGCTGTCCAATCAAATCTGATAGTACTACATGTAAATCAGAACTTAGTGCCCGCCCCCAGCAACATTACAAGAATGTCTGCAAGAGAGATATGAAGGCGCTCGACATCGATGTGGAGTTCTGGGAGAGCCTTGAGCTGACCGCACGAGGTGGAGAGGTACCCTGAACCTACATATCAAAACGGAGGAAGAGAAAATGTTGAACGCAGCGGCAGACAAGCGGGCGGGCGCGCAGAAAGGAGCGCAGCAACGTCAACAAACCAGAGACCACACACAAATGTGACCTTTGCCCCAGAGACTGTCACTCCCGCATTGGTCACTTCAGCCATAAGCGGCGCTGCTCCAGCCGAGGTTTGGAGCAAGCAGCCAACAACTAGGATGCATCACCCACGGTCAGTTATGTCCGAGGGGGGCCTACGACACATAAATCAAGCCGAACACAAGTACAATAAGTAGAGCGCAGGGCTCTAAACAAATGACCCAATAAATGCAGGTCAGAGGCTGGGTACCTTGTGGCAAGTGGTTCACAACCTGACTCCTCAAAGCAGAGGTAGAAGTCTCTGAAGAAGGGTTTCGGCCCGAAACGTTGCCTATTTCCTTCGCTCCATAGATGCTGCTGCACCCGCTGAGTTTCTCCAGCATTTTTGTGTACCTTCTACATCTGTCTTGATGGGTTTGCCCTCATCAACACTCAAAAAAACTTGGCATCTTTAAAGCCAAAACAGTCGAGTTGATTCGTACTCCATCCACCAACCAAAGTGCTCACTCCATGCAGTATGTACAAAATGCACTGCAGCAGCTCATGGCATCTCACAAATACATGGCCTTTCATACACAGAATGCAAAGAAGAGCAGGCACATGAGATTGCCATCACCTGTATGATTATCTTCACGTCACATACTATCCTGGTATCAAATGTATCATTGAACCTTCAGTATCACTGGGCAAAGTCCTGAAACTCCCTATCCCAGCACTGTGGGATTATAATTAGCAAACTATTAATCTTGCCAACATTATCCACATCCCATTAATGAACATCAAATAAAACGATTCAAAATGAACAAAAAAATCTTTGAGGAAACAAAGAACTGCAGATAGATACAAAAAAGCTGGAGTAACTCAGCCGGTCAGGAAGAATCACTAGAGAAAAGGAATAGGTGACGTTTCAGGTCGTGATTCTTTTTCAGACGCCACCTATTCCCTTTCTGCAGAGATGCTGCCTGACCCGCTGAGTTACTCCAGCTTTTTGTGTCTATCTTCGATGTATCTTCCTTCCTACACAAAGCACTGCAGATGCTGGTTTATACCAAAGATGGACACAAAGTGCTGGAGTATCTCAACGAGTCAGGCAGCATCTCTGGAGAAAAAGGATGGGTGATATTTCAGGTTGGGACCCTTCTTCAGAAAGAGGGTTTGAAGAAGGGACCCGACGCCAAAAGTGCTAAATTACTCAAACACTTTGTGTCCAAAAAACTCTTTGACTTGACTCCACCATCTTAGCATTCCCATTCTCTTCCTTAGAGTCTTATTGCCAACATCATTGTCTGTCAAAATGGGGTTAATGGCAGTGAAGAACAGATTGAAACCAAAGTTTAAACCTATGACACAAATGAAAAAGTGGAATCAAATTTGCTTCATAAATAGCCTCGGGTTCATTCCTCCCCTGCATTCCCAATAACAATTCAATTTAATTTACAAACCAGCACCACACAAACATCACCTGCAGCAAGTAAATTAGCACCTTTTTTAAAACATGTCTCCATTTAGGAAAGGGCAGTCAAATGTGCTAGCTTTGCGAGTTGTGTAAAATATTAGATTGAGCATAATAAAACATTATGAAGGCAATTCGCATCTATCATGTTTGAAGCTTCAAAAGCTGCCTTCAGAAACCAATTACCTCGGTAGTTACTGCTGAAGTAAGACCAGCAAGCCCCACTTTGGGCTTCTTTTTCCTACCTGTGTATTGCGAAAGGGTCCAAAGAAAAATGATGAATATATTTAAAGTATTTTCGAAGAGAATGGAGAAAGTACAGTAATATATTGTTCATGTATAAACTCATTGCCAACCCTTAATCATTTGTAGTCATGGACTCATACAGTAGGGATACAGACGCATTGGCACAACTCATCCCTGCCGACCAAGATGCCCCATTTAGCTGGCCCTATTTCCACCAAATCTCTCTCAACCTTTCCTATTCATGTACATGTGCACATGTTTTGATATATTCAAGATTTAGCTCTTAGGGCTAACGGAATCAAGGGATATGGGGAGAAAGCAGGAACGGGGTATTAATTTTGGATGATCAGCCATGATCATATTGAATGGCAGTGCTGGATCGAAGGGCCGAATGGCCAACTCCTGCACCTACTTTCTAGGTTTATATTTTATATCTCTTTTAAATGTTGTTATTGTACCTGTATACTTCCTCTGTCATCTTGTTCCATATACCCATCATCTTCTGTGTGAAAAAAGTCACCCTCAGATACCTATTACATCTTTCCCCTCTGCCCTTAAAGCTATGCTTTCCAGTTCATGGTTCCCCTTCAGGAGTCCAGGAATCCCCCGTGGCCATTCCCCTCCAAAACGAGCATATACTTTTGGATACTGTTGGGTAGGCTGACAGGCTGACTGTTCAGAGGAGAGCAGCAGCAGCAGTCAGGTCTGTAGCACCAGGCCCGGCACTGCGGCACAATGGGGAAGTGTGAAAGCAGACCAGCGGCACAGTGACGCAGCTGTAGTTGCCGCCTTACAGCGCCAGAGAGCCGGGTTCGATCCTGACTACAGGTGCTGTCTGTGCAGAATTTGCACGTTCTCCCTGTGTCGGCGTGGGTTTTCTCCGGGTGCTCCGGTTTCCCCCACACTCCAAAGACGTAATTGATTGATTGGTAAAGTTGTAAACTGTCCGTAGGAACGTGTGCTTGTGTTTGGGGTGATTGCTGGTCGGAGCGGACTAAAATCTAAAATCAGCGGTCTAAATTCAGACAGAGGGATTGCCATCGCAAACACATGAGTTAAAGGGACAGACAAGAGATTCTTTGGCCAAAAACAGAACCGAAGGAGAGAGAGGAAATGTATGTAAGACAGGGCTTTTGTGGAATATAAAGCAGACAGGAAAGAACTGAAGCAGGCATTTACAAGGGCCAAAAGGCAGCTTTGACAAGTCGGATTAAAGAAAATCACAAAGCTTTTTATATGTACATTAAAAATGAGACTGTAATCATGCAGTTGGGAGCACTGCTAAAGAATGGAATTTATGTTTAGAGTCAGAGGATATAGGTGAGGTACTACACATGTTCTACCTTCCAAATGATTAGGTCCTGTCAAAGAAGAAACATTTGATGTTGTTGTGGCTGATGTGTAACATCGTGAAATGCTCTCATGTTTACACCTTGAGCTAAGTGAAGCACTAAGTGAAGCACTTCTATCACAACGTTTTTCCCACTTACCTTTGCAAAGATTTTTTTGTATCAAAGAGTATCAAAAAGCTTAAACACTCATCAGTTAACCTCCACTCTGAGCTGTCCCTTAATGCTTGGTCCAGATACATTCAAAAGTTCAGTCCACCCCAGTCCGCAGAGTCTGCCTTGGTCGACGTGATCTCCCAGTTGCCAAAATATTTTAACTCCCCTTCCCATTCCCATACTGACCTCTCTGTCCTGGGCCTCCTCCACTGTCAGAGAGAGGCCACACGGAAATAGGAGGAACAGCACCTCGTATTTTGTTTGGGCTACTTACAACCCAGTGGTATGAACATCAATTTCTCTCATTTCAAATAACTCCTGCATTGCATTCCCTCCCCACCCCCCCCCCCCCGCCCCACCCCCCCAGTGCTATTAGGTTCCACAATTCACATGATGGTATCCTTCTCATTAGCACATCTTCTCCAGCCAACAAAGGGACATTATGGACTCCACCCTTCCTGAGGTCATCTGTTGCTGGCCCTGATTTGTTCTGATCTTTTCTCACCACCACACACCACAGTTTAGGAGAGTTTGAAAAATTGTCATGTTGAAGACCTCCTTCGACTATGTAGAAGACTAGCTTCGACTAGCTACGACTAACTTCGGGAAAATTGGACACCGAATAGTGGAGAGTGAAGACGACCTCCTTCGATCTCCTTCGACCTCCCTTCGACTGTGATGAAGACTATCTACGACTACCTTCGACTACCTACGACTAACATGCCGACCTACTACGACATACTAGGACTAAACCTACGAGTAAAAAAAGTATCGATTTTTTCCATGGCGACCTTTTTTTACTCGCGGGCATTTTTTAACATATTGAAAACAACGCCGCGACCTAGCTGAAGCCTCGAGTATGCGGAGACGACTCTCGAGCATGAAGGAGAGTTACGAAGACCTCCTACGACCTTGTGTCGACCGTGCTGCGAGGGCAAACTCGCCAGAACTCGCGGATTAGGTCACCCAAGTGGAACAGGCCCTTAAGTCTACTCTGTGAGCAAAAAAATTAAGTGCTGGAGGAACTCCCCTGCAGTTTCTTGTGGGATCTAGGCATAATGAGGCTTTCTTTCACTCATGAATCATTGTATATCGTTCATGAGAATTTTTTCCCCCTATAATTTGTACAATGTTATCCGGTTTGGGGATCATCGTACAAGATTAACGTAAATCATATTTTCTAATAGAGTCACAGAGTTATAGTGTCAGAGAGTCATACAGCACATAAGCAGGCCCTTCAGCCCAACTCGTCCATGCCCACGAAGAGGGCCCATCTAGGCTAATCGCATTTGCCCACGTTTGGTCCATATCCCTCTAAACCTTTCCCATCCATGTACCTGTCCAAGTCTCTTTTAAATGCTGTTATAGTATCTGCCTCAACAAACTCCTCTGGATGCATTTAGCATTTGTCCCTTGGCTCTAGGTCAGGTATAGTTGGAACATCAAGCTTGTTTTCCTCAAGATTTGTAGGAGGTTTTTCTCTTTATTCTCCATCCATCTTTGTGTTTTGAATAACATTTATTAATTGAACAAATGTTGTTGTTTTTTAGGATTCTGATCAAGTTTCATTAAAAAATCTTTCAACGGTGTCATTATTGAACAGTCATAGAGCCATACAGCGTGGAACTTGTCCACACTGACCAATATATGCCCCATCTACACTCGTCCTGCCTGCCTGCATTTGGCCCATATACCTCTAAACCTGTCCTGTCCTGTCCATGCACCTCTGTAATTGTCTCTTAAACATTGACTTAAGCAGCTCGTTCCATACACCCACCACCCTTTGTGTGAAAAGGTTACCCCTCAGATTCCTATTAAATCTTTCCCCCTTCACTTAAACCTATGTCCTCTAGTTCTCGATTCCCTTACTCTGGGCAATAGACTCTGTGCATCTATCCAATGTATTCCTCTCATGATTTAATTCACCTCTAGAAGATCACCCCCTCATCCTTCTGCGCTCCAAGGAATAGAATGCCAGACTGCTCAACTTCTGCAGAAAGCTCAGGCCCTCGAGTCCTGGCAACATTCTCGTAAATCTTCTTTGTTCCCTTTCCAACCTTACAACATCTTTCCTATAACATGGTGCCCAGAACTGAACATAATACTCTACATGTGGCCTCACCACCATCTTATATAACTGAAACATCTATACATCCCAACTTCTATACTCAATACTCTGACTGATGATGGCTAATGTGCTAAAAGCCTTTTTGGCCACCCTATCTACCTGTGATGCCAAATTCAAGGAACTATGTACCTGCACTCCCAGATCCCTCTTCTCTCCAACACTACCCAGAGCCCTACCATTCATCATACCATTCAACTTCATGTGAGGCCTTCAGAAGCAAATTTTAACAGCATCTGAAACTGTAGAACAGAGACAGGAAGGTTCCCCTTGCAGCCACAGGTAACTAGTTCAGGCATGGGGCTAACTCAGGGTAAGGGCATAGGTGGTAGAATGAATCCGTATGATCAGGCCCATTGTCTACAGGCCCTGCAACACCTCCTTTTCATTCTCATCTTTGTTTTCATGGCTTTGCCTCTCATCTCTGCACTCTTTCCCAACCCTACAACGCTCCCAGGATTCTAGACCTCACCAGTTCTGATCCCATTTGCACCTCCAATTTTAATTATTACCATTGGCAGATGCCTGAGCCCTGGGCTTTACTTTACTTCAGACTTCAAAGATACAGCGCGGAAACAGGCCCTTTGGCCCACGACGTCCGCGCAAAACAGCGATTGCCCCTTACATTAGCGCCATCCTACACACTAGTGACAAGTTGCAATTTTACCAAAGCCCATTTTCCTTCAAACCTGCGCACGTCTTTGGAGTGTGAGGGGAAACCGGAGCGCCCAGAGAAAATCCACGCGGTCACAGGGAGAACGTACAAACTCCATACAGACAGCACTCATAGTCGAGATCGAACCCATATCTCTGGCGCTGTAAGGCAGCAATTCTACCGCTGAGCCACTGTGCCACCTGTAATGGGGCTTGGTATTCCTTCCTAGGTCCTTCACCTTTCTAAATTTCTTTCTTCCTGCAACACCTTCAAACAAAAGTCTTTTACTGATCTTTATTCATCTACATTGACATCTCCAAACTAAAATCATGAAAACAATGAAGGAATGAAAAACTGCAATGTAAATAGTTTGCTTTCAGAGCCAGAGTGGTGTTATTTGGGCATTGCAGAGCTATAGATCAGGTTATTGAAACAAAAAGTCTTCTAAAAAGTCCTAAACATTCTGTGGCATCCAAAATGGGTTATTAATATGCAATGTTATAAAACAGTAATTTTGGAAGTGAAATAATTAATGGCAGACTGATGTTAATTAGCAACCAATGTAGTGATTCACAATCCATTGACTAACATCAGAGTATTAATAACATCCGAGGCATTTTGGCAACAAATGCTAAAGCAGTATTTCCTGGAACACGCAGATTGAAACCTTGTACAAGGATAGCAGGTTTCCCTTGTTGCAAGATTTTATCCTTCTTCTCCTTCTTCTCCTTGCCAGAATAATTTAATGTGTTCACAATTACAAATGCAGAAACATGTTTTCTTAAACCCCAGACTTAAAGTTTTTTGTTTTTTTAACATTTGGACAGGTACATGGATTGGACAGGTTTAGAGGAATATGGGCCAAACGCAGGCAGGTGAGACTAGTGTAGATGGGACATGTTGGCCGGGGTGGGCAAGTTGGGCCAAAAGCCCTGTTTCCACTCTGTATGCCTCCATGACTCTGCAACTCTATCTACTTTATTTTCCATCGTGGAGTGGGGAGAACCCTTGCCGGGGTTCGCCAGAAAGGAGTGCTCCGATTGCTGGCCTGGTGATTTTGGCATCTTGGGGCTGTGGTCTGCGGAGCTTCTAGCCGCGGGTGGGGCGTGGACTTACCATCCGGAGTCTGGGATCCCTTGCCAGGGTTCGCTGGAGAAGAGCTCCGACCGCCGGCATGCGGCCTGTAACATCCTGAAGCCACGGTCTCCGGTAGGAAAGTGTCGATCGGGCACTCCTAGCAGTGTGTTTGGCACCGCTCCTAGTGTGTGTTTGACCGTCCCGACGTCGGAGTTTGGATCATCCCGACGAGAGGGCCTGTACATCCGGCCGTCCGTAGCGTTGACTACGGAGGGTTCATGGCCCCGACCATGGGTGAACAAAGGTGGACGACTGACTGAAATTTGTTGCCTTCCACCACAGTGAAGAATGCTTTTTTAAATTTTTTTTTGTGGGATACCTTCCCTTAATTTTCAGGGGCCTCTCCACCATACCATGCCCCCCATGTCCAGCAGCGGAAGGACCCTAGACTGTGGTCCTCCCCCAATGAGCCTTGGCGCTGGCGGCACCGAGCTTCAGTGCGTCCCTCAGCACGTACTCCTGCAGTCTGCAGCGGGCCAGTCGGCAACATTCCCTGACGGGCATCTCGCTCTGCTGGGTGGTGAACAACGCTCGGGCAGACCAAAGAGCGTCTTTCACCGAGTTGATGACCCTCCAGCAGCACTCGATGTCAGTCTCTGAATGTGTCCCTGGGAACAGTCCGTAAATCACAGAGTCCTCTGTGACGGAGCTGTTAGGGATAAAGCGTGCCAGGGACCCTTGCATACTTCTCCAGACTCTCTTTGCAAATCCACACTCTGCGAAGAGGTGGGCAACCGTCTCCTCTCCATAGCAGCCGTCCCGAGGGCAGCGTGCGCTGGCAGTGAGTTTCCGACGGTGCAGGAAGGATCTGACTGGGAGGGCTCCCCTCGCCGCCAGCCAAGCCAGGTCTTGGTGCTTGTTGGTGAGTTCTGGCGATGAGGCATTTTGCCAGACAAGCTGGGCAGTCTGCTCTGGGAACCACGCCACTGGATCCGTCGAGTCCTTTCCCTGCAGTGCCTGCAGGACGTTCCGTGCTGACCACTGCCCGATGGACATGTGGTCAAAGGTGTTGGTCTGGAAGAACCTTTCTACAAACGACAGATGGGGCGGCAATGCCCAGCTGACTGGCACATTGCGTGGCATCTGCGCCAGGCCCATCCTTCGCAACACCGGGGACAGGTAGAACCTCAGCAGGTAGTGACACTTGGTGCTCACGTGCCTTGGCTCTACACTCCGCCTGATGCAGCCACACACGAAGGTAGCCATCAGGGTGAGGGCAACGTTGGGCACGCATTTACCCCCGTTGTCTGCTGACTTGTACAATGTGGCCCATCGCACCCGGTCTATCCACGACCCCCAGATGAACTGGAAGACGGCCCGGGTGATCCCTGTGGCGTAGGAGGGAGGGACAGGCCACACTTGCGCCAAGTACAGCAACCCCGAGAGCACCTCACACATGATGACCACATTTGTTCCCGTTATGGAGAGGGAGCATTGCCTCCACAGCTCAAGCTTCTTCCCCACCTTGGCTATCCGCTCCAGCCAATTCTTGTTACACGCCTCAGCCCCCCCGAACCAGATCCCCAGCACCTTCAAGAAGTCAGGCTTGATGGTGAAGGGGACGGAAGATCGGTCAGGCCAGTTGCCAAAGAGCATGGCCTCGCTCTTCCTGCGGTTCACCCTGGCTCCCGTGGCCGACTCAAACTGGTCGCAGATACTAATCAGTCTGCGGACCGACCCTGGATCCGAGCTGAGGACAGCGACATCGTCCATGTACAGGGAGGTTTTGACTTGAGCGCCCCCACTGCCTGGCAATGTCACTCCCCTTATGCTCGCATCCTTCCTGATGGACTCGGCAAAAGGTTCAATACAGCAGACAAACAAGACAGGAGAGAGAGGGCAACCCTGCCTGACTCCAGACCTGACAGTGAAACTGTCTGATTCCCACCCATTGATTTGGACTGCACTACGGATATTGGTGTAGAGCAGTTTGATCCAATTTCGGATTCCCTCCCCAAAACACATTTTGGAGGGCACGTCCCTCATGTACGTGTGCGATATCCTGTCGAAGGCCTTCCCCTGGTCCAAGCTGACTAGGCAGGCATCCACCCGTCTGTCCTGCACGTAGGCGATGGTATCGCTCAGCAGCGCTAGGCTGTCTGAGATTTTCCTGCCAGGTACAGCACAGGTTTGGTTCGGGTGGATCAGCCATCCCAGATCAGTCAGGATCTTGTAATCTACATTCAGCAATGTTATGGGTCTCCAATTCTTTATATTCTTCATCTCCCCCTTCTGCTTGTAGATTAGGGTGATGCTGCCCTTCCTCATGGAGTCTGACATGCTGCATGTCGTTTCACACTTCCAGCAGGTCCGGGCCCACCCAGTCCCACAGAGCTGAATACAACTCGGCCGGTAAGCCCTCGCTTCCGGGAGTTTTACTCGAGTCAAAGGAACGGATGGAGCCAGTCAGCTCCTCTAGGGTCAGTGGTTGGTCCAGACTCTCCCGCTTGCTGTCCTCCAAGACCTCCGTGATAGAGGACAGGAAGTTCTGGGATGCGGTGCTGTCTGTGGCCTTCTTGTCATACAAATTAGTGTAAAAGGATTTGCAGATCCTCAGCATATCCGTCTGCAAGGATGTTACTGAGCCGTCCTTCTCCCTAAGGCTGTTCATCACAGAACTCCCCCTGTGAACCTTATGGAAGAAGAAGCGTGAGCACGTCCCATCCTGCTCCACATGGTGGAACCTGGATCGGAAGATGATCTTGGAGGATTCAGAGGTAAAGAGCCGAGCTTGCTGGTCCTTCACCTCTCTCAGTTCCTCCCTCACATCCACACCTTTTGACTGCAGAAGGAGCAGTTGTTGCAAATCTGACTGGAGTTGGCACAATTCCCTCTGACTCTGTCTTGCTCCCTGAACCCCTTTAACTATGAAGAACCTCTCAATGTTCTCCTTGGTTGCTTCCCACCAGAGTGTCGGGGAGTCAAAGAGGGGCCTCACCGTTCTCCAACATGCGTAGTCCCTCTTTAGCTCCTCAATGTTCTCTGGGGTCAGCAGCTTCATATTTAACTTCCACGTCCCCCTGCCTGCCTTTTGATCCTCCTGTAGGTGACAGGAAGCCTGAAGGAGGCAGTGGTCAGAGAAGAACACCGGCGTGAGGTCGATGTGTCTGACCGTGACGGCCTTCGTCGTGAAGACGAAGTCTATCCGGGACCGGGCTAAACCATCCGATCTCGACCAGGTGAAACGCGGCTGGGACCCGCCTGCAGGGTCGCTGAAGGCATCGTGCAGCTTTGCGTCTTTTACCGTCTCCATCGGGAACTTGGACGTGTTGTCCAGTCTGCTGTCGGCACTGCCAGATCGTCCAGCCGCATCAATGATGCAGTTGAAGTCACCGGCCAGAACGAGCTGCCGGGACGTGGCCAGCAGCACTGGGAACTGCTGGAGAACGGCCAGCCTCTCTGCACAGGTGAGGCATACACATTAATCAGCCGGAGCGGAGAACCATGGTACATAACATCCACCACGAGGAGACGCCCCCCCCCCAACCACCTCCCTTGACCTCAGTGATGGCGAAGTTCCCTCCCCGCAGCAAGATCCCAGGCCGGAAGCGCGACAGTCATTGCCCCCCCGACCACACCGACAGTCCGTGGGGCCACCATCGCGACCACCTTCGATAGCAGCGGAGGTGTGGCAGCCCGCACTCCCTGGAGAAAAGTCACATCTGCCTTGACCTTGGCCAGGTACTGCAAGGCATTTACACATCGCGCAGTGCTCTTCATACTGCACACGTTTAAAGATGCCAGTTTGAGCTCCTTGTCTTTAGAGTCACTGATCATTCTCGTGTCCCCTCATGCCCACCGCTTCAGTGAATTGCCTCAGCTTTCCTGGGCTCAGGTACACGGTGCCGACATCCTCAACGAGGTGGGTTTCCTGCGGCGTAACCCGATGTGTCATTGGGGGGGGCCTACTTGTCCACCCCCTTCTGGCGCACCGCCCCCTCCGTGTCCTGTAGCTGGGGTACGGTGACTGATTCACTGCTCCCGGAAACCCGGAGCTGGGGCCCATCGGCCGCTGCAATGCTCCCAGTTGCCCGGAGCTGGAGCCCCTCGGCCACTGCACTGCTCCGATGTCCTGGGGCTGGAGCCCCTCGGCCACTGCTCTGCTCTCGGTCTCCTGGGGCTAGGGACGATCGGCGTGGCCTTTCTCTTTTCCTCCCTGTTTTCTTCCTCAGCCTGCGTCGTTGGGACTTCACGGTCGCCTCATCCTCCGACGAGGAGAGTTGCTGCCTTCTGTCAGGGAGAGAAGTCTTTTTTTGGATTTATTTTTGGACTTACCAGCCCTTTCCATCCTCGGCTCTTTGGGCTGAACCCTCTGGTGTTTCTTATGCGTCACCGTCGTCCATTTCTCCTGCTGTTCCCCCTCCACCATCAACTCTCCCTGCTGGGCAGGGTGCTGGGGGTCTCTTTCTGGCACTTGGGGGCTCGAGGTGGTCGGGCTGTCCTCATCCCTGTTCCCCCTTTCTGCTGGGGTCTTGGTAGTGGGGGAATGTCTCGCCCACCCTGGGGGTGCTGGCAGCAGCCCCTCTTATCTCCTGTGCATAGGTGCAGGCTCTTTTAGGGCAAGCCCTGTAAAGGTGGCCTGCCTCCCCGCACAGGTTGCAGTTCTTGCTGGCCTGACAGTCCTTTGTCTCATGGCCCTCCGTCTTGCAGTTCTTGCAGACAACTGCAGTGCATTGGGCCATTACATGCCCAGGCTTTTTGCATTTCCTGCACAGCCTGGGTTGCCCCACGTAGCTCATGTATCCTCGGTTCCCTCCAATCGCAAAAACCAAGGGAGGGTGGAGGATTGCTCCGTCCTTGTCCACCCTCAGCTTTACCTTCACTTGCCGCTTGCTCGTCCAAATCCCATGCAGGTCCTTCACGTCCACGCAGTTCCCTGTTTCCCCTCGACGTAACGAGCAAGGAAGGTGAGGACATCCACTATGGACACATGTGGGTTGAACATGTGCACCGTGATCATCCTTTCCTTCTGGGTGGGGAGGGTGAAGAGCGGCTGCACTTTCAGCAGCGACAGCGGAGCTTCATTCCCCTTCTCCCGGAAGTCTTCCATCAACTTTTGCCATCCTGTCGGATACTTGAAGGTAACGTCAAAGTATCCGTTACCCGGGAAGTCCTGGAGGCAGTAGATGTCCTTGGCCTCAAATTTGCAGGCCTCCATCAAGACCTTCCTCACGAACAGGTCCCGTGAGAAGGGAGTCCCTTGCTGAGGTCCTTAACGCTGATTCTCAGGGTATTGTGGATACCCTGTACTCCCGCTCCAGTTGCTGCTGCCATTGTGGCTGAATGAGGTGTTAGGTTGGTTACCCAAACCAGCATGGATCCACCTCTAAGCCCGCAGTCGACCGACTCCTCGTCACCGTCACCGATTTCGATCTGAGATCCACGGCCCTTGTCCCCAAGGGACCGCCAGAACTGTTCCAATAAGAACAGATAGTCTCTTTTACTCAAATAGCTCATCCTGGGAGAACCACCTTAGTGATCACAGTCTCTCCCCTGCCAGGTAAGTGAAGAATGCTGTGGTGGATGTGTTAAATTCTATTGTGTATTGTGTGTTCTTTTTTTAAGTGTATCGCTGCTGGCAAATTCATTTCACTGCACCTTCGGATGCATGTGACGAATAAATTTGACTTTGACTTTGACTTTGAATAAATTGCAACTAATGGACAGGTACATGGATAGGAAAGGTTGACAAGAAGGGCCAAACGCAAGCAGGTGGGACTAGTGTAGATGGGGCATCTTGGTCAGCATGGGCCAGTTAGGCCGAAGGGCCAGTGTCCATGTTGTATGACTCTCAATAACTATAATAACGATTATCTGAAGTCCTATTCATTCGCCAACAAGAAGTAGTTTAGTATCGTTTAGAGATACAGCGTGGAAACAGGCTCTCGGCCTATCGGGTCCGTGCTGACCAGCGATACCTGCACTCTAACACTATTCTACACACAAGGGACAATTTAAAATTTTACCCAGCCAATTAACCTACAAACCTGTCAGGATCAACCCGGGGTCTCTGGCGCTGTATGGCAGCGTCTCTACCACTGCGCCACCGTGTCACCCGTATAAGATTGTGCCGTATATGGTAAGAATAATCTTTCTTCACTTGAAATGTCAGGACCTGGAAATCAAGCAACTTGCAAAATAGAATTTTGGAAAATAGTGAGGTGGAATTATTTTCAGATGATAAAATACCTCAGAGGTAATCTTTGAATAGTCTATATTTCAGCTGATTTATGAAACTCACGAAACAGCATTTATTTAGCTGCCAGCCTTAATCATATTGTGATCTTCATAAAACAAAGGTGCCAGTGATTGAGATTTTAGGTTAAAATTGTAATCCCTTATCATTCCATTTCAGCAGGCCAGTCTTTGTGATTTGCAACATCCCATCATTATTATAATTATGTCTCAATGCTCCAGGGATCCTCACAATCAACAATCAATAGAGGACAGAGCAAAATAAATTACTCGTCCCCTGCTTTTCCTAATCAGCTCCTTAATCAATTGATAGGATTTAAATCCTTTAGGCAACCAGCAAAGATGTGGAAATACATTTGTCTCACGAATTGTGCCAGCTCTAATCCCAAATCTTAATGCCTTTGTTGATGATAAAAGCACAAGAGGTTTAATGTACAGTTTAATACACACTTTTTAGCCGAGGGTAATGGACTGACATAAGCACAATGTTACTCATGAGATGAGCAAAGCTGTCGCTTTCATTTAATTCAGTGGCAAAACTAGCTATCTTTCAGCCATCAATTGGATAAGGCTTTGTTTACAAAGGCTTCGTAATATAATTGCCACATTCTCTGAATACCGAAGTAAAACAAGCTCAGAATATATGTTGGAATAAAAATGAGCTGTTTTCAAACAAATGTCTTACTTTTACTTTTGATTATGTAGATACAGCGGGGAAACAGGCCCTTCAGCCCACTGAGTCTGCACTGGCCAGCAATCCCCGTGCACTAGCACTCTCCTACACACTAGGGAACAATTTACAATTTTAACAGAGCCATTTATCCTACAAACCTGTATTTCTTTGCAGTGTGGTAGGAAACAGGATCACCCAGAGAAAACCCACGCGGTCACAGGGAGAACGTACAAACACCATACAGTTAGCACCCGCAGCCAGGATCAAACCTGGGTCTCTGGCGCTGTTACTCTACCGCTGCACCACTGTGCCACCCGTCTGCAATGCATGGACTGAACATAGGATGTTTGCTGAGACAGTCATCATTAAAAAAAATCTCAAAAAATAAAAACAAGGTTCGTCGCATACTCCATCTTTCTATATTACTTTGAGTAAAGTGATAGGTAACTACGAAAATATCACGGCGTAACCTTGGAATCTCTGCTAAACTGAAGTGGTAGCAACGAGAAAGATATTGCCGCAAAACAGCAAATTAGTTTAACAGCCTTAATATAAAGCATTCAGCCCTTGTTTTTTTTCCTTAAGGGCCTGTCCCACTTGGCGATTTTTCCAGCGTCATATCAGTGTCGCCAAAAGATTTTGAACATTTCAAAATCCAGCGGCGACAAAAAAAATGTTGTGACACTTGAAAAAACACCAAGCATCATACGTCATCACACCACATCACCGCCGCATCATACGTCATCACCGCCGCGTCATACATCGTCATGCTGCATCACGCCACGTATTTTTCGGTGACCTGATGCGTCAGTCAATGATGCCGACAGTCGCTGAAAAAAATCGCCAAGTGGGACAGGTCCTTTTAAAAAAATAGCCCCTGATAGCATTTGTAGAATGCATTTCCAAAAATAGTTTTCTCCTAACCAGTTAAGAGTTGAGAACCTCTCAATTGATTCGTCAAGTGTGTTTAATTGTGAAATGCACTGAGAACGTAACAATTAAATTCTTATTTGCTGCAGCTTTCCAGGCACGTTAATGCAACAACATCACAACAAATAAATGTAAAATATACAATAATGCAATAAATTATCAGTAATGCTTGGTGACCAAGCAATTATTGTGCATACTAAAATACGTAACGCAACCAAAACAAAGCCCTTAGGAATTCTTTGAAGAGGTCAGGCAGTGGTTAGGTTTGTGCAGTGTGATTCAAGACGCCAATGGTTGATGGGAAGAATCTGTTCTTGAACCTGGTGGTCACGGATCATGGCTCCTGTACCTTCTTCCCAATGGTAGCAACGAGATGAGAGATAGAGCCAGGGTGGTGTGCAACTGTGAAGATGTATAGGTGTGTAGGTTAATTGGCTTGATACAAGTGTAAAATTGCCCCTAGTGTGTGTAGGGCAGTGTTAATGTGCGGGTTGGCCAGTGCTGACTCGGTGGGCCGAAGGACTCGTTTCCACGCTGTATCTGTAAAAACAAAAAACAAATAAAAAATTGGCACTCACCTGTTATTCAGTTTCATTGGTATGTCAGCTAAATGTAACCTGGATCAGTAATTAGATGGGTGGCACGGTGGCGCAGCGGTAGAGTTGCTGCCTTACAGCGCCAGAGACCGGGTTCAATCCTGACTACGGGTGTAGTCTGTGTGCAGTTTGTACATTCTCCCCGTGACCTGCGTGGGTTTTCTCCAAGATCTTCAGTTTCCTCCCACACGCCGAAGACATACAGGTTTGTAGGTTAATTGGCTTGGTGTAAGTGTAAATTGTCCCTAGTGTGAGTAGGATAGTGTTGATGTGCGGGGATCGTTGGACGGTGCGGACGTGATGGGTGGAAGGGCCTGTTTCTGCGCTGTATCTCTAAACATTAGATTTCATTTTGAGGCACTCACTGTTTCTTGTTATTCCTTTCAATGGTGGGGAGATCAATATTTGTGACAGACTGGGCAGTGTCCACCACTTTCTGCAGCCTGCTTTGTTCCTGGGCATCCGAGTTACTGAACCAGGCCATAATGCAACTGGTCTGTATGCTCTATACCGTATAGATACATAGAAAATAGGTGCAGGAGTAGACCATTCAGCCCTTCGAGCCTGCACCGCCATTCAATATGATCATGGCTGATCATCCAACTCAGTATCCCGTACATGCCTTTTCTCCATACCCCCTGATCCCTTTAGCCACAAGGGCCACATCTAACTCCCTCTTAAATATAGCCAATGAACTGGCCTCAACTACCCTCTGTGGCAGAGAGTTCCAGAGATTCACCACTCTCTGTGTGAAAAAGTTTTTTCTCATCTCGGTCTTAAAGGATTTCCCCCTTATCCTTAAGCTGTGACCCCTTGTCCTGGACTTCCCCAACATCGGGAACAATCTTCCTGCATCTAGCCTGTCCAACCCCATAAGAATTTTGTACGTTTCTATAAGATCCCCTCTCAATCTCCTAAATTCTAGCGAGTATAAGCCAAGTCTATCCAGTCTTTCTTCATATGAAAGTCCTGACATCCCAGGAATCAGTCTGGTGAACCTTCTCTGCACTCCCTCTATGGCTATAATGTCCTTCCTCAGATTTGGAGACCAAAACTGTACGCAATACTCCAGGTGTGGTCTCACCAAGACTCTGTACAACTGCAGTAGAACCTCCCTGCTCCTATACTCAAATCCTTTTGCTATGAAAGCTAACATACCATTCGCTTTCTTCACTGCCTGCTGCACCTGCATGCCTACTTTCAATGACTGGTGTACCATGACACCCAGGTCTCGCTGCATCTCCCCTTTTCCTAATCGGCCACCATTTAGATAATAGTCTGCTTTCCTGTTTTTGCCACCAAAGTGGATAACCTCACATTTATCCACATTATACTGCATCTGCCAAACATTTGCCCACTCACCCAGCCTTTCCAAGTCACCTTGCAGTCTCCTAGCATCCTCCTCACAGCTAACACTGCCCCCCAGCTTAGTGTCATCCGCAAACTTGGAGATGTTGCCTTCAATTCCCTCATCCAGTTCATTAATATAAATTGTAAATAGCTGGGGTCCCAGCACTGAGCCTTGCGGTACCCCACTAGTCACTGCCTGCCATTGTGAAAAGGACCCGTTTACTCCTACTCTTTGCTTCCTGTTTGCCAGCCAGTTCTCTATCCACATCAATACTGAACCCCCAATACCGTGTGCTTTAAGTTTGTATACTAATCTCTTATGTGGGACCTTGTCGAAAGCCTTCTGAAAGTCCAGATACAACACATCCACTGGTTCTCCCCTATCCACTCTACTAGTTACATCCTCAAAAAATTCTATAAGATTCGTCAGACATGATTTACCAAACTATCAAAAAATCGTGACAAAAACAGCATGCTGAACACTACTTATACTATACTATATATAACACTATATTCAGCAATCTGTTTATTTTCCCTTTTCATCACTACCTGGTGTACTCGTGTACAGTATAATTTGCCTGGATACCATGCAAGACAAAGACTTTCACTGTATCTCAGTACACGTGACAATGATAAACCAATACCCACACCTGTTCTGAAGGAGTGATATGTACTCCATAAGAAGAAAACATCTGATTCTCTTGACTTTCTCTTGAATAGACAGGGTGAATGCATAGACCTTTAAGGGCCTATCCCACTTGGGCGTCATTTGCGAGTCATGCAGGTGGCGCGGGAAGATTTTGTGAATCGCAAAATCCTGGGGCGCCGGGTGCGACCGCGCGTCTCTGCCTACGCCACCACGTCTCACCACGCGCCATGCGCGCGTAATGCACGCCATGCACGCATCATGTGCACGTCACGACGCGCGAGTCGTGAGTCGTGACGCGTAAATGATGTCGCATAAATGACGCGCAAATGACACCCAAGTGGGACAGGCCCTTTATGCAGAGTATGGGAATCAAAAACCAAAGGACATAGGTTTCAGGTGAGAGGGGAAAGATTTAATAGGGACCAGTGGGGCAACTATTTTACACAGAGGGTGGTGGGTATATGGAATGATCTGCCAGAGGAGGTAGCTGAGGCAGACACTATGACAACATTTAAGACAATTTTACAGGTACATGGATAAGAAAGATTTAGTGCGATATAGGCCAAATGCAGACGGATGGGACAACATGGTCGGCGTGGACTTTAGACCGAAGGCCCTGTTTACGTCCTGTACGACTCTACGACAAAGATAGACATAAAATGCTGGAGTAACTCAGCAGGACAGGCAGAATCTCTGGAGAGAAGGAAGGGGTGACGTTTCAGGTCAAGACCATTCTCCAGACCCTATGACTCTGTCACAATATTTCCAATCGGTGTGAAGTAAAGTAACATTGGAAAAGTACTGTACATTCAACAATATATAAAATAATTAAGTTGATTTAGCAAGTAACATTTAAAATATTAATGATCCCTTTTTGAAAATTGTGTGAATTAGAACTCTGTAGAGTCTTGAAATTTTCCAAACTCACGTCAGGCTTCCAGTGTTAGTGCTTTTACTTTTACTTTGCTATAAATAATTACTTGACTATTTAGTAGAACAAGAGGTCGTAATGACAATACTCAATCCTCACTTCTCAAACAGTCTTTACAGGTGAGGCAGAGGTTCATTTGCTCCTTCTCCAACCTCATCTACTGTATCTGCTGTTCCAGGTGTCAACTTCTCCACTTCGGCGAGAACACTGAACACCTCCGCTCAGTCCGTCTTAACCTACCTGATCTCCCAGTGGCCCAACACTTCAACTCCCCCTCCCATTCCCAATCTGACCTTTCTGTCCTGGGCCTCCTCCATTGTCAGAGTGAGGCCCAGCACAAATTGGAGAAACAGCACCTCATATTTCGCTTGGGTAGTTTACACGCCAGCGGTATGAACATTGACTTTTCTAACTTCAGATAGCCCTTGCTTTCTCTCTCCATCCCCTTCCCCTTCCCAATTCTCCCACTAGTTTTACTGTCTACAACTACATTCTATCTTTGTCTCGCCCCCTCCCCTGACATCAGTCTGAAGAAGGGTCTCGACCCGAAACGTCGCCCAGTCCTTCTCTCCAGAGATGCTGCCTCACCTGCTGAGTTACTCCAGCATTTTGTGTCTAACTTCGATTTAAACCAACATCTGCAGTTCTTTCTTATGCACTCAATCCTCAGTTTTTTTTAGAGAGTAGTCCTTCAGCCCACCGGGTCCACACCGACCAGCGATCCCTGCACATTAACACTATCCTACACACACTAGGGACAATTTACCCTTATACCAAGGCAATTAATCTACAAACTGGTCGGTACGTCTTTGGAGTGCGGGAGGAAACCGAAGATCTCGGAGCAACCCCACGCGGTCACGGGAGGAACATACAAATTCCAAACAGACTGCACCCATAGTCAGGATTGAACCTTGGTCACCGGCGCTGCAAGTGCCGGAAGGCAGCAACTCTACCGCTGCGCCACTGTGCCGCCCTTTAATGAAGGTACATCCACCTGAAACCTCAACGTCGTGTGTAGGAAGGAACAGCAGATGCTAATTTACACTGAAAATAGACACAAAATGCTGAGGTAATTCAGTGGGACAGGCAGCATTTATGGAGAGAAGGAATGGGTGACTGTCACTATCTAAACAGATGCTGCCTGGCCAGCATTTTCCATTTTTATTCATCACAGCCTGCTCATTCAATTCCACATTTAAAGAAGATTCTGGCTAAATAGATCTCTGCCTATTATTGATAAAATGTCAGGTTGTAAATCAGAGGCACAAGTTGCTGCCAGTAAACCTCGGGAGAAAAAAAAATATCCATCACCTCCTGAGTCACATATCAACCCCATCTCTCACTCTTTTGGCTTGTGCATGCTAACATTAGTGAACATTCCCACGGTTTCATTTCTTGATAACATTCACTTACAGCAGAAGCAATTAAATCAGTTTGTGCTCAGCTGCCTGTTCAACCCGACTTGTCGATCAAATTCCAATTTATCTTGTCCCAGTTCTTTTTTTCAATATGTATAGTTCTACAATTAGCATATTTTTCCGCTGCTGCGCCTTCTGACGATCCCAGGAGGATTTTTTTTTTTTTATCACAAGCCAGTTATTTTAGTGTGTGAGGGAAGGAATAAATAAAATCTACTGTCGTTTATTTGTACTGAAGGAGAAATTTTAACTCCCTAAACTTATCTGGAACAAGGTACTAAAGCTTAAGTTCATAAGTTGTAGAAGCAAAATTAGGCCATTTCGGCCCAGCAGGTATACTCCGTCATTCAATCATGGCTGATCAACCCCTTCCCTCTCAACCCCATTCTCCTGCCTTCTCCCCACAATCCCTGACACCGGTACTAATAAAGAATCTGGCGATCTCCACCTCCACTTGCTTCCACAGCCTTCTGTGGCAATGAATTCCACTGACTAAAGAAATTCCTCCTCATTTCATTTCTAAAAGTACATCCTTTTATTCTGAGGCTATGACCTCTGGTCCTAGACTCTCCCACTAGTGGAAACATCCTCTCCACATTCACCCTATGCAGGCCTTTCATTATTTGGTAAGTTTCAATGAGGTTTGCCCCTCATCCTTCTAAACTCTAGCGAGCACAGGCCCAGTACTGTCAAACTCTAACCCAACAACATGGCATTTTGTTGTTCCATCTGACAATAGATTTAAATGGACATACTACCTGATATAAGTAGGAATCTCACTCAGAGAATATTCATAAGATATTCAATTGAAAGACATACCAAGCAAATATCAAAGGTGTGATATTCTGCTCTGTTAGGGTTAGAAATGGCAGCACTAAAAGATACGTTTTTAAAAAGTAGTTGTAAAATCAGGAAGAGCTTCACAAGGAAAGATTGGGCTTCTCCTGTCTCTGGGCTTCTCATATTCTTGCTCATGAGCTTTGAATTACTATTATAATACAAAGTGCTTGTGTTCTAACACTAGGAGAACCGCTCAATCAAGAAAACCTAACCCAATGCCAAATTAGTATCTAACTCAGTTGCCAAACACTTTAACTCCCCTTCTTCTTTCCATATTGATCTTTCTGTCCTGGACCTCCTCCACTGTCAGAGTGAGGCCAAATGCAAATTGGAGGAGCAACACCTCATATTTCGCTTGGGCAGCTTACAACCCAGCGGTATATTGATTTCTCTAACTTCAAGTAACTCTTGCATCCCCTCTCTCTCTCAGTCCTTCCCCTACCATGGTCACCGTACTTGTTTCACTATCATCCTGCTAAGTTTTGCTATTTGTACAACTCATTATCACCTTCCACATTGCCAACAATGGTCCATTGTGGGCTCCACTTTTCTTCGATCATCATTGCTGATATCTTTTTGCGTATCTTTCATTAATTTGTTCTATGCACCTTTTCATATCTCTCGGTTCCCTCTCCCTTGACTCTCAGTCTGAACAACAGTCTCGACCCGAAACATCACCTCTTCCTTTTCTCCAAAAATGCTGCCTGACCCGCTGAGTTACTTCAGCTTTTTGTGTCTATCTTTAGTATCCAAACTACCTATAATCACTTATGCTATAAGACAATAACTAACTCTATGTCCAGTAATAAGCTATCTACATGTTGACAAACATACAAGCTAAATATTTAACCAAAAAAAACAATCCCAATGCCGCAAGAGAATCTAAAATGCCTTTACACAATTAAACTATGGGACAACAAACAATAGGCATGTAGATGCAAGTCTATCAGTGGGCATCTCACTTCACTGGAGTTTTATTGATGCTCTGAAAGCAAACTATTCACATTGCAGTTTTTCATCCCTTCAGGTAGAAAATAATTCAAGGTGGCACAGCGGTACAGTTGTGCCTGACAGCACCAGAGACCCGGGATTGATCTTGACAACAGGTACTGCCTGTACGGAGTTTGTACATTCTCCCCGTGACCGAGTGAGTTTTCACCGGGATCTCCGATTTCCTCTCATACTCCAAAGATGTAGAAGTTTGTATGTTAATTGGCTTGGTAAAATTGTAAATTGTCCCTTGCATGTTCAGAATAGTGTTTGTGTGCAGGGATCACTGGTCGGCACGGACAGTGGACCGAAGGCCTGCTTCCGTGCTGTATCTCTAATCTAAACTAAAACTATCCGTAAGAATCTTCTCAAATAATTTTTCTACCATTGAAATCAGGTTTACCACCCCATAATTTGCTGGATTATTCCAATTGCCCTTCTTAAACAAAGGAGCAAAATTGGCTTTTAGCCAGTCTTCTGAGACCTTACCTGTGGCTAAAGAGGATACGAAGATCTCATCGAAACCTCAGCAATCTCCTACCATGTCTCCCATTAAAATGAATTACACCTATTATACAATAAGCATTAGCACAACTTCTGATGCTTGGAGTTTTAAATACTGATTAAATGCAAGATGTTAATTTATGATAATTTATTCTGGAAATTAGCACATTGTTTCAACCTGACATATAGTGCTTTGATTTATAATAGCCAGTAGCATTTTGCTATTAAGTAAAACAATATTCCAGCTGTTCGATTGGAACTTCATCCATAAATTCATAATAAAACTGTGATGGGATGAAAAATGGAACTGCTGAAAAGAAGCACTAATGCTTCGAAGGAAGTTCAGAACTTTGCAATTGAAGAGGCCACTTTGAAACCTAATTAAAAAGGATTGGATTTTCTGATTAAAAATTATATTGCTGCCTGGAACATTTTGACTGGACTTCCTCAGGGATAACCTATGTAAAAACAAACTGAGGTATTCGAGAAGACTAGGGCAGCAAACGAGGCTGGAACGGTACAAATTGGATGATAAATGAGGTACTTTTCTTTGTGTCAGCAAAAAAACCCTAAAAATACCAATTTATTCTCGCTGCTAGTTAATGTACATGTTCTACCCTGTTGCCAACGTCAGCTCAGAGAAGACAGGATTAAGAAGCTGGAGAGCCTTATACCAATATTGCTATATTAATATGGAAGATAGGCACAAAATGCTGGAGTAGATCAATGGGTCAGGCAGCATCTCTGGAGAAAAGGAATAGGTGACGTTTCAGTTGGAGACCCTTCATCAGACTACATTGATATCTTTAGGAAGGAACTACAGATGCTGGTTTAAACCGAAGATAGATACAAAATGCTGGAGTAACTCAGCGGGACAGGTAGCTTCTCTGGGGAGAAGGAATGGGTGACGTTTCGGGTCGAGACCCTTCTTCAGACTAGAGTCAGGGGAAAGGGAAACGTGAGATGTAGACGGTGATGTAGAGAGATATAGAACAAGTGAATGAAAGATATGCAAAAAAGTGACGTTGACAAAGGAAACAAGCCATTGTTGGCTGTTTGCTCGGTTAGATCGAGAAGCTGTGCAACTTGGGTGGGGGAGGAATGGAGAGAGGGGGAATGCAGGGGTTAAGAAGTTAGAGAAATCAAGAATCATACCACTGGGTTGCAAGCTGCCAAAGCGAAATATGAGATGCTGTTCTTCCAATTTGTGTTTAGCCTCACACTGACAATGGAGGAGGCCGAGGACAGAAAAGTCAGTGTAGGAATGGGTAGGGAAATTAAAGTGTTTGGTAACCAGGAGATCAGCTAGACAAAACTGAATCAGGTTACTCCAGCATTTTGTGGATGTTAATATGTTGACCTGCTGAAATATTATATCCAAATCACAATCTAAGTATTTCCGTACAAGACTCTTGTTGTTGACTCTCCTGTTTATCTTTCTGATTTAATAATGCTTGAATATATCAGAGAAACTTTGTCAATAAATGCATATATTATGATTAATTTGTGATCCACAAACTGTGGCTGCTTTGTGCACTTGTTAGAGAGCAGCTTTATGTTCCCTTTTGCAAAATTTAAGTCAGTTGCCTGTGTGTGGAGCTGTTCCACCAGGTGGTAATGGCCACCTCGCCAGCAGTCTGTCTTGTCCCTTCTCTGTCTTTATAATTTTAAGTTTGTCTTGAATATTTGTTTTAATGTCTCTTGGTATGTTTTATGTGGGGGGTGCGGGGGGGGGGGGTCAGGGGGAACCTTTTTCAGTCACTTACCTCGACTTTTTTCTCCGTATCACATCTCCGTACCCCCCAGCGGCCTACAACGTGCAGTGGTGCGGCCTTTCTTGGAGACCGGCCCGGAGCTTCAAACCGCGGGTATTGCGTGGACTTACTATCGCGGAGCCTGGGATCTTTTGCCGAGGATCGCCAGTGTTGGTGCTCCGACCGTGGGGGCCTGTGGACTTTAACACCGTGAAGTAAGAAGCGGCTCACTCGGAGCTCCATGCCACGGAGTGTTCCGACCATCCCAAAGCCAGAGTTTCGATCATCCCGATGAGAGGGCTTGAACGGCGGACCGTCGGCAACGGCCCCATTCAAAGGCCCCGACCACGGGCGAACAAAGGAGGAAGATGACTGATCTTTATTGCCTTCCATCACAGTGAGGAATGTTGATTCCACTGTGGTGAATGTTTATGTTAAACTTTATTTTATGTGCTGTGTGTATTTTTGCTTTTTTACTTAGTATGGCTGTATGGTAACTCAAATTTTCACTGCACCTTAATTGGTACATGTGACAATTAAATTGAATCTTGAATCTTTTCCCAACTTGGAGATTTTCCATTGTTCATGTTGTAGTCAAATAGAAATCTCTATATTGAGTCAAGTTTCACTTATTAGCATTGGTCTTCAAATGTATGTATGTACATGTGTGTGTGCACATGTGTGCGTGTGCGTGTGCACGTGTGTGTGGGTGTTTATGTGGGCTAGGAAGAACTCAAAGTTTCTTTTTCCCAACGTTTCTGCCTACAGCTTCAAATGAATGTTTGTTTTCACTCCTCTGTTCCCATTAATCTCCTTCTGTTACATATTCACCATTCCTCAGTTGGTACCACTATCCTTTACATCAGGGTCTTGGTTTCTGCTGAAGCCTCTTTCTTCTCTCCATCACCTGCCCCCTCCCCCAGTCTCTGTAACATTGAACATGTTTGTTTTCCTATGTTTTTCCATCTCTGATAAAAGTGCATTGCCCTGAAACGTTATTTCTCTCTCCACTCCTGCTGCCTAGCCTGCTTTAATGTGCCCAGCATTATCTGTTTTTCTTTCAGTTAATAAGTTCTTTTTGATGGTTGTTTGTATTGGATATTTTCCAAATAATTTCGGCCCAACCTACTAACGCAAAGATTACATTGCGAAATTGCTTTAGGAAGCTGTTCTGCAGTATCAACTCAAATCTCAAGTGCTGTAATAATCACCTACTTCAAATATATTGTGGTTGTTACTATGGCAGGAATAACATCAAAGAAACAGCACACACTCGAGCTGAGTTCGAATTGAAATTTGCAACATCCTTGCTGACTGCTTCTTTCTTCTTTCCCTTAGGCCCTGAGAAAATAAAGTGTACATACAAGTAAGTATTAAACCACATTGGTGGCTTTCTCTGATATGTGCAGCCTGCCATCAGCTAGAAAGATTGCAGCAATTGTGTTGACAGCTATTTGGTCTTGTTTAATTGTCAACAGAGGTAATTTCAAGACGGGGGAAGGAAAATCTGTCTCTCCTAACTAAACTGCGTGGTCCGGAAATTCAATTGCACGGCTCCTTTTTAAGTGCTGCAATCGATTTGCGGCACAAAACTGTTCACAGATGCCAGCTTACCGGAGCTTGTATAATTTAATGGTAATGTTGACCTCGCGCTTTCACATGTATGATAAGCCTACAAACAACTTATGTAGAGCAACTGTGGGTGACATCAATTCTCGTGGAGATTCCTGACAAAACTGAATCTCTTTGAGGTAATTTAACAATCTTTGAGGAGTACACAAAAGAAAGTGGGTCTTAACATTAAGGGAAACATGGTGGTGCAGCGATAGAGTCGCTGCCTTACAGTTCCAGAGATCTGGATTCGATCCTGTACTACTCTGTATGGAGTTAGTATGTTCTCCTCATGACCTGCGTCTTTTTTTCAGGGATCTCCGGTTTCCTCCAGCACTCCAAAGGCGTACAGGTTCGTAGGTTAATTAGCTTGGTATCATTGTAAATTGTCCCTAGTGTGTGTACAATAGTGTTACTGGTCGAACTTGGTGTATCTCTAAACTAAACTAAATTAAAATTAAGGACATAGCCTGCATGATTTAATCGGATCATCAATCACTTGCCCTTATGTTAAGGAGTTATGATGCAGATCAGTACACTTCATTCAGAAGCGTTCAGATAAAACTTCTCCTCAGAGTCTGGGTAAACACTGAGCTTAAGTTTGCTTCCCTTACATACTAAAGAGTAGTTAAGTTTAGTTTAGTTTAGTAGTTAAGTTTAGTTTAGTTTAGGGATACAGCGTGGAAACAGGTCCTTCGGACCACCGAGTCCACAACAACCAGCGATCCGCGCACTTTAATGCTATCTTACACACCCCAGGGACAATTTACACTTATACCAAGCCAATTAACCTACAAACCTGTACGTCTTTGGAGTGTGGGAGGAAAACGAAGATATCGGAGAAAACCAACACGGTCATGGGGAGAACGTACAAACTCCGTACAGACAGCATCCGTAGTCAGGATTGAACCCGGGTCTCTGGCGCTGTAAACGCTGTAAGGCAGCAACTCTACCGTTGTGCCATCGTGCCGTAGTTGCTTTATTGGTGGTCCCACTGGGCCAGGAACATGGGGAGAGAACTCTCCGATAGTAGGAGCTGCTTCCCAGTTGGGGCATGAGAGGAGAGAGGTACTCTGGTCAAGAGAATCAGCTGGGAATCTTGTGTACGAAGGAACTGCAGAAGCTAGTTTAAACCGAAGATAGACACAAGAAGCTGGAGTAACTCAGCGGGACCAGCAGCATCTCTGGAGAGAAGGAATGGGTGACGTTTCGGGTTGAGACCCTTCTTCAGGGACTTCTGAAGAGAGGTTTCGACCCATAACGCCACCCATTCCTTCTCTCCAGAGATGCTGCCTGTCCCACTGAGTTACTCCAGCTTTTTGTGTCTATCTTCAGCTGGGAACCTTGTCCTATTTCCCGCTGTGCCAGGAATGATGCTCACAAAGGCTACAGATTTTTTTATTGCAATGGTGACATATCTGCTAATTTTGCTTTTAATTTATTAATTCTTCAGGACTTGGTCGAGCATTCATTGCGCATACATAACGTCCCCCTGCTTACCTGCTTCAGGAGATATCCAAATGTCAACTCCATTAATGGGTCTGGAGTCAAATATGGGCCAGACCAACTAAAAGGTGGCAACATTCCTTCCCCAAAGAACACTGGTGAAGAAGACAATGTTTCTTCAGCAATCCAATAGTTTAGTGCTAAGCGTTATGTTTAGTTTTCATCCGTAGGTCCACACTTCCATGCTTGGATTTAACAACCTGCAGAGGTGAAGGACGTTGCTGTGTTGTGTCGCTTAGATGGAACACTCCAAGCTACGTTGTGCTACATGGTGCAGTTTTCAGTTCACTATTGTGCAAGGAACATCTCAGATGCTCTCTGCACATGGAGAGGAGAATCTCCTTATCCTTGGGTAGAGATTATCAGGCTATGCAGACTTAGCAACCTGCTGATTCTATAAACTTTCCAGAGGTGCCTAAGATGATAGACTGCACTCAGATCACACTCAAACCTCCACGAGTAGCTCTTTCTGCCCCCACCAATGTGAAAACCCAGCATTTGGAAAGTTTGTTTTGCACCTGCTTGTTCTGGCAGTTCACTGGGCCTACACATTTCAGCCAACTCACCAAATTGACAGAAGGGTGTAAAGGATCAAGGGTTACTTCCTCTGACTGTTGCAGAATGAAACTGCAGAGTCATTACCAGCTAGAGAGAATTTACACTGAAAACACCTTCTGTATTTACCAACTGCTTTAGTTCTCATCTTTGAGACTTATGTGGTTCATCATTATGTCTGCTTGCTGGGTGATCTGTGAAGTCAAGTGAAAGAGTCACTGTTTACCTTAACATTGCCACTGCTCACTCCCCGCTTGTGAAAAACCTTGAAGTATATTAATGTCCCATCTTTAACTCCTGAGGCTACAGCAGTTTAACAAAGCATGACAATATAGTGAGGAGAGTTGTCTATTTGCCTCTAGGTGTGCAGCATCAACTATAAGGATCAGACTTATCTTCTTTCCCTTCAATGAGCAAATCCATGCTTCCTTCAAAATGTCTATACATCATACAAATTCCTTCCAGTTGCCAAATAGCCAAACTCATGAGCCAGCCTGGACAATCATTGCGGCCCAACATTGAATCTATGGCTGTCCTGAAGGTTTACATTCAGATGGCTGAGACTTACAAAAGCCTCCACCCCCAGTGCAAGGAGATGCTTGACACCTGTCAACCTGGTCGCACACATCTATCTCAGAAGATGTTTTCATTACCCATGTGGGGGCCCTGTGCCAATGTTAAGCTAACCCTGCTGCACAATTACATTATCACAGTTCCCTCAACACAAGAAAAGGAGAGTGTCTGGAAGGGGCTCCTTGTCAACCTCATTGGAAGGTGGGCAAGTGTGGATCGCCCAGATCTGCCCAAAATCCTGAAGCGTGAATGAAGAGCAAAGGAAGTTCCTCACATTGATTTAGTTTACGGTTATCCCAGATGTGCTGCGGTAAGCATTTTATTGGGATTGCATCACAGCATGGTTTGGGAGCAGCTCCTTCCAAGACCTCTAGAAATTGCAGAGAATTGTGGACGCAGCCCAGACCATCACGCAAACCAACCTCCCTTTCATTGATTTCCTTCCATCCACACTTCATACTGCCGTGGCAAGGCCACCAGCATAATCAAGGACAACACACACCTCCAGATTCAGATACAGTTTTGTCCCAGCTGTTATTAGGCAACTGAATCATTTGATCACCAACCACAGAGGGAGGGGTCCTGAGCTACTATCTACCTCATGGGAGACCCTCAGACTATCTTTATTTGGACTTTTCTGGACTTGATCTTGCACTATTCAATTCAATTCAATTCAATTCAATTCAACTTTAATGTCATTGCACAAATACTGAGTATGGGTACAACGAAATGCAGTTTTGCGTCAGTCCGTAGTAGTAGTGCAATATAGAAATTTTAAAAAAAAAGAGGATACAGAATAATCAAAAATACAGAATAATTAACAATGGCGACGGAGGGACCGGAGGAATCTATCGGCGGGACTCCGAGTTCAGCAGTGCGACGGTATAATTGTAGAAGCTGTTCCTCATCCTACTGGTACGAGACCTGAGGCCCCTGTACCGCCTCCCTGATGGGAGGAGGGCAAACAGTCCATGGTTGGGGTGGGAGGGGTCTTTAATGATCTTCCCAGCCCGTTTCAGACACCGTTTTCGGTGGAGGGCATCCATGGCAGGGAGCGGGGCACCGATGATGTGCTGCGCGGTTTTCACCACCCGTTGTAGTGCCTTCCTGTCCGCAACAGTGCAGCTGCTGTACCATACCGTGAAGCAGGTGGTCAGGATGCTCTCGATGGTACACCGGTAGAAGTTGGTCAGGATCTGGGGGGACAGGTGGGCTTTCTTGAGCCTCCTCAGGAAGTAAAGGCGCTGCTGTGCCTTTTTGATCAGCTTGGAGGTGTTGAGGGACCAGGACAAATCCTCCGAGATGTGTACCCCGAGGAATTTGTAGCTGGAGACGCGCTCCACCTCAGTCCCGTTTATATGGATGGGGGTATGTCTGCCCCCTCTGACCTTCCTGAAGTCGACAATAATTTCCTTCGTCTTCTTGGAGTTGAGGACGAGGTTATTGTTGGCACACCAGGTTGTCAGGTGCTGGACCTCCTCTCTGTAGGCTGACTCATCGTTGTCACTGATCAGTCCTACCACCGTGGTGTCGTCAGCAAACTTAATGATGGCGTTGGATCCGTACTTAGGGATGCAGTCGTGGGTGAAGAGGGAGTAGAGGAGAGGGCTGAGCACACGGCCCTGTGGCACGCCGGTGTTCAGTGTTATAGTGGAGGAGGTGAGGTTGTTGACCCTAACAGACTGTGGTCTGTTGGTGAGGAAATCCAGTGTCCAGTTGCAGAGGGAGGTGGAGATGCCAAGCCCACTAAACATTATTCCCTTTATCCTGTATCTGTACACTATAGACGGCTTGATTGTAATCATGTATAGTGTTTGCGCTGACTGGACAGCACGCATCAAAAAAGCTTTTCACTGTACCACGGTACACGTGACAATGAACAAAACTAAACTAAACTAATCTACACTCATGACCACATGCCAGAAAAAGCAAAGAATAGTTCACCAAAATAACCAATACTGGATGGAAAAATTGGTAACACTGGTAACTAATAAATTGTCATCTACAGGAATTAAAGAGATCTGAAGGATATATAATAATGGCTTGATTTTCTAGGAATTCACAGACAGTTCCATAGTTCTGACAGTGCCGCAAGGGCCTTTATGGACAGCTGCAGCTTGGGCTGTGTATAATGGTGGCAAAATCAGGCGACTATTGCATTGGACTCAGTGGGCTTTTTCCATGCATGGGTTACCTAATTGGGGATTATCATTATGTATGGCACTAAATCCATATGCAAAAAAATGTATTGCAATGTATCTTTGTCCATGGGACAATAAAAGAACCATTGAACCATTGAAGTATATTGGCACATTCGATCCTAGGGAGAAGTGTTCACACAGGTTTAAGGTGAGGAGGGAAGATTTAATAGGAACCTAAGGGACAACTTTTTCACACAAAGGGTGGTAGGTGTATGGAACGAGCTGCCGAACGAGGTAGTTCAGGCAGGTACTATCGCAAAATTTAAGAAACATTTAGACAGGTACAGGGATAGGACAGGTTTAGAGGGATATGGGCCAAATTCAGTTAGGTGAGATGAGTGTAGATGGGACATGTTGGCCGGTGTGGGCATATTGGGCCGAAGGGCCTGTTTCCCTTTGGTTATTTTGATCATAAATCTGTTTTATTTAGCTTATCACATTTTGGTTCATTCAATATGGATGAAAGTACAAATATTTGTCTGAAATTTTCTCCCAAATGGCTATAAAAAATTTCAGTAACAAGGCATCCATTTAAAACTAGAATCAAAAAAACATAATGTACTGCAGGCAATTCATCATTTCAATTATGTCGCAGGCATCCTCGGCACTCCCCTTCTCCAAATGAGTACTTTTCTAAGGGATAATTATGGTCAATTGTTTTAATGAAAGTGACTGCTGACATGACAGTTGTAATTTTCCAATAGTTACACCAATAGTTATCACCTCAGTAATTCCTACTACCCATCTTATTTAAAACTGAGGAAGAGAAGTATGGGAACAGATTTTGTATTAGCTCGGATAATGAAGATTATTATTTGGGAATTTAAATACGTGTTGTCAAATTTTCAAATAGAAAGCAATGAGAATATTAACCGGTGAAGGCATGAAGAGTTTATTCCATTCAACATGGATGCATTTGAAATAGAAATATTGCTTAAAATGTCTTCCCCTGGGGTTCACGATAAAAGACGCTGTAGTGAAAACATTTAGGTTATATTCAGCACTCAGATTTGAATCAGTGATGAATTCTGAGGCCTCCATAACCGATGGGGGGGGCTTCTTTCTAAAAGATGGAGACAGTTAAAAATTACTGTGTTGTCTAATCACTAGAGAGACAACAATAGACAACTTCAACAAGAGACAACATCAAGCAATGTAATTTAGTAGAAAAATGGAGTGCATTTATCTCAGTTCCTGACCTACTGTTACAACTTTCATCCATGAATTTGTTCACCTTGTAATTTCCTGTTCATTGTACCCTCCAGCTAACCTAATCAGGAGATCACCCACAACTTGGCAGCATCCCGTTCACCCACCTATCTTGTGGTAATTGATCAAAGTAGCAGTCAGATGGCAATCTTTAAATAGTATCATTTACACTTCAGCGAGGGCCTCAGTTCCCCTGTAGCTATCATCTCCTCCAGGTCTACAAACCTCCAAAATGTCAGTGTTCCTCAAATTCTGGCCTTTCTGCACACCTCTGATCTCCGCTGCTTTCAGCTGTTTGGGTCTTAACCTCTGGAACCATTTCTTAAATGATTTTGTCCATCTACCACTCCCCTTTCTAAGAAGCTCCTTAAAAATCCTCCTCTTCGACCAGTTATTTTGTCATCTATCTTTCTGGCTCAATGTCATATTGTCTTTTATAATTAGAGTCATAGAGTCATACAATGTGGAAACAGGCCCTTCAGCACAACCTGCCCACGCTGACCAACATGTCACATCTACACTAGTCCCACCTGCCAGTGTTTGTCCCCTATCTCTCTAACCTGTCCGATCCATGTACTTGTCTAAATCTTTCTTAAACGTTGTGATACTACCTGGCTCAACTACCTCCTCTGGCAGCTCGTTCCATACACCCACTACCCTCTGTGTGAAAAGGTTGTCCCTCAGGTTCCTATTAAATTCCCCCCCCCCCGCCTCACCTTAAACCTATGTACTTACATAGATACATAGAAAATAGGTGCAGGAGTAGGCCATTCGGCCCTTCGAGCCTGCACCGCCATTCAATATGATCATGGCTGATCATCCAACTCAGTATCCCGTACCTGCCTTCTCTCCATACCCCCTGATCCCTTTAGCCACAAGGGCCACATCTAACTCCCTCTTAAATATAGCCAATGAACTGGCGTCAACTACCCTCTGTGGCAGAGAGTTCCAGAGATTCACCACTCTCTGTGTGAAAAAGTTTTTCCTCATCTCGGTCTTAAAGGATTTCCCCCTTATCCTTAAGCTGTGACCCCTTGTCCTGGACTTCCCCAACATCGGGAACAATCTTGCTGCATCTAGCCTGTCCAACCCCATAAGAATTTTGTACGTTTCTATAAGATCCCCTCTCAATCTCCTAAATTCTAGCGAGTATAAGCCAAGTCTATCCAGTCTTTCTTCATATGAAAGTCCTGACATCCCAGGAATCAGTCTGGTGAACCTTCTCTGCACTCCCTCTATGGCTATAATGTCCTTCCTCAGATTTGGAGACCAAAACTGTACGCAATACTCCAGGTGTGGTCTCACCAAAACCCTGTACAACTGCAGTAGAACCTCCCTGCTCCTATACTCAAATCCTCTTGCTATGAAGGCCAACATACCATTCGCTTTCTTCACTGCCTGCTGCACCTGCATGCCTACTTTCAATGACTGGTGTACCATGACTCCCAGGTCTCGCTGCACCTCCCCATTTCCTAATCGGCCACCATTTAGATAATAGTCTGCCTTCCCGTTTTTGCCACCAAAGTGGATAACCTCACATTTATCCACATTATACTGCATCTGCCAAAAATTTGCCCACTCCCCCAGCCTATCCAAGTCACCTTGCAGTCTCCTAGCATCCTCCTCACAGCTAACACTGCCCCCCAGCTTAGTGTCATCCGCAAACTTGGAGATGTTGCTTTCAATTCCCTCGTCCAGATCATTAATATAAATTGTAAATAGCTGGGGTCCCAGCACTGAGCCTTGCGGTACCCCACTAGTCACTGCCTGCCATTGTGAAAAGGACCCGTTTACTCCTACTCTTTGCTTCCTGTTTGCCAGCCAGTTCTCTATCCACATCAATACTGAACCCCCAATACCGTGTGATTTAAGCTTGTATCCTAATCTCTTATGTGGTACCTTGTCGAAAGCCTTCTGAAAGTCCAGATACAACACATCCACTGGTTCTCCCCTATCCACTCTACTAGTTACATCCTCGAAAAATTCTATAAGATTCGTCAGACACGATTTACCTTTCGTAAATCCATGCTGACTTTGTCCAATGATTTCACCACTTTCCAAATGTGCTGCTATCCCATCTTTAATAACTGATTCTAGCAGTTTCCCCACTACCGATGTTAGACTAACTGGTCTGTAATTCCCCGTTTTCTCTCTCCCTCCCTTCTTAAAAAGTGGGGTTACGTTTGCTACCCTCCAATCCTCAGGAACTACTCCAGAATCTAAAGAATTTTGAAAAATTATCACTAATGCATACTCTGGTTCTTGATTCCCCTACTCCAGGCAAGAGACTCCGTGCATCTACCCGAGCTATTCCTCTGATGATTTTGAACACCTCTATTTTTTTTTTTTTTTTTTTATTAGAAGCAAATGTACAAGAGTAGAGCAACGGCATATAAAATTATACAGTTAATGTACAGCTTCAATTTTAACTTTTTAGCTTTAAGATAAAGGAAAAGAAAAGAGAAAGAACAAGAGAGAGAAAAAGTGAGAGGTGCAAAGATAGGACCCCTAGACTACCAAAGTAGTGTAGCCAAAGTGGATAAAAGAAAGAACAAAAAGAACAAAAAGAAAAAGAGAGAGAAAAATGGTGATATGCCTGCCTCTATGAGATCACCCTATGAACACCTCTATGAGATCACCCTAATCTCCAAGGAATTGTTGCTGTGAATCACATGGCAATGTTTATCTGCATTAAAGATACCATCGTTGTGAAAATTGAAGGCTTTACAGTAGGCTTTAGAGTATCTACAAAAAATAAAGCTTTTGCCTGAAACCCTTTTTCTTGGCAGTGAGGTGCTTTATGGAATCGAGCGAAATGTGCTCAATTCCATAGAGCACAGTAAAAGCAAAAACAAACGTCAATGGAATGGAAATTAGTCACCCACACAAAACCTGCATTCATTGTAGCAGCTGCACAATGTATACAGTGTAAAGGCCTGTTCCATTAATTTCACTGACTTTCACAAGAATAAAAACACATGCCTCCTACTTGCTCTGACTAGTCTTCATGCAAGATGACATCCTTTCATCTTGCATGTCTCCCACAAGGCTAGGCAGTGACTGTATATCAAGAGGCCCATGATGAAGGAGGCATCCCAACACTCCAACTAGTTCTCACAAGCAGATACTATAGGGATTGGCATAGAAGCAGGCACATACTACACGTGAAAAAGGGTTCCCTTCTTGAGAGTATATGGTCGTGTCATGTTCTATTTCAAAACACTTTGAAATAGTTTCCCTCAGCAAGTGCTAATGCAAAGGTCCCAACAGACTAAATAAATATAGGGGATGTCATAGAGTCGTAGAGTCATACAGCTCGAAAAGAGGCCCTTCAGCCCAACGTTCCCTTGAACAAGATGAGTTCTTCATACACACCACCCTCTGTGTGAAAAAGGTGCCCGTCAGGTTCGTATTAACAGTTTCTCCTCTCTCTTTAAACCTATGTTCTCTGGATTTTCCTACTCTGGATTATATGTGAATTTACCCTATCTGTTCCAAAGTTCCCCAGAGTTTTATGGTTTAATCTGTCCTCCTCAGGTCATGGAAGAAAGTTAACATTAAAGCTAAAGCAACGGAGTTAAGATATAACATTTAAGATTAGCTATCTTTTGAAAGGAATCAGATGAAAGTATGCAAGCAGAGAGTATTAAACAGATCAATAGCAGCCATTGAGGCATTTAATAAAAAGTGCAGTGATTTGGTTCTGAAGTGACATGATATTAAAAATATTTAACAATGTTGAAATATCATAGTGAGTAAATAATAGCAAGCATGATTGATGCTGACAGCGTACACTTAGAACTGATCTTTGTGGGTAAAGTGGTCTAGAGGTGTACAATTGGAATGGAATTACATTAATAGTGCAGTGCTGTACCTGATACTGATAATTAATGGGGCAACCAATCTTCTTGAGTCTTGACTGTGAAAAAAAAAAATTCGGAACATTAGACCACAAAGGACTTTGAAAGTATTTACAATAGAAAGTCAATAGTGCTGAGAATATTTAATATACCACCAAAAAAAATCGGGTTTTTACCTGCTGGTAGACAACATGGACCTGATGGGGCATCTGTGTCCGAATAAGTTATGTCCTGACTGGTTGAAGTATCATTATCAAATTGCAGTTCAGTAACTCATAGGGCAAAAAACAAGTCAAATTGCAGGAGACAGGAACGTTTTTATCCATGTACAAGACACCACATAATTCTAGGCTCAACCAACATTGTAATCCTAACCTCAATGCTGTCTGGCAAGAGTTTATATGTTTTCCCTCGGACTACTTGGGTTTCCCCTGAGTGCACAGGTTTCTTCCTGCACCCCAGTGACGTGCTGTTCTTCCTCCAGTAACTGAATTACTGAATACTCTAAATTATCCACCGTCAGGTTAATGATGAAAAGAATCAAAGAGGAGTCGGTGCACTTGAGGGAAAGAAAATAGGCTGCAGAAGCAAAGAGCAATAGCAAGAGCAGGAATGGGACTAATGGCATCACATCTGAGGGCTGTCATGCACCCGATGGGCCAAATGGCCTCCTTCAGTGTTGATACAAGTCTGATATAAATTCATCTACGGGACCATAGATGAGAAATCAAAATATTGCTCTCATGTAATCAATAATATAGATGATGATAACATTTTGTGACCTAATATTTAGAACTGATTAATATGAAGAGTTCTGTTCTCAATATTTTATAATGAGATGGGATGAAAATGTTATATTGGTAATCAAGATAGTTATAACTAAAAAAGATTGTTGAAGGTATTGTAGAATTTGTTAACTTTTGGGTAGCTAGGGGTGGCCCATTTAAAGGAGCACTCCAAGTGTCATTAAGTACTTGGAGTTTTCCCATTCATCATGCACTGATTACAATAGACCATGGATCTATGCTAGTATAAACTTAACCCACACTATGTGTATTCACAAGATAACATTGCAGAACAGACCACTAAAGACCACATTATCCACATGGGGATCTTCCAGCTCATTAGGCTTGATTAAATGGTTTGATTAAATAGCTGGGTTATAAGAATACCAATCAAGTGACTGGGCTATTTTAAAGATCCATCGGTCAATCAACCTGGCTAATCACACAAAAGTGCCTAGTTCAAGTATTTTTTTATTTTTTTTTACAATATTTTTATTAGAAGCAAACATATTATAAAGTATAGTAACATATTATAATAGAGGAAAAACTTTTCATATACATCAATCATACATTATTAAAATTGTCAATTGTCGATTAATTCTGCTTCTAGTGGTTTTTTTAATATATATAGTTAGAAAAAGAGAGATAGAAAGAAAAAAGAATTACAAATATCAAAAAAAAAAGAGGTGGAATTAATTACTTATAATACGTCATTGGAGATAAGTTCGTAGGTTATGAAATATAATTTTACATCTAGTTCAGGTATTGGATTACTTTACAAATGTCCTAATTGTGTCAGCAACCAACTTCACTCCTACGACAGTTCAACTCTCCTGAGAAGAATGTTTATTAATTCATAAGTGGTTGCATATTGCTTAGTGGTTAGAAATTATAAGAAAACGTCCACATGTAAATTACACCACAAAATAAACTATGAGCAGATCAAAACATGAACAATCAAAGCATATATCTTAGCTAATTAAATAATTGCTGCATCAGGGGAAAGTGTGAGCTTCAGCTGTAACTGTGTTGCTGTAACATAATCATACAAGGTATATATCCTTGATGTAAGTTCACTAATTTAACCTATAGCTTAGATATACACAAAATGCCGGAGTAACTCAGCGGGTCAGGCAGCCTCTCTGGGGAAAAGGAATAGGTGATGTTTCGGGTCGAGACCCTTCTTCAGACTAAGCCTATAGCTTAGTTCCCCAAACCAGCGTTTTCTCATCAGATTCACGCTTTTAACGCAGTGGAAGAGCATTCAGAGGAATGCTTACATAATGCCAGTGACCGTAGCATACAGGCCAATGTACAGTACCACATGCTCCTGACATTAAGAAACCTAATGTAGAAACAAAGATCTGCAGATGCTGATTTATACCACAAATAGAAAAAAAAAGCTGGAGTAACACAATGGGTCAGGTAGCATCTCTGGAGGAAAAGGATGGATGATATTTTGGGTCGGGACCCTTCTATAGACTCAAGAGACCAGCAGTTTCAGGAGAGCCATTGGCTGTATACTCTCTTATGAGTTGTTCAATGTTTGCTCTGCTGCCCTGACAATAGACAATGTGCAGGAGTAGGCGATTTGGCCCTTCGAGCCAGCACCGCCATTCACTGTGATTATGGCTGAACATCCACAATCAGTACCCCGTTCCTGTCTTCTCCCCATATCCCTTGACTCCACTATCTTTAAGAGCTCTATCTAACTCCCTCTTGGAAGCATCCAGAGAATTGGCCTCCACTGCCTTCTGATGCAGAGAATTCCACAGATTCACAACTCTCTGGATGAAAAAGTTCTTCCTCATCTCCGTTCTAAATGGCATACCCCTTATTCTTAAACAGTTGCCCCTGGTTCTGGACTCCCCCAACATCAGGAACATTTTTCCTGTCTCTAGCATGTCCAATCCCTTAATAATCTTATATGTTTCAATAAGATCCTCTCTCATCCTTCTAAATTCCAGTGTATACAAGCCCAGTCGCTCCATTCTTTCAACACATGACTGTCACTCCATCCCGGGAATTAACCTCGTGAACCTACGCTGCACTCCCTCAATAGCAAGAATGTCCTTCCTCAAATTTGGAGACCAAAACTGCACACAATACCCCAGGTGTGGTCTCACTAGGGCTCTGTACAACTGCAGAAGGACCTCTTTGCTCCTATACTCAACTCCTCTTGTTATGAAGGCCAACATGTCATTAGCTTTATTCACTGCCTCCTGTACCTGCATGCTTACTTTCAGGGACTGATGAACAAGGACACCCAGATCATGTTGTACTTCCCCTTTTCCTAACTTGACACCATTCAGATAATAATCTGCCTTCCTGTTCTTGCCACCAAAGTGGATAACCTCAACTGTATCCACATTAAACAGCATCTGCCATGCATCTCCCCACGCACACAACCTGTCCAAGCCACCCGGCATCCTCATAGCATCCTCCTCACAGTTCACACTGCCACCCAGCTTTGTGTCATCTGCAAATTTGCTAATGTTACTCTTAATCCCTTCATTTAAATCATTAATGTATATTGTGACTAGCTGCGGTCCCAGCACCGAGCCTTGCGGTACCCCACTAGTCACTGCCTGCCATTCTGAAAGGAACCCGTTAATCCCTACTCTTTGTTTCCTGTCTGCCAACCAATTTTCTATCCATGTCAGTACCTTACCCCCAATACCATGTGCTCTAATTTTGCCCACTAATCTCCTATGTGGGACCTTATCAAAGGCTTTCTGAAAGTCCCAGTACACTACATCCACTTGCTCTCCCTTGTCCATTTTCCTAGTTACATCCTCAAAAAATTCCAGAAGATTAGTCAAGCATAATTTCCCCTTCATAATTCCATGCTGACTCGGACCGATCCTGTTACTGCTATCCAATGTGCTGCTATTTCATCTTTTATAATTGACTCCAGCATCTTTCCCACCACTGATGTGAGGGTAACTGGTGTATAATTCTGTTTTCTCTCTCCCTCCTTTCTTAAAAAGTGGGCTAACATTAGCTACCCTCCAATCCACAGGAACTGATCCTGAATCTATAGAACATTGGAAAATGATCACCAATGCCTCCACTATTTCTAGAGCCACTTCCTTAAGTACTCTGGGATGCAGACCATCAGGCCCAGGGGATTTATCAGCCTTCAGTCCCATCAGTCTACCCAACACCATTTCCTGCCTCATGTGAATTTCCTTCACTTCCACCGTCACCCGAGGTCCTCTGGCCACTAGGACATCTGAGAGATTGTTTGTGTCTTCCTTAGTGAAGACACTGGCATTTATTTTATGTTTCCTCTACTTCATTTCAGTAACAAAAAAGAAATAGGGAAAATCTCAATGAGAAGCCTGTTTTGCAACAACTTAAATGGGCTTGGGGATGGGATGATTGGAAGCAAGGGAAAAGATGCATTGAATCATAGAGAACAAATAAATGACACCAGCAAAAATATGCACCATATTAAAACTATAATTATTGTAGATAATTCTCATCCCCCAAAAAAACAACTTTGATTTATGTGTGTGATTAAAATGTGCCCAAACTGGTTGGCATAAGCTATTTGAGTAGTATTTGCTCTTTGCAAGGGAAGCGAGATTAACTGATATACAGTACATCGTCGCAATTCTCATTGGTCTCATACAATCTAGGAAATACAACAAGCATTTCCACATGCACCTACAGCAGTCTTCCTGGCCTGGTCCTCATCTGAGAAACTCTGGTGCAGAATTGATGTATAAGCTGTCACTCTGGTGAGCTGGCACACTAACCAGTAAGTGCTAAATGTATTTCCACATGAACGCACATCTTTACTCTAACCTGCTGAGGTCTCAAAGTGGGAACTGGTGCTCAGTGGCGCCATGACCAATGGTACATTCTGATCCTTCTCTTTTTCTTTATTGCTGCAGTGCTGTTTCAGCGGAGGGATTATGTGGCTGTTGCTTCTCCTGAGATCCAGCCCACCCATGCCAACACAATGCACAATATGTACTCTCAGAGCTGCAGCGATTTGATAGGCAGGTGCCCTTTAATAGTTTGAATCCTGACATTATTTAATGCAGGAATGAGTGTGCTGTCTTGAACCAGTATTACATGTGCAAATACCACATTAGACATTTTCACAGAAATCACTTTCGACTATAAAACCCCGACTGCAGCAGCATGAAAGCACTTGCATGCTTAGAACACGTTTAGCATTCCTATTTAACAAATGAATTGCTGGGACCTATTGCTTTCAATACCATTTTAATATCATTGCATCGGCACAAATGGCCCAACATAAATTCCTCAGTGCAATAAACACAGTATCCTTTGCAGGTGCTTCACATCACTTGTATTGTATTGTATTGTATTGTATATCTTTATTGTCATTTCCTGAGTATTCGCAAACCCAGAGGAAACAAAAAAACGTTCCTCATGCAACGTTGGTTGCATGAGTTAAAATATTTTAGAGCCATCATCCAAACATGCTCTGTCATTCTATGTCATCCCATTCAGACAGCCCACTGTAATTACTTAGCCATAATTTCACCTACTTGTCATTATTAATTAGGTTGAAAATGTTCAAGTTATTAACAGCCTGAACCTGGGCTGTGAAGGTGTATCCTGGAGTTAATCCGTCATGGGAAATTAGTTAGGTGTGGGTTAATTACATACATGTTTGTCTATTTGAATGCATCAATAATGTGATAAGGTTAGCTGAGAAGATAACAGGTAAGAATTGTTCACATGTAAAATGGAGTTCCAGATGAGATAAACAAATAACTCGTCCATCTTATATCATTTGAAACATGTTAATTTTAGGTACATTCTATCCGAGGCTCGATGAGATGGAGCTTAGACTTCCACGTCATATTTTGCAGTAATCAGATTTACAAAATATGTTGTTCTAATAGATTTAACATCTGAACCTAGTCACATTTTGCTAAAATAATATCAGTTCTATTAGTAAAACACAAAGTATTGGAGTTACTCAGCGGGTCAGGCAATGTGAGACTGAAGGGTCCCAGCACAAAACATTGCCTATTCATGTCCTCCAGAGATGCTGCCTGATCTGGTGAGTTACTCCAGCATTTCATGTTTTACTAAAAATTCCAGCATCTGCAGTTCCTTGTGGCTCCATCATTTCTAATAGTGCAGATTTCCACCATAAATAATTTTGATCAGAATGATAACTTCATCTCATGATATTAAGAATCACATTAATTATTATCTAGCCTTCGTGAGGTACTTTTCAACAGATTGTTTAAACAAATCATTTTGTTCTTAAAGGACAACATTTTATCTCAGTGCATCATAGAAACATAGAAAAATAGGTGCATTTGGCCCTTTGAGCCAGCACCGCCATTCAATATGTTCATGGCTGATCATCTAAAATCAGTACCCTTTTCCTGCTTTTTCCCCCATATCCCTTGATTCCTTTAGCCCTAAGAGCTAAATCTAACTCTTGAAAACATCCAGTGAATTGACTTCCACTGCCTTCTGTGACAGAGAATTCCACAGATTCACAACTCTCTGGGTGAAAAAGTTTTTTCTCATCTCAGTCTTAAATGGCCTACACCTTATTCTTAAACTGTGACCCCTGGTTCTGGACTCCCCCAACATCGGGAATATTTTTCCTGCATCTAACCTGTCCAATCCATTGAGAATTTTATATGTTTCTATAAGATCACCTCTCATCCTTCTAAATTCCAGTGAATATAAGCCCAGTCGACCCATTCTTTCATCACGGACATGCCAAATTTTGGATGCTTTGAAACTAAATATGCTAATACTTTGGAACTTGAAGCTGTTGACCATCCCTGCAGTGGCTCCGTTGATGAGGACAAGTTTGTATTCATCCTCTTGCTTCCTTATGCCAAGTTATCTCTTACTTTTTGCTGATGTTAGGACCTAGATTGGTGTCCTTATTACACAAGGTTCTCGACCTCTTTCCTGTACTTCATCTCATCATTGGTGATGTTCCAGCTAACAGCGGCAATCGGCAAACTTAAAGATTGAGTTGGTGTTCTACATGGCCACATAAACATGGATGTTCATGAAGTAAAGCAAGGGACTGAACCCGCAACGAACAACATTCCCAATATACACTAGTTCTACCTGCCTGTGTTTGGTCCATATTCCTCTAAATCTATCCTGTCCAAATGTTTTTTTTAATTTTGTGATAATACCTGCCTCAATTACCTCCTCTGCAAGCTCATTCCATATATCTACAGCCCTTTATGCACCCTCTCCACGCACTCACATCTTTCCCATAGTGCGGTGACCAGAACTGCATGGTTTCTCTAGCAATGTTACAAAATTTTGAGATTTAAAAAATAAAGTCTGCAATTTATCCCATCAGATAAAGCATAAAAAGAAGTTTAATTTGACACTTAATTCACTTTCATATCTTCAGTATTAAAAAAGTTATGGCCATTATCATACTCAGAAATTAGCATCTAGTTCCCTATTGCTTTTCCATTGACTTAACACAAAAGCTGTGATCGAGGACAGTCAAAAGCCCATAACTTTCTTAAAAATCATGATAACTGAAAGAAATTTTCAGTTATTATAGATTGAAGCATTCTGAAACAAATATGAAACAATCTTACTTCGAAGACATGAAAGTAAAGCATATAATTAGTTAGTTACCTAATTGTAGCTAATTATAAAATTCAATTACTAGATCTAAACATCTATCAATTTCTTAAGAATAGATTAACATTTTTAAATAGCCTAAGTGTCCAAATAACAGTCACACAATAATTCACAATATAACATAATTTTTAAATCTAATTTTCATGAATTTACAGGCCAAATGGAAGGAATTGAATGTTTAATACCTGTAAATTAATGGGCATTTAATTCATCTTGCGAGTGAGGATTTCTGGAATGCGATCTTTTGGAACGTTGATTTGCGGTGAATTTAACCCCGTATTGGCATGAAAAATACTGCCGTTAATTCGGGGAATAAAATCACCGTTTCGCATGCAAAAATGTGAATTAAAGACTTCTTAATAAGCACTTTTATACATTTAAAGAAACCACTTTCGTTTACCTGTCCCGTGTGTGAAATCCGTCCCCGTTATCGGCGTTGACGCTTCAGGAGCTGATTTTAAAATTACTCTAGCGCTGACATTGACGATTTAATAAAAATAAAAAATTCACAAAACGCCGGTAGGAACGATTTGTCAGCCAAGGCTTGTACTCCAACAAAATTTAACCAGGACAAGGCAGGAGAAACCCGCGTTTTAACCCCGCCCCCCCTTAAAGGCACCAAAATCGCGCACACGGCCAGTGGCAGAATTACAGTGCGACTGAAGGTAAGTTTTGTAACATACCTAGTTTCTCTGGTTTCCTCCCACATCCCAAAACATGCGGGTTTGTAGGTTAATTGACCTCTGTAAATTGTAAAGGGACTGGATGAGAACATGTGATAACATAGAACTAACGTGTATGGGTTGTCGATGGCCACATGGACTTGGTGGGCCGAAGAGCCTGGTTCCATGCTGTATCCCTAAACTAAACTAAACAATTCCCTGTCTAATGAAGGCTAGCATCCCATCTCCCTTCTTAACCATTTTATCTACCTGCAGTGCCACCTTTCAGGATCTTTGGATTCTAATCATTTGGATAAACTAAACTAAACTAAACTGTTCTTTAATGCTGCATACAAGTTATGGCCTGATCACATTAGTACCCCCTAAAATGCATCACCTTGTGGCGGCTCCCAAGGGTCGGGCCATTCCACTATCGAACCCCTCGGCACGAGAATGGACTAGTCCGGGGGCGGCCCTTAGCTACAGGGATAAAGGGCAGTGGTTTAGGCGCAATCTCTCTCTTGCAGACCCGATTGGACAAGAGAACAACACTTAATAAAAGTCCTCCCGAAATACCTGGCTCCTCGCCTTCATTTCGGGCTTATCGCCGCGCCACAACCTCACATTTATCAGGATTACATAGATACATAGATACATAGAAAATAGGTGCAGGAGTAGGCCATTCGGCCCTTCGAGCCTGCACCGCCATTCAATATGATCATGGCTGATCATCCAACTCAGCATCCCGTACCTGCCTTCTCTCCATACCCCCTGATCCCTTTAGCCACAAGGGCCACATCTAACTCCCTCTTAAATATAGCCAATGAACTGGCCTCAACTACCCTCTGTGGCAGAGAGTTCCAGAGATTCACCACTCTGTGTGAAAACGTTTTTTCTCATCTCGGTCTTAAAGGATTTCCCCCTTATCCTTAAGCTGTGACCCCTTGTCCTGGACTTCCCCAACATCGGGAACAATCTTCCTGCATCTAGCCTGTCCAACCCCATAAGAATTTTGTACGTTTCTATAAGATCCCCTCTCAATCTCCAAATTCTAGCGAGTATAAGCCAAGTCTATCCAGTCTTTCTTCATATGAAAGTCCTGACATCCCAGGAATCAGTCTGGTGAACCTTCTCTGCACTCCCTCTATGGCTATAATGTCCTTCCTCAGATTTGGAGACCAAAACTGTACGCAATACTCCAGGTGTGGTCTCACCAAGACCCTGTACAACTGCAGTAGAACCTCCCTGCTCCTATACTCAAATCCTTTTGCTATGAAAGCTAACATACCATTCGCTTTCTTCACTGCCTGCTGCACCTGCATGCCTACTTTCAATGTCTGGTGTACCATGACACCCAGGTCTCGCTGCATCTCCCCTTTTCCTAATCGGCCACCATTTAGATAATAGTCTGCTTTCCTGTTTTTGCCACCAAAGTGGATAACCTCACATTTATCCACATTATACTGCATCTGCCATGCATTTGCCCACTCACCCAGCCTATCCAAGTCACCTTGCAGTCTCCTAGCATCCTCCTCACAGCTAACACTTCCCCCCAGCGTAGTGTCATCCGCAAACTTGGAGAAGTTGCCTTCAATTCCCTCATCCAGCTCATTAATATAAATTGTAAATAGCTGGGGTCCCAGCACTGAGCCTTGCGGTACCCCACTAGTCACTGCCTGCCATTGTGAAAAGGATCCGTTTACTCCTACTCTTTGCTTCCTGTTTGCCAGCCAGTTCTCTATCCACATCAATACTGAACCCCCAATACCGTGTGCTTTAAGTTTGTATACTAATCTCTTATGTGGGACCTTGTCAAAAGACTTCTGAAAGTCCAGATACAACACATCCACTGGTTCTCCCCTATCCACTCTACTAGTTACATCCTCGAAAAATTCTATAAGATTCGTCAGACATGATTTACCTTTTGTAAATCCATGCTGACTTTGTCCAATGATTTCACCACTTTCCAAATGTGCTACTATCCCATCTTTAATAACTGACTCTAGCAGTTTCCCCACTACTGATGTTAGACTAACTGGTCTGTAATTCCCCGTTTTCTCTCTCCCTCCCTTCTTAAAAAGTGGGGTTACGTTTGCTACCCTCCAATCCTCAGGAACTACTCCAGAATCTAAAGAGTTTTGAAAAATTATCACTAATGCATCCACTATTTCTGGAGCTACTTCCTTAAGTACTCTGGGATGCAGCCTATCTGGCCCTGGTGATTTATCGGCCTTTAATCCATTCAATTTACCCAACTGTCATTTCTCAGCCCATTTCATTATCACATCAATATCACGCTGCTATATAAGACTCCTCTCCACATTGTCAACAACTCCACCATCTTCACATTATCCGTACTTACTTATCATGCCACCTAATTCACATTTATTATAAGCAGCAAGGGTCCCAGCACTGATCCCTGTGGAACACCACTTATCATTGGTATTGACTGACAAGAACATCCCTCTACCATCTCCCTCCGTCTCTTATTGCCAAACTAATTTTAGATCTGAATTGTCAACCTGCCCTTGATTCAATGGGCTCTAACCCCTTGGATCAGTCTCCCCTGTGGGAATTGTCAAACACAGAAAATAGGTGCAAGAGTAGGCCATTCGGCTCTTTGAGCCAGCACCACCAGCAATATGATCATGGTTGATCATCCAGAATCCATTCCAGTTTTCTCCCCATATCCCTTGATTCCATTAGCCCTAAGAGTAATATCTCTCTTGAAGGCCTTAATGAAGTCAATATAAACCATATCGTTAGTCGTTAATCCTGTCCGCCAGAATTTTTTCCAATAGCTTTCCCTTACAGGGCAGGAAGCGCAATTTGAGAGGAAGGAATGTGGCAGCATTCTGGAGGAATTAATGTGGAAGACTGGTCAGGAATTCTAAAAGGACATTGCTTGTTACCAATGCTTCTTGTTTTTATGATATTCTTACCATACCTGCTAAGTATTGAATTACTATTAAAATATTAATTATTGTGCTATAACACCAGGATAAGCGCTCAACCAAGTAAACCATGCAGGCTAAAGGATTGCCCTTCAAGGTAAAATAAATCACCTTGATAGTTGGCAAGGAAGGTCCCGACATTGGGGGGGGGGGGGGGTGGTGGAAAGGAGTGGCGAGAAGGAAGAGGGACCATCAAATGAATACTTTTCGTAAGTTTGTCGGTGGCCTGTACGAGGCTACTCTTTGGATACTTGTGTATTGTATGCAAAACAAAGAATTTCACTGTACCAAGTGCGTGTGACAAGAAATTATCAATCAATCAATCCATTGTACAGCATAGATGAAGTGCAGATGTCCAAAGTAGAATCTATAGCCCGCTACTTGCAGTGGTTCGACTTCAATGGGCGGCATGGTAGCGCAGCGGTAGCGATGCTGCCTTACAGCGCCAGGGACTCGGGTTCAATCCTGACTATGGCCGCTGTCTGTACGGAGTTTGTACGTTCTCCACGTCCTGAGATCAGTTTCCTCCCACACTCCAAAGACGGCAGGTTTGTAGGTTAATTGGCTTGGTGTAAATGTAAATTGTCCAAAGTGTGCATAGGATAGTGTTAATGTGCGGGGATCTCTGGTCGGCGTGGAATCGGTGGGCCGAAGGGCCTGATCTCTCAACTACATCTCTCAACTACATTTTTTTTTAAATGACAGCAGGTAAACAATTGTATCTGGTACTTCTGAGGATCCTACAAAACCTCTGAAAGCCAACTCTGATACGGCAAACTCTTTGGAGAACCTGAATTCGCAGCAGCGATAGACATGATTTGAGTCTATTTGTCAGTAAAGACATTGTGACGTCTAGATTGCTGTCTGGCAGGGAAATTGCTGATGTTGTGCACAAGGAGAAGAAAGAGAAGAAAGCAAAGAATACAAGGAGCAGAACCAATGACTCCTGTCCTTCTCACATACAGTATCTAATTATTTACAATTGCTGACAGAGAACCTGACAAGTGAACTTTATTCTGTCCTTCAGTAGATCTGACAATTTTGTGGATGAATATGTTGTCAGTGAAAAAACAGCCTATAATCACAACATATTCTGTAAAATGATTTTTTTTAAAGCATTGTTCAGCTAGCAGAACAGACTTTGAACATGCATGTTTCAATAGTTTCATGCCTTTTTTTATTTAATGTTTTCAATAGATTTGATTAATTCATGTCCGGATAATCTATCTTTTCCAAACATGAACAACATTTATTTCAGGAAACAATAACATTTAAATTGATTAACAAAAACCTTGGCTTATACTTTTGCTTTGTAGTAAAAACTCTGTTGTTTTATCTGTCGTAATGCAGGATGTATGCTTAATTATAAACCAAAGCGCCCAATGCAGACACAGCATGCTAGGGTGTGGAATGCTTGCAATATTTTCTCCTTACCAACTGCACTCTAAACTACTTTAGCAGGTAAGAGAGGACCTGATTGATTGATGATTGATAGATTGTTTGAAAGATAAAGCGTGTAAACAGGCCCTTCGTCCCATTGAGTACCCTGTTATCCTACTTTTTCATCCACTCCCTACACACTAAGGGCAACTTATAGTGGCCAATTAACTCACACATCTTTGGAGTGTGGAAGGAAATCAGAGCATCCACAGGAAACCTAGCAGTCACAGGGAGAATGTGAAAACTCAATACAGACAGCATCCAGGATCAGGATTGAACCGGGCTATCTGGTGCTCTACCAGCTACACCACTGCCAATGGTACTGGTGATATCATTTGATCTGCAATTTCTATTGTGGCACTCAGTATCCCAAAAGATGCGTGAGAAATATGTCCAGAAGACAGATGAAAATGTAAGTACGTTTATCGTTTCAGGCTTTCTAGGCTTCCAATCACTGACCACGATCATTTGTGACAAATAGTGAAAGGCCTGGATATAGTGAATGTGGAAAGGATGTTTCCACTAGTGGGAGAGACTAGGACCAGAGGCCATACTCAGAATAAAAGGACGTACCTTTAAAAAGAGATGAGGTGGAATTTGTTTAATCAGAGGGTGGTGAATCTGTGGAATTCATCGCCACAGATGACTGTGGAGGCCAAGTCAATGGATATTTTTAAGGGGGAGATTGACAGATTATTGATTAATGAGGGTGTCAGGGGTTATGGGGAGAAGGCAGGAGAATGGGGTTGAGGGAAAGATAGATCCACCGTGATTGAATGACGGAGTAGACTCAATGGGTCCAATGGCTTAATTCTGCTCCTATCACTTATGAAAGTGTCATCCTCCTTCATTCACCTGGTTGCTATTGGCCCACTGCTTGCATGAATGTGGAAGTCACTACCCAACATAGTAGGAATGATTAAAGCAAACAAGGGGTGGCAGCAGAAATATATTAGGGAGAGGATAAATATATTATCCAGTGTGTATGTGCATAAGTACGAGCGGCAGGTCCTTTTAAAAATCGGCAACAAGGCTTCTTGTTGCAACATTAACTTACGGAGCGTCCTGGTGGAGCTGAGACTTCTGCGTCGCGTAGGCCCACGGAGGTGCCCACGGAGACGCGCAGGCCCATGGAGAGCCGCGGCTGCACCCGCACCCGCACCTGGAGCAACGCTGGTGGGGAAACATCGCAAGCGGTGTAGCAGGGGGCAGAAGCGGGGGAAGTGCGCAGGAGCCTACGCTAGGCTAAACGCGAACCCTCACAAACCGGCAGTGCCTACAGTCATGTTGGCAAATGTCCGCTCCCTCGACAACAAGATGGACTACCTCAGAGCATGGAGAGCCTCCCAACGAAGCGTGAAGAACTGCTGTGTCTACGTCCTAACGGAGACCTGGCTGAATCAGAACATCACAGACGCTGCGATCCAGTTGGAGGGACTTATGCTATACAGAGCTGATAGAGTAGCTTCGCTAGCTGGTAAGGCAAGAGGAGGGGGGCTGGCTGTATATGTGAACAGATCATGGTGCCAGGATGCTGTGGTGACTTCCACTTACTGCTCACCCCATGTAGAGCTAATGACTGTGAAATGCCGACCCTTCTACTTACCCAGGGAGCTAACGGCAGTCTTCATAACGGCCGTCTATGTACCACCGAGTGCGGACGTGAAGGATGCTATGACAAAACTCTACAACAACATCAGTGAGCAGCAGAGGGAACATCCAGATGCTTTCTTCATGGCAGCTGGGGATTTCAACCAGGCAAGTCTTACATCTGTTCTGCCTAAATTTTACCAGCATGTGAACATTGCAACCAGGGGAAAGAACAAACTAGATCTGGTGTACACCAACATTAAAGATGCATATAGAGCAGCCCCCCTCCCCCATATCGGCAACTCTGACCACCTGGCGGTTATGCTCACACCTGCATACAGACCCAGGGTGAAACAGGACAGGCCAACGGTCAAAGAAGTCAGAACATGGCCACAGGGAGCTACCGCAGCACTACAAGACTGTTTTGAAACCACACAGTGGGCCATTTTCAGGGAGGCAGCAACAGATGACAGTAGCATCAACCTCCAAGAATACACAGAATCCGTCATCGGATACATCAATAAATGCATTGATGATGTAACGGTGGTAAAAACCATCAGGATGCGTGCCAATCAGAAACCTTGGCTAACTGGGGAAGTGTGTTCCCTACTGAGAATCCGGAATGCTGCATTCAAATCTGGGGACAACGCAGCATACAAACTGGCAAGGAGTAACCTATCCCGGGGGATCAGGGAAGCGAAGAGGCTGTATGGACAAAAACTTAACAGCCACTTCGCAAATGACAAAGACACACGTCGCTTGTGGCAGGGATTTCATACCATCACGGACTACAAGCCCCCCCCGCTGCGGATATGCCAAAACGACCCCTCTCTACCAGATGAACTGAACGAGTTCTACGCACGGTTTGAGGTTGGAAAGACCACCCAGACACGTGCACTACTGCCATCTCCAAGTGACCAGTCGCTCAGGCTGTCCGCAGCCGGAGTTAAAAAGGCCTTTGCCAGCATCAACCCACGCAAAGCTGCAGGGCCGGACAACATTCCTGGATGCGTTTTAAGAGACTGCGCCGAGCAACTGAAAGATGTTTTCACAGACATTTTTAACATCTCACTCAGCCAGGCAGTAGTGCCCAACTGTCTTAAGAGTGCCACCATCGTCCCTGTCCCGAAGAAACCAAACCCAGCCTGCCATAATGACTTTCGACCAGTGGCTCTAACACCCATAGTAATGAAGTGTTTTGAGCGACTGGTTATGCAGCATATCAAAAATAGTCTACCTGCCGACCTAGACCCACTGCAGTTCGCCTACAGAGCCAACCGATCCACAGAGGACGCAGTCTCAACAACACTGAACCTCGTACTGTCACACCTTGATCGGAAAAATACTTATGCCAGGATCCTCTTCATAGACTTCAGCTCTGCTTTTAATACAATCATTCCGCAGCAGTTGGTGGAGAAGTTGGAGCTATTGGGAGTTGATGCTGGCACATGTAACTGGGTCCTGAACTTTCTGTCGCAACGGCAGCAGACAGTCAGGGTGGGCAGTAGGACATCAAAAACCATAGCCGTGAGCACTGGCTCGCCCCAAGGCTGTGTCCTAAGCCCCCTGCTGTTTAGTCTGCTAACACACGACTGTACTGCTAGACTCAACAACAACTTCATCAACAAGTTCGCTGATGACACAACAGTGGTGGGTCTCATCAGTGACAATGATGAGTCGGCGTACAGGATGGAGGTGGAGCTGCTCACAGGATGGTGCAAATCCCACAACCTCATTCTCAACGTGGGAAAAACTAAGGAGATGGTGGTTGACTTCAGGAGGGCGGGAAAACAACACCATACACCTCTGCACATCGATGGAGCTGATGTGGAAAGGGTCAACAGCGTGAAGTTCCTAGGACTCCACCTGTCAGATGACCTGACGTCCACGACCAACACCACAGCACTGGTCAAGAGAGCCCAGCAGCGACTACACCCTCTCCGAAGACTACGTAAAGCAGGTCTCCCCACTACACACCTACAAACTTTTTATAGGGGGACAATCGAGAGCACATTAACCTACGGCATCACTTCCTGGTTCGGGAGCTGCAAGGCGTACGAACGGCACCAACTAGACAGGATTGTGAAGACCGCCAGCAGGATTATTGGTGCTCCACTCCCTTTCCTGCTGGACATATACAGGAAGAGATGTATCAGCAGAGCCATCTCCATCATCAAAGACCCCTACCACCCATCCCATCACATATTCTCCAACCTGCCATCTGGGAAGAGGTACCGGAGCATTAGGTGCAAAACCAGCAGGATGCTCCTCAGCTTCTTCCCACAGGTTATAAGACTGATAAACGGACTTTGTCCCCTGCCAAAGTATCGTGCACCAACCACCAACCTGGACACACTGCAGCAGAGCCACTGTCGTGCCGCTGCCGATCGGAACGCCTGTTGATGTTTACTAGAGTAGAGTGTTAATTTGTTCATGATATATGTATTTTTACTTCTATTTATTTTTTACTGCACACACTGAAATTGACACTGGTTGAGGAACGTTTTTTTGTTTCCTCTGGGTATGCGAATACTCAGGAAATGACAATAAAGATATACAATACAATACAATACAATATCCAGTATATCTTTGGAATCCTACATGAGTTATTACTCCACTCGCCCAATTACTCCTTGTTAGTTTGAACCAATGCTGGATCTGGTATATTTCATTTTATTAAATTCAAATTTCATATTGAATTTCACTTAAATAAAATCCAAGAGTTAAAATGAGCCAAGCCAAAACTATCTTGATGCTCTGAAACTGAGTCTCAAAGACCTTCAACTAATGTTTGGGAAAATATTGGCATGAAATGCAGAGAGTGGTGATTCACTTAAGTCACGAATAAGGATGTAACAGTTTGTTAAAAAACAATTAAAATTTGAATATGATCCAGCAGGGAAACTGCCCCAGTTGCACAGACTCCACTATAGGGGTTGTGAAACTTCAATGCAGCCATTCATTTTTCAGCAAATAGTTATTTTATTCTGGGTTAGCCACTTTAATATTGCTTTCTTGTTTATAATAACCAGATGCACAGCAGTGATGGTAATGCTCAGGGAAGCAACCATCACAGAAAGGTGAAATTAGTATTAACAATATTTATAGTCTGTTGCGGATACTTTTGGTATCACAGCCGCTGAAAATCAATCTTTCCAGAAAACTGGGTTCTCCAATGGGTCAGTATTTTCACCTGCAGAAGTTGGGTCAATCCAATGATATTAAAGACAACTCCTATGGATCCCAAATGCAATGAAACAAGGATTTGTGAAACCTTGCCGACAACAGCTTAAACTAAATTGACTCACAATCTTTATAGAGAGTAGACTATAGAGAATTTGAAGCCATTATACCGGGTTGCTTTCCCTTCCCAAGGTCCATGGATTAACTGGCATAGATTTAACTTTCTGCGTCAACCAATGGTCATCAGTGAAATGACCAAAAAAATGAATGGAGCCTGCTGTCTACGATGTTTTAAACTAATATCAACAGCAAAGTAATTCAAATTTATGAATTTTAATTACACAAGTGAAAGGATATGATTCAGAAGGTTAAGATATTGCTGTCAATATTTGTTGAGGAATGATAAAATATCATAATGTTGTAATTGTGTCAAAGCAGGAACTATTTTGAAATTGCATACAAAATAAAAAGTCGACCTTTCGGTCCCATAAACCAGTATTTATGCCCAACTAGAGCCTACAACAGATGCTTTATTTCTCGAATGACATTATGCTTCATTCCCTTCTCATTCAATAGTTTCTTTATTATCACGTACACCAAGGTATTGTGAAAATACTTTTTTTGCATGCAGATCAGCAAGACTATCACCGTACATAAGCGCAATCCCCTGGTTAGCACCGAAATGCATAAAACTAGAACAAAATAATTAAAGAACAGGTCAGGTCAGGAAGTATTTTTGGAGTGTGAATAGAGCTGATTTCAAGTTTAGTTTAGAGATGCAAAGCAGAAGCAGCCCCTTCGACCCACTGAGTCTGCACGAACCAGCGATCCCCGCACACTAACACTATCCTACACGCACCAGGGACAATCTTACAATTATACCAAGCCAATTAACCTACAAACCTGTACATCTTTGTGGGAAGAAACCAGAGCTCCCAGAGAAAACCCACACGGTCACAGGGAGAACTATAAACTTCGTACAGACACACCTGTAATCAGGATCAAATTCAGGTCTCTGGCACTGTAAGGCAGCAAGTCTACCTCCGTGCCACCATGCCACCAATTGTGTTGATTGACTTGAGTGAGTTATTTGATTAAATCACAGGATCAGTTTAATAAAGGTAAAGCTTATGTTATTTATTTGAACTTTCAAAAGTTTAAGTGATATTGTGCATTCTGAAAGGTAGCATGTATAGGGGCCAGATAAACCAAATGATGCACTGATCAGGAATGGAGAGATGTGAGGTATACATACATAAGACATCATAGGTGCAGTTAAGAAGTTGTTGTAAAAGAACATTTAGGATTGTTTGCTTTATTAATAGAGATACAGAGTACAAAAAATAGAGTAAGGAATTGATAATATTATTTCTATAAAATATTTATTTGGCCTCATACAGAGGCTTGTGTTCAGTACTGGAAGCTGCACTTATGGGCTGTCAAAACTTTCCTTGATTATTTTTCAGATTGTCAAGTAGATGTCAATGTTATAGCAAAATTAGAACCCCTGAGCATTGTGCTACAAGACAAGCATCTAGCATGAGAGCTTGGACGTTATTGGAACCCATCACCATGGTTGTATCTGATGCACTCATGTGTTTATGATGTATTGAGAAGTGAAATGAGTTGGCTATAGATGGATGTTTATGATAGTGGGGAAGAGGATTAGCTGTCAAGCATTTTGGATGAAGATTTAATTTAGTTTAGTTTAGTTTAGTTTAATTTAGTTTAGAGATACAGTGCGGAAACAAGCCCTTCAACCCACCGAGTCCACACCGACCAGAAATCCCCACACATTAACGCTATCTTACGCACACTAGGGACAATTTACACTTATACCAAGCCAATCAACCTACAAAAACCAGTACATCATTGGAGTGTGGGAGGAAACCGAAGATCTTGGAGAAAACCCATGAGGTCACAGGGAGAACGTACAAACTCCCTACAGACAGCACCCGTAGTCGGGATTGAACCCAGGTCTCCGGTGCAGCAAGCTCCATAAGACAGCAACTCTGCCGCTGTGCCACCGTGCCGCCCTTGCATAAGATTGTTGCAAATGTTTATCGTTTTTGTGTCTATGATTATATTCCACTCTCAATTGTCTTTCGCTTACTCAAAGGCATCAAAGTTTGATGTCCATTCATGTGAATTAACTTGAATTAGTTAAAGCTCCAGTGTAGGACTTCAGGTACATGGAGTTCTACTAGTATCTATCTGTCTATACGATTACTAAAACTTTCATCTTGACCATTTCCGGTTTGCGTTGTAATTAAATTTGCGCAAAAACGATCCCCGATAGCTATGATTTTTTGCCACCTTACTCACCATTCTCTTCTGCTGCAAGTCAAATAGGTTTTGTTCTGATCGGTGAAATATTAGAAAAATTATTGGTCTGTTATTCGCCAGGACAGCGACGCTCCTTCCGGCACCTGCTATCAATCACCGGCCGCAAGAATTAAGCTGAAGGAGCGTAGTGAGCAAAGTGCGAGCAGGGTCTGTGTTCTGCGAGTGGGGGCTGTGTTCTGTGTTCTGCGAGTGGGGGCCCACACCACCCCTCCCACATACACCCCCCTCCCCCTAACCCCACATCCCCCCACACCCTCCCTCCTCTACACCCCCCTACAACCCCCTACACCCCCCACACACCCCCTCCCCCACACACCCCCTCCCATGCACCCCCATCCCCTACACCCCGCCCCTCCAAACTACCCCTCCCCTACATCCCCCCTCCCCTACACGCCCCCTCCCCTACACGCCCCCTCCCCTACATCCCCCTAATGCCCCTCTCCTATAAACCCCTCCCCTACAACACCCCCCTCCCCTACAACCCCTCTCCCCTACAACCCCTCTCCCCTACAACCCCTCTCCCCTACACCTCCACACCCCCACCCCTCACCCACCCACCTCCCCCACACTATCCCACACTCCGCCCTACCACAAACACCCCACCCTCACACTCCGCCACACACCCCCTACCACATACACCCCTCACCCCTACCACACACGCCCCTCCCCTACCACACATGCCCCTTCCCCCACCACACATGCCCCACCCCTACCACACATGCCCCTACCCCCACAACCTCCCTACCCCCACAAGCCCCCCACCCCCCAATCCCCCCACCCCCACAAGCCCTCCGGCTCCCACAATCCCAACTACCCCCACCCCCCCATCCCCCCACCATCCCCCCTACCCCTCCACCATCCCCACCCCACCCCCACCATCCCCCGTACAACCTACCATCCCCCCTACCCCCACCCCCCACCCACGCTGGAGTAACTCAGCGGGACAGGCTGAGAAGAAGGGTCCCAACCCGAAACAAATGTGTCAGCAGGAGAATGGAGAAAGGGAAAAATAGATCAGCCGTGATTGAATGGCAGAGTATACTCAATGGGCCCAATGGCCTAATTCTGAAGAAGGGTCCAGACCCGAAACATCAACCATTCATTCTCTCCAGAGATGCTGCCTGTCCTGCTGAGTTACTCCAGTATTTTATGTGTAACTCAAACTGAGTTACTCCAGCATATTATGTCCATCTTCGGTGTAAATTAGCATCTGAAATTCTACACAATCCTACACAATCATTAAGCCGACTTGGCCATTCAATGAGCTCAAGGCTGATCCAATCTTGGCCACAGATTACTTTCCCATTGTCTTCCCATGCTTATTAACTCACCTATAGTTTGAATGTCTGCCTTTCTCCACCTTGAATATATTCGACATCTCCACCTCTATCTACTCCTCTGAGGTGGAGAATTGCAAACGTCCACGGCTCTCTAAGAGGAGAAATTCACCTGAGGGGAACAGAGGCCGCAGTGATAAAGAAATTGCTTCTGGATTAATTGACAGAATTTCAGGGTCACAGCAGTAATTATTAAAGCCAATTAACCATTAATATGTTAAATGCCCAACCACTTTATAGCCAATTACTTACCAGTCAGCAAATGAAGCATTTTAATAGGTATTCTGTAACTATTTGAATGTCCCAATGCCACTCTCAGGATCCATTGGAAAATAGCACTAATTAAGTGAAGATCATTTTAATTCAATGGAGCAAGTGCATGTCTTTTTGAATGTCAGCAAGTAGAGGAAAGCAAATCTTTTGCCAGAAGATGCTGATGTCTGTTTTCTCGAGAATTTGCCCTCCTGTAGTTAGTAGACTTGGAAAGATAAGTGAATTGTAATAATCTTGATACTGCCAAGGGAAAGTATAAATTTGTGCCTTAAGTGCAGGACATTGCAACCTCAAGTCGGAGGTAGACAAAAATGCTGGACAAACTCAGCGGGTGAGGCAGCATCTATAGGTGATGTTTCGGGTCGAGACCCTTCTTCAGACTGAAGAAGTCTGAAGAAGGGTCTCGACCCAAAACGTCACCTATTCCTTCACTCCATAGATGCTGCCTCACCCGCTGAGTTTCTCCAGCATTTTTGTCTCCCTCCGATTTCTCCAGCATCTCCAGTTCTTTCTTAAACAAACCTCAAGTCGGATGTCATTTACACATTCCAAAGTAATCAATATCTTTTCATATCTGATCTCTGAGCAACTTTTTTTTAATCACACTTTAATTTCTTGCCTGTTATATTGCTTATAGCAGTATCCTTGAGATCTGGCTTTAGTACATGAGTGAGAGTTCCTCATGTACCACAAAAATGAAAGATAACAGGCTTTGACAAACATATCATGTGTTATTATTAAACAATTAATTTTATGTCAGGTTTAGAATGGACATGAACACCCCCAACTGAAGCCTACAGAGCAATTAATTTACAGGCAACAAGAGGGAAATGTTCTGAAATATTTTCCTATAATTATTTTAATGTCATTAATATCCGCAATGTTGCTAACCATTCCTTCAAATAATTAAAGCAACAAAAATATCAGACCGATTGCTCTGAAAAATTAATGATGGAATATTTCAGCAAGATTAAGTATTTAAAATTTTACATGGATACCACATGTATCGTCGCTACGGAGACTAAGACTAAGGCTTGGCGTTCCACAGCAGAAAGCACCAAGGAGGATGTTAATCTGCTCATGTTGCTAAGTTACAGGCCATGTATTCGATGATTGAGTTACTACCTACAACAATGAAATATGCTGCATCTACTTCCATCCAACAAGACAGGCATGAAACTGAGAAGAAATTTAAAAGGAATACTATTCATAAATGTATATCTTCTTAACAACATTTTCATTTTGTTCAAAAACTAAAATTAACTAGTCGTGATCTTTACCTCAGTAGAACATGCTGTACTAAAGCAAGGAGTTATTTTGTTCAAACCAAGCAGTTCAATCTGAGCAGTTCTTCATGAACATGCTGCGGTCTGGTCTTGGCTGTCCATCCAGTTTTGATCATTTGACATATCCTTTTTAGAAATAGCAACATAAGACATCAAAGATTAAATGCCAAGGTGCAGAGAGATTTAAGGGAAAGTCATGGTCATAAGTATTTTAGTAGAGAAAATAAGGAGAAATTGCTTTAATGGGAAGAAGAATCACCTTTTTTAATGAGCAAAAATAAGCCATATTAAAACAGTTGAAGTTGCAAATCAATTTTAATCACTATCTGCAAGGAGAGCAGAAAAAGATTTAAGAATAACTTTCAAAATGGAAGCTGAAGGGAAGCAAACTATATTCCAAAGAGGAAAGAGACTAATTAAATAGAACTTGAAAGTAATGAGTTAAAATACTCCCTTTACCATACAAACCAAGATGGCGGCAGAGGCGGGTGGAAGGGAAGATCAATGTTGGTGAAGGGGCTTACCTCCTGCACGCTCGGAGGTGCTCGGAGGCATCTGGGTCAGCTATGGGAGGTGCCCTGGGGCACGGAGGCTGAGCGATGGCCTTCAGAGAATTCAGGAGCCGATGCTGAGGAGGCATCTGAGTGGTCGAGTCCCTGAAGCATACAGGAACTCCATTAGATCGGACATCGCTCCTAGTGGCCGAGTGCACGGAACGGAGGTGGCACAGAACGGCGGAGCAGCGGTAGAAGACATCGACATGTTGTGAGGACAACCCCTGCAAAACCAACCCTATGCTGCCACCAGGAGAATGGACTCCTGTGGCCAAGTTAAGACTCAAAAGGGCCTGTCCCACTTACGTGTCCTTGGCACGCAAATTTCGCAACCTCGTGGTCGTCTTGAGGCGCACGGGCATCGTATGGCCGCGCGGGGCCGGTCCCACTTAGAAGCGCGTAGGGGTATGTAGTTGTGCGCAACATCGCGCGGGGCTCCGAAATTTTTGTAGTGAACGAAATCTTCGCGCGCCAACGGCCTGTCGCAGAACTGACGGCCAAAGTGGGACAGGCCCAAGACCCTGGCGCGATGCAACGTCTCAGCTTCAACAGCAGCAGAAGCAGGCAAATGATCGCCGAGCTCGGCCTGGGGCTCACGGCCGTTGCGGTCCGGATCCGCCCCCATTTCTACTCCCAGAGCGGGGCCAAGAAAATTGTAGACACAAAATGCTGGAGTAACTCAGCAAGACCGGCAGAATCTCTGGAGAGAGCAATGGGTGACGTTTTGGGTCAAGACTCTTCTTTTCAGACTGAAGCAGAGTCTCGACACAAAACGTCACCCATTTGCTTCTCTCCAGAGATGCTGCCGGTCCCGCTGAGTTACTCCAGCTTTGTGTCCATCTTCAAATGACGTCACGCGCTCCAGACGGCTGTGCGTGTCGCGCTTGACCTTCGCGGGACCGTCACGGCTCAACGCGACCACGAGGTCGCGTAATTTGCATGCCAAGGACACGTAAGTGGGACAGGCCCTTAACATTTTCATTAATTTCAGAATTGAAGGATACATGGTGGCAACTAAAACATGGCAACTCTTAGGTACTAACTCAGTGTGGTCTAATACTGTATATCTTACACTTATACTTTGTGAGATTGTGCCTTATGTATAGTGGGATTGTTACTGAAATGTATGCAAAAAAAGAATTTCACTGTACATGCGACAATAAAGTCCTATTGAACCACTGAACTTATGCAATTTGGTCTTTAGGATTTAACCAAGGGAAAATCTCACATGAAAATAATCGTGTTGTTGGAGAATCTCCTGGCCATATGATAGAAAGTTCAATAAATGTTCATGGTAATGATATTGGATAAGGTATTTAGTTGTGTTAAATCAAACTGAGTATCCTCAACAAGGTTATCTTTTACACATGCTGATTATTGGAGTATCTGTGTCAACTTTTAATTAAATTGATTATGTATCCTTATTTCAATTAATTCTGAACAGTATCACATCTTGTTTCCTTTCTCCTCCTTTCGATTGTAATCAGTGAATCAAATGTGGGTGTTCCCATACCCTGAATTGCGAAATAAGTAATGATATACTAGTTCTAGGTTTATCTTCACCCATGGAGCTTTTCAAGCATCTTTAGCCATACCTATAGAGTACACAGTTAACTGGGGCAGCAAAATGAGGCAGCAGTAGATTTGCTTCTTTCCTTACAGCGCCAGAGACCCAGGTTCGATCCTGACTGCGGGTGCTGTCTGCACGGAGTTTGTACATTCTCCCTGTGACCGCATGGATTCCTCCCACACTCCAAAGACATACAGATTTGTTGGTTAATTGGTTCTGGTAAGTTGTAATATTGTCCCTACTGTGTGTAGGATAGTGTTAGTGCAGGGATCGCTGGTCGGTGCGGACTCGATAGGCCGAAGTTGCTGTTTCCGCGCAGAGTCCACGTCAAACAATACTCACTCCAAACGTAAACACTATCCTACACACAGTATGGACAATTTACTATTTTACCAAGCCAATAAGCCTATAATACTGTACATCTTTGAGTGTGGGAGGAAACTGGAGCTCCCGGAGAAAACCTACGCAGGTCATAGGGGGAATGTACAAACTCCCTACAGACAGCAACTGTGGTCAGGATCAAACCCGGGTCTCTGGTGCTGTGAGGCAGCAACTCTACCGCTGCGCCACCGTGCTGATAAGACTTTTAACCTCAAAGACTTTGAAAATGTTCATGCTCAGTTCAATGTTAATGGTCAGCTCTTCAAAAACGTAGATAAAAACAAAAACAATGAAGATGGTCAGATCAATGAGGAAGTTGAGCAAAGGTAGCAAAATTGGTTGCATACTTCAGACCTGTAGAATCACTCAATGTAGCTCTGCTACTTACAAAAACTAATGGTAGACTTGTTATGTATTGATATTGTATTAAGGAAAATGTAAGGCTGATACCACATATATACAAAAACATGATGATGCCAGCCCTGCATACTCAAAGTCGTAAGTTGGGAGTGGTTAGTAAGGATGTTAGTTCAATATTAAAGATGAAGGTGGAAGACATATGATGACAGCCAACAGAGTCTGCCTTAATGGGGCAGCCTCTCAGCTACACTGCCATCAGGGAAAGGTGACCTAGTCAGTCTCCAACAGACATAGATGGGATGATCACTGTTGTCAGAAACACACTTTGGCAAGTGAGTTCAAGTCAGTCTCCAAAGGTTGTGTAGGAAGGAACTGCAAATGCTGGTTTAAACTGAAAATAGACACAAAAAGCTGGAGTAACTCAATGGGACAGGCAGCATCTCTGGAGAGAAAGAATGGGTGATGTTTTGGGTCGAGAACCTTATGTCACCCATTCCTTCTCTCCAGAGATGCTGCCTGTCCGCTGAGTTACTCCAACTTTTTGTGTCCAGACGTTGTGTTCTGGGGGTTCAGGTTTCCTCCCACATCCCAAAGTCGTGTGGGTTTGTCAGTTAATTGGCCTCGGTAAATTGTCTCTAGTGTGTGGGAAGTGGGATAACATAGAACTAGTTTGAACAGGTGATCAATGGTCGGCGTGGACTAGGTGGGCCGAAGGGCATGTTTCCATGCTGTATCTTTCAATCAATCAAATTGTTAACTAATTGATAGCCCACACCGCAGAGGCAACCGTAAATACAAGCTCATGTTAGAGAAAGGTTATCCTAGTATCAGGCATTATGCTAAGATTCTTGTAATCTTTTAATTCCAGATAAAGTACTTCAGAATAGAATAAGAAATTCTAATCTGTTATCATTCATTAAATTCTTTAGTTAAACTCTCACAATTGACAGTATATGAATCCCAGCCTTTTGCAAAAGGCAGGTGAACAGAAAGATACACTCATTCTATCCATAGGGAATTTAACATCTGTTTCACTTGGGACTTTTTCTGCCTTTATTATTTCATGGATGGATAATATGAAATAGATGTTTCAGAGAATAAATTTTGGTCACATTCCTTATATTTCTGTAACACTAAGAGAACTTAGTTGCTCTGTAATGCATCTGGTCTTTTCAAACCGTCAAAGTTTGACAATAAGTCACACCGTTAATTATGAGCTGGACATATCTTCATAAATCATGTGAAACCCTCCTTGACAATAATGAGAGGTTGGCAGCAGTGATTATGGCTGTATTATGCTGCATAACTGCTGCTTCGACATGAATGATGTTGGAGCGTTGGTCAGGTTCGTGAGCCATTCCATCAGGATAAACCCACCTAAAGAACAAAACGTGTAGGAAGGAACTGCAGATGCTGGTTTAAACCGAAGATAGTCACAAAAAGCTGGGGTAACTCAGCGAGACAGGCAGCATCTCTGGAGCGAACAAAGGGTGATGTTTCGGGTCGAGACTCGAAACGTCACCCATTCCTTCCCTCCAGAGATGCTGCCTGTTCCACTGAGTTACTCCAGCTTTTTGTGTCTATCTAAAGAACAAAACGCCCTGGTCAATTTTGTTCATCTCTAACAAACAAATTACAGAGCTAATTGCAGAGATAATTTGGGTGGCATGGTGGCGCAGCGATAGAGTTGCTACCTTACAGCGCCAGAGACCTGGGTTCGATCCTGACTATGGGTGCTGCCTCTACGGAGTTTGCACATTCTCCCCTTGACTGCATGGGTTTTCTACGAGTGTCCTGGTTTCCTACCACACTCCAAAGACCTATAGGTTTTGTAGGTTAATTGACTGATAAAAATTGTAAACTGTCCCTAGTGTAGGATAGTGTTAATGTACGGGGATTGCTGGTCAGCGCGGACTCGGTGGCTAAAAGACCTGTTTCACGCTGTATCTCTAAACTAAGCTCTGCTGCAGGTTGCCCGGCATTTCCAATCAATATAATAATTTTCCAAATGTTATTGAGACAATAAATGTCATTTATGCTGACTGGGTCTCAACCTGGTGACACATTTTTGCAAAATCAATTAGCAATCGACACAAACAGAATCGCAAGGCTGATCCTGTAATGTGATACCTTTCACTTTGCCAGATTGGAATCTGTCTAAAATTTATTAAGCCAGCAACGGCATGCCTGCTGCAGAATGCTTATACAAAGTTAATACGGATCAGATTGTCCTCACTGATTGTGAGTCTATTAAAGCTGATGGGTGAGTAAAAGTTCAGCAATGAGCAATATCAGTGGTATAAATTTATGTATTCATTACATACACTTGTAGACAGAGCCTGCAGCAGTGGAGGGGCATTGGTATAGTAAGATAGACACAAAATGCTGGAGTAACTCAGCAGGTCAGGCAGCATCTCTGGAGGAAAGGAATAGGTGAAGTTCCAGGTCGAGGCCCTTCTTCCGACAAATAGTTTAAAACACAACCTGGAGCCCAGTAGCAAGTCTTGTGAAGCTGGAACTCTATAGGGGCTGTCCCACTGCGGTGACCTAATCCTCGAGTTCAGACGAGTTTGCCCTCGACTCATACTCGCAGCATGGTTGACACGAGGTCCTGGGAGGTCTTTGTAACTCTCCTTCATGCTCGAGAATAGTCCCGCGTAATCGAGGCCTCAGATAGGTCGCTGCGTATTTTTCAACGAGTAAAAAAAGGTCGCCATGGAAAAAAATCTATACTTTTTTTACTCATAGGTTTAGTCGAAGTAGGTCATAGTAGGTAATCGAGGGTAATCGAGGGTAGTCGAAGGTAATCGAAGGTAGTCGAAGGTAGACGTGGATAGTCTTCAACATAGTCGAAGGGAGGTCGAAGGAGATCGAAGGAGGTCGTCTTCACTCTCCACTATTCGGTGTCCAATTTTCCCGAAGCTGGTCGAAGCTAGTCTTCAACATAGTCGAAGGAAGTCGAAGGAGGTCTTCGACATGACATTTTTTCAAACTCTCCTAAACTCTTCTAAACTCGCCAATTAGGTCGCCGCAGTGGGACAGACCCTTATCTGAGCAGTTCATAGAAATAATATGTAATGGCCTATTATAGGCACTCATCAGGCTTTGTTCTGCCCCTCCTCTCATCCAGCTGTCTCCCCCGCCACCTCACCACAATCAATCTGAAAAGGTCCCAAATGAAACGTCAAGTCTGTGGAATTCTCTGCCTCAGAGGGCGGTGGAGGCCAGTTCTCTGGATGCTTTCAAGAGAGAATTAGATAGAGCTCATAGATAGCGGAGTCAGGGGATATGGGGAGAAGGCAGGAACGGGGGAATGATTGTGGATGATCAGCCATGATCACATTGAATGGTGGCGCTGGCTCGAAGGGCCGAATGGCCTATTCCGGCACCTATTGTCCATTGTCTATTGTCTATTGTCACCTATCCATGTACTCCAGAAATGCTCTCTGATCCGCTGAGTTACTCGAGCACTTTGTGTATTTTTCTGTAGTTTATTAATCTACTTCCTTTTTGATTTCCAACAGATTTCTTCCTCCATCCAAAGAACTTATCTTTCCTTGCTCTCTGCAAGTAATTTTGAATTACTTGGATGAACGCAAGATGATTGATGCATTCTATGCACACACTTCAGTTTCAATTCTGCCCTAAAACTATCCAGCTGTTCAAGCATTTTACCATCGCATCTGGTAACGTATTAACAACCACTTGCATGTACGGTCTAATTTCCAAACATCTTCTGGCGACAAATGTGAGAGGATTCAAATCTGACGTTCAAATATGGTTTGTTATCACATTCTTGTAATTGTGTTTGATCGAGCTTTTGACATTTCTGAACAGTCTGCAAACTGCAGTTATTCTGACTCTGTAAAGTGTGAAGAAAAGCTGAAGACCTTTTTCATAAGATCATAAGATCATAAGTGATAGGAACAGAATTAGGCCATTTGGCCCATCAGGTCTACTCCGCCATTCAATCATGGCGGATCTATCTCCCCTAACCCCATTGTCCTGCCTTCTCTCCATAACCTCTGACACCTGAGCTAATCAATGACATGGTGTGAGTACTTGTATTGTCCTCACTGATTACTAAGTGTTTGACTTTTGTGAATAAAATTCCAGAAATTAGAGCCTTAGTGTAAAGCTTCCATCTTTTCAGCCTGTTTCGATCAGACATACAGTTAATGATCTCTGACACTTTTCTGTGGGCTTCTGTTCTGTCTGCCTTGGTTACTTCACTGCAATATTATGATGAGAAGAAATCAACAATCACATCCTTCTTTTTCAGCAAAAGTAAATTGTCCCCTCTTGTCATAAGATGAATTTATTAATACCCTGGCTTTAATCATTTTATATCCACACTTCATAGAATCATAAAATTGTTATTGTACTGAAGAAAGCCATTTGTACCACCCAGTGCACAACAACTCCAATTAGGGCAATGTTTGGACTTTAGACTTTAGAGATACAGTGTGGAATTGACCCTTCCGCCCACCGAGTCCGCGCTGACCAGCATTCGCCCCGTTCACTAACACTATCCTACACACTAGGGACAATTTACAATTCTACTGAAGCCAATAACCTACAAACCTGTATGTCTTTGTAATGTGGGGGGAAACTGGATCAAGACAAGGTATTGAAGGCAAGGCAAGGCAAGGCAAGGCAAAGCAGAGATATCCTACATGGTCACAAGGAGAACATCCAAACTCCATACAGGCAGCACCCATAGTCAGGATTGAACCCGGGTCTCAGGCACTGTGAGGCAGCAACTGTACCGCTGCACCACAGTGTCGCCCCTTCTCTGCTCTGTCTACTCTGATCTACCCTGTCCCATTTTCCTGCTTGTTCCCACTGCCCTGCTAATGATGTTCCCTTGCGCCCATCCCTTAACCCCATCCCGAAGGTAACCATAGAATCCTATAGTACAGAAACAGGCCATTTGGCCCACCGAGTCCACATCAACAATCTTTACACTAATCTGCCTTTAATTTACAATTTTAATTTTAATTTGCCTCACATTTCCATCATCTCCCCCCCAGATTCTACCACTAACCCACACACTAGGGGCAATTTATGATCCAAATAATCGAGCAAACTACACGACTTTGGGGTAGTGGGAGGAAACCAGAGCACCTGGAGGAAACCCATGTGGTCAAAGGGAAATGTGCAAACTCCTTGGAGGTCAGGATTTGACAAATTAAACCTGTCTACCCATTCAGCCAGATATTGTCCATCCTCCTCTGTGAGTCCTCCTCTGTTTATCACAGGTGCGGGTTTCATGTCATCTACAATTTTTTTTTAATTTTATACCACACTTTATCATTGTTTAACATCAAAGAACAGTGGCCTTAGAATAAATCCTTTGGGAACACAACGATCTACACATTTTCAGTCTGATAAACAGCTGTTTACTGTATCTCTGTACATTCTGCCTTGAACTAATTCCTTATCCAGGCTGACACTGACTCCATTCTCCAATAAGCCTTAGTTTTGCCAGTCAGCCTGTGTCAAGTGCCTTCTGAAAATCGATTTAGATATCATCTTCTATATTCTTTCGCTGCATGAATAAGTAAAAAGGAAAGGAATGCCATTAATCATATGAAAATAAATTTAATCGTAACCTCACAAGTAGACTTCAAGGCCATTGATATCTTTGTTGTATAATATGGTCTATTGCCCATGCCCTTGGGAAACTCAACCAGAAGGAATTTGCATTTATACAGTACTTTTATAGCCGACTAATTAGAATTAAAGATGATGATTGCACTTACAATCTCAGCAGCCAATTTACAAACAGCAATGACACAAATGTCTCACTTTCTTCCAAATGTTTCCCTGGTCAGTAATGTTAAACACTTAATGTGGTAGCATCAGCATGTTGCACTCTGCTGCGAAAATCATTCCACTGAAGTCAGTAGATCTCTAAATGGTTCGGCAAAATTTAGCAATGTGAGGGTTAGTTTAGTTTATTGTTGTCACCAAACTACAGTGAAAAGCTTTTTTGTTGCATGCTATCCAGTTAACAAGACTACATGATTACAATTAAGAGGTAAACAGTGTACAGATACAGTGCAAGATAAAGTCCATTAAAGTCAGATTAAAGATAGTTCATTGATTATCCTTGTGGTCTTTACGAATGCGGCGTGGTGCAGATGGAGTCTAATGAACAGGATTTGATCAAATGGATAAGGGAGAGCCAGTGGATGTAGTGTATCTGTACTTTCAGAAAGCCTTTGATAAGGTCCCACACAGGAGATTAGTGGACAAATTAGAGCACGTGGTATTGGGGGTAGGGTATAGACATGGATAGAAAATTGGTTGGCAGACAGGAAGCAAAGAGTAGGAATTAACGGGTCCCTTTCAGAATGGCAGGCAGTGACTGGTAGGGTGCCGCAAGGTTCGGTGCTGGGACCACAGCTAATTAAAATATGTATTAATGATTTAGATGAAGGAATTAAAAGTAACATTAGCAAATTTGCAGATGACACAAAACTGGGTGCAGGGTAAACTGTGAAGAAGATGGTACGAGGATGCAGGGTGACTTGGATAGGTTGGGTGAGTGGGCAGATGCAGTATAATGTGGATAAATGTGAGGTTATCCACTTTGGTGGCAAGAACAAGAAGGCAGATTATTATCTGGGTGGTGTCAGATTAGGAAAATGGGAGGTGCAACGAGACCAGGGTGTCCTTGTACATCAGTCACTGAAAGTAAGCACGCAGGTACAGCAGGCAGTGAAGAAAGCTAAGAGGGGATGAGAGGGGATCTTATAGAAACATATAAAATGATTAAGGGATTGGACAAGCTAGATGCAGGAAACATGTTCCCAATGTTGGGGAGTCCAGAACCAGGGGCCACAGTTGGCCTTCATAATGAGCATAGGAGCAAAGAGGTCCTTCTGCAGTTGTACAGGGCCCTGGTGAGACCACGCCTGGAGTATTGTGTGCAGTTTTGGTCTCCTAATTTAAGGAAGGAAATTCTTGCTATTGAGGGAGTGCATCGTAGGTTCACAAGGTTAATTCCCGGGATGGCGGGACTGTCATATGATGAAAGAATGGAACGACTGGGCTTGTATTCACTCGAATTTAGAAAGATGAGAGTGGATCTTATAGAAACATATAAAATGATTAAGGGATTGGACAAGCTAGATGCAGGAAACATGTTCCCAATGTTGGGGAGTCCAGAACCAGGGGCCACAGTTTAAGAATAAGGGGTAGGCCAGTTAGAACTGAGATGAGGAAAAATGTTTTTACCCAGAGAGTGGTGAATTTGTGGAATTCTCTGCTTCAGAAGGCAGTGGAGGCCGATTCACTGGATGCATTCAAAAGAGAGTTAGAAAGAGCTCTTAGGGCTAGCGGAATCAAGGGATATGGGGAGAAGGCAGGAACAGGGTTCAGATTGTGGATGATCAGCCATGATCACAGTGAATGGTGGTGCTGACTCGAAGGGCCGAATGGCCTCCTCGTGCACCTATTGTCTATGTTTCTATGAGTCAATGGAAAGTAGGTTGGTTTGCATGATGATCTGGACTATGTCCACAACACCCTGCAGTTTCTTGCGATCTCGGATGGAGCTGTTCCCATATCATCCTGTGATGTATCCTGGTAAAATGCTTTCTCGGGCACATCTGTAAAAGTTGGTGAAGTAGGGTGTTTGAGATATTTGTGTTTCATGGAAGTTATAGACAATAGACAATAGGTGCAGGAGTAGGCCATTCGGCCCTTCGAGCCAGCACCGCCATTCAATGTGATCATGGCAGATCATCCTCAATCAGTACCCCGTTCCTGCCTTCTCCCCATATCCCCTGACTCCGCTTTTTTTAAGAGCCCTATCTAGCTCTCTCTTGAAAGCATCCAGAGAACCCACCTCCACCGCCCTCTGAGTCAGAGAATTCCACAGACTCACCACTCTCTGTGAGAAAAAGTGTTTCCTCGTCTCCGTTCTAAATGGCTTACTCCTTATTCTTAAACTGTGGCCCCTGGTTCTGGACACCCCCAACATCGGGAACATGTTTCCTGCCTCTAGCGTGTCCAAACCCTTAACAATGTTATATGTTTCAATGAGATTCCCTCTCATCCTTTTAAACTCCAGAGTGTACAAGCCCAGCTGCTCCATTCGCTCAGCATATGACAGTCCATCCATCCCGGGAATTAACCTTGTAAACCTACGCTGCACTCCCTCAATAGCAAGAATGTCCTTCCTCAAATTAGGGGACCAAAACTGTACACAATTAAATCATTGAAATCTGTCAACTGCCCCAGTCACGACTAATCTCTGGGTAAATGACAGTGGTAAACTGGTATCGCTACCTTCTTCAAAGCTGATGTTGGAGATATTAGTGGCATATCTACTTCTATAAGGATTGTCATTGAGGCAAACTGTTCAAATAAACAACAAGCAGATGAAGGGCTTCACCAGGCTTCCCAATGGTGTAGGTCTCTATGACCTACAGGGACATTATTTTGTATATGTTACATATTGCGCTTCCTCCTTACAACTGGTGTACGGCAATCATCAGTGCACCTTCACTCAGTCTGCCTAAACCTACCTCATCTCCCAGTTGCTAAACACTTTAACATTCCCACACTGACCTTTCCATCCTGGGCCTCCTCCATTGCCAGTGAGGCCAAATGCAAATTGCAGGAACGGCACCTCATATTTTGCTTGGGCAGCTTACAACCCAGTGATATGAATATTGATTTCTTTAACTTCAAGTAACCCTTGGTTTCCCACTCTCTTTGTCTCTCCCCCACCCTAGTTCTCCTGCTAGTTTTACTGTCCTGATTAATTCTACTATTTGTATGACTCGTTGTCTTCTTCCCCTCATCCAACAATGAACAATTGTAAATTTCCTTGATCATCCTCTGCGTTGGGTTGTACTTTTCACACCTGACATATTCTTTATACCCTTCCATATCTCATTTCCCTCTCCCCTGACTCTCAGACTGAAGAAGGGTCTCAACGCGAAACATCACCCATTCCTTCTCCCCAGAGATGGTGCCTGTCCCACTGTGTCTATCTTCAGTGTAAAACAGTATCTACAGTTCCTTCCTACATAGTACATAGGCCAGTGTGCCTACATTCTATGGTATTCTGCTGTGCTCCCAGAACAAGTGAAATAACAGCAGTGATATACTGACAATGTGTCTTTGGACAGCAGTTCGCAATCCATCTGGCTGTATGAAGCACATATTGAAAGAGTCAGATCATGCAGACAACTAATCGATGGTTCTATAAAGCATATGTACATGTAACCTTTGTGCTTGTGCACTGGAGAGCAAAATGTCACAATATCCTGGAGTTTAAATCCAGACAGATCTGGCCTCTCATAGTGTGCCCACACCACATTCAGGGGTATTTTGTAATGCAATGACCTGAAGAACCAGACGCACTTTACATTCAAACCCTCAGCTTCACAATAACCATAGCAGGCACATGAAGCATGCTGCCATTCATTTGAATATAGTTTAGTTTAGAGATATAGCGCGGAAAACAGGCCCTTCAGCCCACCGAATCCGCACAAACCAGCGATCCCCGCACATTAGCACTATCCTACACACACTGGGGACAATTTTTACATTTATAGCAAACCAATTAACCTTCAAACCTGTACGTCTTTGGAGTGTGGGAGGAAACCCAAGATCGCGGAGAAAACCCACACAGGTCACGGTGAGAACGTACAAACTCTGTACAGACAGCAGTAAGGCAGTAGCTCCACCGGTGCCACCCAGTTACTTGCCTTGACTAAAATAATAATTGTTGCTTTACTAGAATTAAATTTATTGTTTTATTAATGTGCAAAAATTGTTTGTGATTTTAAGTAAATGGTTTATCAAGCATTTTTAAATGTCTTTGATCGTCAGAAAGATTTAGAAACATTGGAAGAGCTTTCTGACAGCGCTGTACTACCCTGGTACATCATATCAAAGACATTGCACAGCATGTCTCACTGCTCCAGCTTCCCGACTTCAGTCCTTGCCTCCAGTGCACTCAGTGTGTAGTTTGCATCCCAGTGACCCTATGGATACTCTCTGGTTTCCTCTCACATCCTAAAGATATGTAATCTGGTAGGTTACTGTAGGATGCTCTGGTGTCTGCATGTTGTATAAACTTGATGGAAATGTGGGGAGTGTATATGTATATGTATATACATATATGTGAGTATGTGTATATATACACACACTGAACTTTTTTTTCTCATTTATTATATTGTTTACAGTGTACGATGTTTACATATTCTGTTGTGCTGCTGCAAGTGAGAATTTAATTCTTCTATCTGTGACATATGACAATGAAGTACTCTTGACTCTTGACTCTTGAAAAGAAGAAGTTGGATTGTTCTTTGAGCCAGCGTTGACTCAATGGGCTGATTGGCTTTCTTCTGTGTCCCAAGTATAGTTCAGTTCAGATCAGTTTAATTCAGTTCAGTCTAGTTCAGCGTTGAAACAGGCCCTTCGATTCACCGAACATATTTGCGGACATCTTCAATTTCTCATCACTGAGGTGTGTGGTTCCCACCTATTTTAAAAGGGCATCAATAATATCAAGAAGAATAAGCTGACGTGCGTGAATGATGAATGACCGTGGCACTAACATCTATGATGAAGGAGTGCTTTGAGAAATTGGTTGCAGCGCATATCAACTCCTACCTTAGCAAGAGTTAAGAGGTACCCGGAGCTAAGAGCGAGAACCTGGACTTACTACAATTTGCCTCCCACCACTGTAAATCAATGGGGGATGCGATCTCACTGGCTATCCACTCTGCACTGGACAACTTGGACAATAAAAACACAGGCTGTTGTTCATAGACTACAGCACAGCGTTCAACACCATCAGCCTCTCCAAACTGGTTATCAAGCTCAGGGGACTGGGTCTCTGCAAATCCCTTTGCAACTGGATCCTCGACTTCCTCATCAACAGAACACAATCATTATGAATTGGCAACAACAGTTCCTCATCAATAACCATCAGCACAGGAGCACCTCAAGGCTGTGTACTCATTCCCCCGCTCTACTCACTCGACACTCATGACTGCGTAGCCAGACACAATTCCAACTCCATCTTTAAATTCGCTGATGACACCACCGTCATTGGACAAATTACAGGTAATGATGAGTCAGCAGTCAGATCGATTGTCTGATTGAATGATGCCAGAACAATAACCTTGACCGCAACGTCAGTAAAACCAAGGAGCTGATTGTTGACTTTAGAAAAGGAAGGCCAAGAATCTATAAACCTGCCTTCATCGACAGGTTGGTGGAGAAAATCGATAACTTCAGGTTCCTGGGCGTGCATGTCTCTGAAGAACTGTCCTGGACCCAGCACTCATAAAGTAAATCCATCAATGCCTCTACTTCTTTAGAAGATTGAAGAGATTTGGTATGTCGAAGAATACTCTCTTGAACTTCTACAAGTGAACAGTAGGGAGTATATTGACAGCTTACATCACAGCCCGGTTCTGCAACTCAAATTTCCAGGTACAAAGGAGATTAGAAAAAGTGGTGGACACTGCCCTGTCCATCACCGGCACTGGCTTCCCCACCATCGATCAGATCTTTAGGAGACACTGCCTCAAAAAGGCAGCCAGCAACAACAAACACGCATACCACCCTGGCCACGCTCTTGTTTCACTCCTGCCATCAGGGAGAAGGTATAGGAGTCTGAAAACCGTGACCTCCAGGTTCAGGGACAGCTTCTCCCCAACAACCATCAGGTTTATTGAACTATAAACTTCGAACCACTAACTACCTTGGTGGCACCAGGGACTTTGGTCCTTTGTTTTGTTTTGCACTTTTTAAAAGTATTTTTATTTATTTAACTTTTTTTTGCTTGTCTATTGTGTAATCTACTGAGCAGTATTATGCTGCTGCAAGTAAGAATTTCATTGTTGTATTTCAGTACAGATGTCAATTGTACACTCTTGACTCTCTTGATGCTGTTATGTGAATCTTTGAACAAGTCCCTATGCTCCTCCAGAAGCTTATGCAGATGTGGATCCAAAGTGCACCCACCAAAATCCTAATCCACTATTTCTTTGAGCTAATATTCATTCATAAATTTGACGCTTTTTTGATGCTTTCTCCTACAGTTCATAATTTGACTGCCTGATCGTAATAAAAGCTACACATTATACATATTGATGAATTTGGTTCACAATGCTTTGCACTGTCGGCATTATGTACTATTTACTGCACAGATATTAAGTGACCAGTAACAGCAATCACGCCCACATTACAAATCACCTGAAATTATTTAGTATTTTTAGAAGCCATTAACATTGCTGTAGCTATTCTACATGCACATTCAAATGTTAAACTCCTAAATACAATAACTTAAATTTGTTCATAAGGTCATGAATGATAGGAGCAGAATTAGGCCATTCGGCCCATCAAGTAATTCTTCCATTCAATCATGGCTGATCTATCTCTGCCTCCTAACCCCATTCTCCTGCCTTCTCCCCATAACCCCTGTCACCCATACTAATCAACAATCTATCTATCTCTGTCTTAAAAATATCCATTGACTTGGCCTCCACAGCCTTCTGTGGCAAAGAATTCCACAGATTCACCATCCTCTGACTAAATAAATTCCTCCTCATCTCCTTCCTAAAGGAACGTCCTTTAATTCTGAGGCTATAACTTCTAGTCCTAGACTCTGCCACTAGTGGAAACATCCTCTGCACATCCACTCTATCCAAGCCGTTCACTATTCGGTACGTTTCAATGAGGTCTCCCCTCATTCTTCTAAACTCCAGCGAGTACAGGCCCAGTGCCGTCAAATGCTCATGCGAGGTAATCAGAGTGCAGCGAGGTAATCAGAGTGCAGCGAGGTAATCAGAGTGCAGCGAGTAATCAGTGGCAGTTGGAACGGAAGGGACGTCACGACCGCGGTGCCACATGTGCCACAGGTGCGGCCCGGGCTGTCGCCGAGGGAGGAAGGACGGAGCCGCGGCTCGAGAGGCTAACAGAGCTAAGAGGTAGGCCACGCACTGCAAGGGAGCAGTAGACCAGACAGAAAGAGCGGACGGAATTACCACTAGACAGCCAAACCAGTAGGTAATTTACGGCTGGGGTAAGTACTTTCCCATTTATAGGAGGTAGGATTATATAAATAAGGGGTGTTTTAATACAGTAATCCGGGTAGGGGATTCTTAATAGGACCAGTTAATTACTTATATAAGATGAGCGGCCAGGAGATGTGCCAATACTGTGAGATGTGGGAATTTGTCGACACCATTGATGTAGATGATCCCTACAGCTGCAGTAAGTGTTTGAGGCTAGCGGAACTCGAGCTCCGCATTGATGAGCTGGAGACCCAACTTCATACGCTGCGGTGCATCAGGGAGGGGGAGTATTACCTGGATGTTTTGTGCCAGGGGATGGTCACACCGACCAGTTTAACTAATTCAGTAGTTAGTGAGCAGGGAAAGGAAGGTGTGGCCATAAGCGAGGCAGGTAGGGGGGACCAGGAGGAGATGCGGCAGGAGCCACAGCCCTTGTCCCTGACGAGCATGACCGAGGCTCTTACTCAATGTGAGGACGGGATCAGGGGCTGTGGGAGGGATGAGCAACCTGGCTGCAGCACCGTGGATCAGGGGGCCATTCAAGAGGGGGGAGTTAGAAGAAATGCCGTTGTGATAGGGGATAGTATTATTCGGGGGGTAGATAAGGTTCTCTGCGGCCAGCAGAACATGTCCCGAAGGCTGTGTTGCCTACCCGGTGCTAGGGTTAAGGATATCTCTGCGATGCTGGAGAGAAATTTGCAGAGTGAGGGGAAGGATCCAGTGGTCGTGGTCCATGTGGGGACCAATGACATAGGAAGGACGAGGAAGGAGGATCTGCTGAACGAGTTTGAGCAGTTAGGGAATAAATTAAAAAGCAGAACCTCGAGGGTACTGATCTCCGGATTGCTACCTGAGCCACGGGCCAAATCGGCGAGGGTACGTAAAATTAAAAAGCTGAATGCGTGGCTCAAAGACTGGTGTGGGAAAAATGGGTTTGGTTTCTTGGGCCACTGGCACCAGTACTGGGACAGGGGGGATCTGTTCTGTAAGGACGGACTTCACCTGAACGGTGCTGGGACTGGGGTCCTGGCAAATCATATAACTAGGGCAGTAGAGAGGTCTTTAAACTAAGTAGCGGGGGGGAGGTATCAAGGGGGGTAATAAAGGCAGGGGTAGAGGAAATAGAGCAGGGTATCAGTGGGGAAACGGAAAATCAAAATGTGACAGGAGGATCCAGAATGTGTGAAGATAAAGCTCTAGATGTAAAAGGGGCAAAAACAGAAAGGAAGGGTAGTAAAAATCATCTGAAAGTGCTGTATCTAAATGCACGGAGTATTCGAAATAAGATAAATGAATTAACGGTGCAATTAAGTACATATAGTTATGATATCGTGGCCATTACGGAGACATGGCTGCAAGGGGATCAGGATTGGGAGTTAAATATAGAGGGGTACTCGACAATTAGAAAAGATAGACAGGAAAGAAAGGGAGGAGGGGTGGCCCTTTTAATAAGGGAGGGAATAACGGCAATAGAGAGGAAGGATATTGCGTTGAAGGATCAGGATAGTGAAACAGCTTGGGTACAGATAGAGAATAACAAGGGGAAAAAAACACTAGTGGGTGTAATTTATAGACCTCCAAATAGCTGTGACGCTGTTAGTCAGAACATAAATCTGCAAATAGTTGACGCATGTAAAAAGGGAACTGCTGTAATCATGGGGGACTTCAATTTTCATATTAATTGGGCAAACCAAACTGGGCAGGGTAGACTAGAGGAAGAGTTTATAGAATGTATTAGAGACGGGTTCCTAGAACAGTATGTCACAGAACCGACAAGGGGGGAGGCAATCTTGGATCTGGTCCTGTGTAATGAAGCAGGATTAATTAAAAATGTCATAGTTAGGGACTCGTTGGGAACAAGTGACCACAATATGGTCGAATTCCATATTCAAATAGAAGGGGAGCAGGTTGAAACTCAGGCTAGGGTACTTAGTTTAAATAAGGGGGATTATGAAGGTATGAGGACTGAGCTGATCAAAGTTGACTGGGATAGCAGACTCAAGAATAAGACGGTACATGAGCAGTGGTGTACGTTTAAGGATCTACTGTATAACCTTCAAGAAAAATTTATTCCTATGAAGAAAAAAAGGGGTAAGGGAAAGAACAGTCAGCCATGGCTCAGTAAAACTATAAAGGATAATATTCGGCTGAAGGCAAGGGCATATAAGGTAGCCAGAGATAGTGGGAGGGTAGAGGATTGGGAAGCATTTAAAGGTCAGCAAAAAATAACTAAGAGATTAATTAAGACGGGGAAAATAGACTATGAAAGGAATTTAGCGAACAACATAAAAACTAATAGTAAGAGTTTTTATAGCTATATAAAAAGAAAAAGGGTGGCTAAGGTGAACGTTGGTCCATTGGAGGGTGAGACTGGAGAGTTGTTGGTGGGGAACATGGAAATGGCAAAGGCATTAAACGAGTATTTTGCATCAGTCTTCACCATAGAAGACACAAAAAATATTCCAACGCTGGATAAACAGGGGGCGGTAGGAATGGAGGAGCTAAATACTATTAAGATCACCAAGGAGGTGGTATTAGGGAAATTAATGAGACTGAAGGAGGATAAATCCCCTGGGCCTGATGGATTACATCCAAGGGTCTTGAGGGAGATAGCGGTGGGGATTGTGGATGCATTGGTGATAATTTTCCAAAACTCCCTGGAGGCAGGAACGGTCCCAGTGGATTGGAAAATGGCCAATGTAACACCTATATTTAAAAAAGGAAGTAAACAGAAGGCGGGTAACTATAGACCGGTTAGTCTAACATCGGTGGTGGGTAAAATGTTAGAGACAATTATTAAAGAAACACTAACGGGGCACTTGGATAAACATGACTTCATCGGACAGAACCAGCATGGTTTTGTGAAGGGGAAGTCCTGTTTAACGAATCTGCTCGAATTCTTTGAGGAAGTAACAACCCGGGTGGATAAAGGGGAACCGGTGGATGTGGTATACTTGGACTTCCAAAAGGCTTTTGACAAGGTGCCACATAAGAGACTATTGCTAAAAATAAAAAATTATGGGATTGGGGGTAATATATTAGCATGGGTAGAGGATTGGCTAACAAATAGGAAGCAGAGAGTGGGGATAAATGGTTCATACTCGGGATGGCAACCGGTAACTAGCGGGGTTCCGCAAGGGTCGGTGCTGGGACCCCAGTTGTTCACAATTTATATAAATGATTTGGAGGAGGGAACCAAGTGTAATATATCAAAATTTGCGGACGATACAAAAATGGGAGGAAAAGTAGGGGATGAGGAGGATAGGAAGAGTCTGCAAAAGGATATAGATAAGCTAGGTGAGTGGGCAACAACTTGGCAGATGAAATTTAATACTAATAAATGTGAAGTCATTCACTTTGGGAAAAAAAATGATAGGGCAAGTTATTTTCTAAATGAGGTGGAGCTGCGTTGTAATGCAACGCAAAGGGATCTAGGGGTAGTAGTACATGAATCACTAAAAGTTAGTATGCAGGTGCAGCAAGCAATCAGGAAGGCCAATGGAGTTTTGGCCTTTATTGCTAGGGGGATTGAGTATAAAAACACGGAGGTCTTGCTGCAGCTGTACACAGTATTAGTGAGACCACATTTGGAATACTGTGTACAGTTCTGGGGTCCATACTTAAGAAAGGATGTACTGGCCCTGGAGGCAGTGCAGCGAAGGTTTACAAGATTAATTCCTGCAATGAGGGGATTGACATATGAGGAAAGGTTAAGTAGGCTGGAACTCTACTCTTTGGAGTTTAGAAGAATGAGAGGCGATCTCATTGAAACATATAAGATCGTGAGGGGCCTTGATCGGGTGGATGCACCGAGGATGTTCCCAATGATCGGGGAAACTAGAACTAGGGGACATAGTTGTAGAATAAGGGGGGGCTCTTTTAAAACTGAGATGAGGAAGAACTTCTTCACCCAGAGGGTGGTTAATTTATGGAATTCACTGCCCCAGGGAGCAGTGGAAGCAGAAACATTAAATATATTTAAGTCTAAAATAGATGGTTTTTTAGCTGCCAAGGGGATAAGGGGCTACGGGGAGAGGGCAGGGATATGGACCTAGGTATGGTTAGTATAGTAAGACCTGAGTGATCTCCTGGACAAGTGTCGATCGCCTGGATTGGGGTCGGAGAGGAATTTCCCGGATTTTTTTCCCGAATTGGACCTGGGTTTTTATCCGTTTTTTTGCCTCCCCCAGGAGATCACGCGGTTCTTGGGGTGGAGAGGGGTGATAGCGGTATAAAGGGGAGGGTAGTGTCTTGTGTTCTGTGTCTTGTGTCTACTGTTTGTGGGTAAGGGTGTCTGTTTAGTGTTCAGCCATGAGCGAATGGCGGTGCGGGCTCGATGGGCCTGGTCGTCTACTCTCGCACCTACTTTCTACGTTTCTATGTTTCTATGTTAACCCACTCATTCCTGGGATCATTCTTGTAAATCTCCTCTGGACCCTCTCCAGGACCAGCACATCCTTCCTCAAATACAGTGCCCAAAATTGCTCACAATACTCCAAATGTGGCCTGACCAGTGCCTTATAGAGGGCCTCAGCATCACATTCTCTGCACCACAATCCATCATTGATTGTGGTGGGGAGAACAGGATCGCTATTTTTAATTTTTACCTTATTAAGGGCCTGTCAGTGGGAAATAAATAATTATCTGTTGGTTTTGGATTCACAGCCGAGAAAATGTAAAATCAAGTAAAGTTCAAATTATTTAAATCAGGAAAGAGCAATTATATTGCCCCTTTAAGAAATTCATCTTTGCCTGGATCATAACAGTCAAATTTCACAGCAATTTTTCTAGCAGTATATTGCAAGTTATTTTTCCACATTTTTGATATTCTGGCTGGCAAAGAATAACTGGATTGAGCCAAATGGTGTTTAATTCAAAATGTAATTTAATTAGAGCAAATTAGAGCTATATCATTTTTTTGTTCGTGAACTAAAACTATTCATGTGAGTAGAGTTTTGTGCCTGCCGCACTTTGTTGCATTTACCTAACATGAGACCAAGAAGGGTCTCGACCCGAAATGTCACCTACTCCTTTTCTCCAGAGTTGCTACCTGACCCACTAGGTTACTCCAGAATTTTGGGTCTGCCTTTGGTGTAAACCAGCATCTGCAGTTCCTTCCTGTACATGTCTAATATTTTTTATTGTTTGCTGATACAAGAAAGAGATAATGCAAATCCAAATGCATACAATCACATTTTGAACTGATCTCCAAGCACAAACACTCTTGGAAGTGTCTTTCTCGTAATTGTGCAAGTGACAATTTGCAGAGAAAACATAACAAAGAGAAGTTTGTCTTTGGTCACGAGTGCTGAACGAGACTAGGAGCAAGGGTGACGTGTGCTTATCGTCAGCATGTTCATTTCCATTAACTTCAACAAACCAAGCGGCATGGTGGCACAGCAGTAGACTTGCTGCCTTGCAGGGCCAGCGACCCAGGTTCGATCCTGACTACGGGTGCTGTCTTTATGGAGATTGTACATTCTCCCGGTGTCCACGTGGGTTTTCCCCGGGTACTCCCGTATCTTCCCACACTCTAAAGACGTATAGATTTGTAGGTTAATTGGCTTCAGTAAAGTTTGTAAATTGTCCCTCGTGTGTAGGATAGAGCTAGTGTACTGTGATGGCTGGTCAGCACAGAGTTTGGGCCTGTTTCCACACTGTATCTCTAAACTAAAAGTGAGCGGAGCCACCTAAATCCAGCACCCGATATAGCTGCATATGTTGTGCACTAACATTTAAAAGATACATTTCTTTCCCTGTGCTTTTAAGTGGTTACCTATTATTACACCATTTATCACATGTGCATCATGTCTGTACATCATGGTTAAGAAATGTGTAGTTTGAATGTATTTTCAAATTCCAAATGCAGAATTTCAGGTTAGCATTTGATTAAAATATTTCTCTAACTATATTTGCAAAAAGTTCATGGTCGTTTTATTTATTTTTTTCATAACAGAATTTAAATCTGCAAGAAAATGATATAAATAAGTGAAATTGTTTGTGAATTATACACTTGTGTAATGCAATATGAAATGGCAGTGCGTTATGTTGACTGACATTTATTTGTGCATTTGTGGTTCTCATGGTTGTAGTTTTACATTTCAGATCCTAAATGAGTATCTGTTGCATATCATTATTGGAATATCTGTTCAAACGTTTAACCTGATCTTACATGCAATGAGAGATATACTATCCTTGGGACTATGTACAAAATGCATTGGTATAAACGGTCATGAAGGTAAATGTATCCTTGCCTGGAGAAGATTCACAGATTGTCCTTAAAGTTGTACCCAAGCTTTTATTTAAAGTCTTAATGGAACTAGAATTAGGTGGCACACCTGGTCCCAAAGTAACAGAGACCTGGGTTCAATCATTGCCTTGGGTGCTGTATGTGCAGAGTTTGCATGTTCTCCCTGTGACTGTGTGGGTTTCCTCCAGATGTTCCGGTTTCCTCCCACATCCCCAAGACATGCAATTTGTAGGTAAATAGCCTCAGTCAAAAAGGAAATGTCACTAGCGTGTAGGGAGTGGATGCAAAAGTGAGCTAACATAGAACTAGTAGGAATGGTGATCTGCTGGTCGGCATGTACTAGGCAAAAAGCCTTGTAGATATCCAAGCAAAAGGCATTGCTTTTGATTAGCTTTTCTGTGGATATCTTAAAATTTATTAATCTTTACTCATTGAGATACATTTTATTTATCTTTTATCCACCTCATATCCCTTGCTAGGATTGCAACCATTGTAAATTTCAGCCTATGGCGTAAAATTCATGCATACCTAGTTTACTCCTGAAAGAATGTGTTGCTTTATCATTAAAATTAGGTGTGTCCAATGATTACTTTCATTTAAACCTACATTGATTTTCTACAAATAGACACAAAGTTGTAAGTGTACTTATTAATCTGACCTTGGCAGTTAAACAAATACTTGTGCTGCATTGCAGACATTGTTGATGAAATTTGTCCATGCCCTCAAATGGCCAGCGCAGCTTTAGGTCAGAGAAGTGAAAGGGCGATTGAAGGTCAAGATCTCAAACCTGGCAAAACTCTAGGTTCATAAGTTCATAAATTCTAAGAGCAGAATTAGTCAATTTAGGATTATCAAGTCTACTCCGCCATTCAATCATGGCTGATCTATCTTTCCCTCTCAACCCCAATCTCCTGCCTTCTTCCCATAATCCCCGTCACCCTTACTAATCAAGTTGTGTAACGCTGTGAGACATTTGCTCTGTTAAAGAGCTATACAGATGTAAATTGATGCCGTTTTTAAAGATTACTTAATCAAAAGTTCATTATCTTTCCCTTATCAAGGGAATCTATCTTTCCGTTATCTATCTTTCCCTCTCAACCCCATTCTCTTGCCTTCTCTCCAAAACCCCTGACACCCTCACTGATCAAAGCTAATAGGTCTACCAAGCAGCAGTGAATCCCCAATCCTATATGATTCTAAGACCTAAACTATCTGGAGCAGTCACCTCAAGGCACTCTAAATACATCATCACTTTGTTTCCACAAGGTTGTCCAAACTTACTGGAAGGAAATGCCAGTGCCCTGTCCCAGGCCAACATCTCCAGCATTCAGGCATTAGTCCCTCTCAATCATCTCTGCTGGGCAGGTTATGTTGTTTGCATGCTCAACATTGAATTTCTGAAATGGACATACTATTCTAAGTTCTCTCAGAGGAAGAGAATACCAGGCAACAGACAAAAGATTCAATGTATCAAAACCAGCTTGATTCTTAAGATACCTCAGACTATGACTGCCCAAAGTGGGGAGGAAATACAAAACCCGGTTCCAAGCGTGGAGAGCACAGAAGACATGCATAAATTGAGCTCCACTTTTCATTTGTGAAGATTAGAACAATAGTCATAGAGCCAAACAACATGGAAACAGGTCGTTCAGCCCAAGATATCTATTCCAACAAAGATGCCCCGTCTACACTAGTCCCTTTTACCTGTGATTGACCCATATCCATCTAAATTGTTCCCTCCATGTACCTGTCCAATGTTTCTTAAATGTTGTTATAGTACTTCCTTCAACCACTTCCCCTCAAGCTCCTTCCATATATATAATACCCTCTGTGAAAAAGTTGCCCCTCAGATTCCTATTAAATCTTTCTCCTACCATGAAGGTATGTTGCTAATTCTAGGTTTCCCTTCCCTGTGAAACAGACTGTGTGCATTCCCCCTCTCTATTCCCTTTATGATTTTATACAGCTCTATAAGATCAACCCTCAGTTTCCCAACGCACCAAGGAATAAAGTTCTAGACTGGCAAACCTCTCCCTATAATGCACTTATGTCTGGACAAAATCCTCATAGATCTTTTCTGCACCCTGTCCAGTTTAATGGCATCTTTCCTTTAGCAGGGTGTCTAAACTGAACACAATACTGTGAAGTGCATCCTCTCCAAAGTCTTGTACAACTGCTTCCTAATATCCCTATTTCTATACTCTGTGCCCATTACTAATGAAGGACAGCATGTAAAATACATTCTTCACCACCCTGTGCATCTGTGACACAAGAACTATGTATTGTACAGTTATGCCCCTCTGTTCTATCGTTCACTGTGATAGACCGACCCTGGTTTGCCTTCCCAAAATACAACATAATAGCTTTTACACATGCCCAAAGAAGCATCATCTAAAAGATGAAAAATGAAAAAAGCAGTAGGAATAACGTTCTGATCAATGCCATTTTTATCTATTGTGGTGGATGTATCTTTTCCTCCATCCATAATCCATGCCTGGTGTAATTTATCTTGTCCATGCTTCAGAAGTGTTTCATCGGTTGTAAATCACGTTAGGGAAACATGAAGTTGTGAAAAGTGTGTTTATTAATTGCACGCCTTTATTCTTTCTTTTAGCATCTTTAAAAATGGTTAAAAAAAAACAATTTCAGAAATCACTTGTGCATGGACAATAATGCAATTAGCAGTAAAGGCACTTTAGCCAGAGCTGAAAAATCTCATTATTTCCACATCTCTGGAGGAAACCCCTGATCAGAATAGAGAAGAAACCAATTAACTTTCACAAGTGGAAAGCTTCAAAAATTAACGCTGTACAGAAGCTCTTCGGGGGAAATTACTGTTCTGAAGAAATAAGAGCACAAATTTAGTGAGGGAAATTTGTTTAAGTTCTTACAGCTTTGATTAGCATTAGATGGGACTGCTAGGATTAAAATCATACTAATCATGAATTCATAAATTTGACAATTTACATAGTGAGATATGAGCAAATTCTGATTTTTATAATCGTCCATTTGATCTATTTTTATGATTTCCCCTGTTAGGATTATCATTTTTAATGCATTGGGCCATTTATGTGAAAAGGGCCTTAAAAATAGTTTTTATGTCCCTTCAGGCTTTACATGCCTGTAAATTTGGTAATGAGAATAGTCAGGTAATGTAGGGTTCAGGAAGCTACATTGGAACAGCCGTTCGTGGGGTCATCTGTTTCATTTACAGCTCTATAATTAAAGAGTGACATTGGTTAAGTGGAGTCCGTAGGTTATTCTTACTTCTGGCAATAACAGACCACCACCAAAAATCATTCCCTTGTGATGGCACTAAACTCATCTGTAGAGTGTAGTAAAATTCATACAACATGTCGTGTTACCAAGTCCTCTGGCAGCCACCTACCTTGCCCTTTCCCCCTTTCCCCTTCTCATCGTTTGTCCAGTCTCTTCTTATTGCTAATAACCCCTAATCCAGGCAGTATCCTGGGAAACCTGTCCTGTGACCCCTCCAAAGTCTCTACAAACCTTCGGTAACGCAGCGACCAGAACTTTACTTTAAACTTTACTTTAGACTTTAGAGATATAGCGTGGAAATGGGCACTTTGACCCACCGAGACAACACCGATCACCCCACACACTAGCATTATCCTACACACAAGGGACAATTTAAAATTTACAGAAGCCAATTAACCTTTCACTCTATCTTTGGTGTGTGGGAGGAAACCGGAGCACCTGGAGAAAACCCATGCAGTCACAGGGAGAACATACAAACTCTGTACAGACAGCACCCATAGTCAGGATTGAACCCGGGTCCCACGTATTTTAAGGCAGCTATTCTACCCCTGCGCCACCGTGCCACCCTAAAACTGCACACGATACTCCAAATGCAGTCTGACCAAACCTTTATATAGTTCCAACATAACTTTCTGACTTTTATACTCAATCCCTGACTGATGAAGTATTGTTGAGGATATTGGCTACAAAAGAAAAGGGTTTGTAAATTTGGAATAAGAGAGGAGAAAATAGATCAGCCATGATCAAATGTTTTTTTTCAAACTGCTTTGCAATGATTTAAATACTTCTAATGTGTAGTGCACCCATAATGTAGGGGAAGGTGACATCCAAATCATTGCAAAAGACTCCATAGGGTATATTACTAGATCATCTATTTTGGTGAAGATATTGCTTGATGGATGTATATATTTATAGAATGGTATATGGACACACTGATCTGTTTTGTAGTCAATGCCTACTATGTTCTGTTGTGCTGAAGCAACGCAAGAATTTCATTATCCTATCAGGGACACATTATTATTATTATTATTATTATTATTATTTATTTATTTTTAAATTATTATTAAATTATTTTTATTGAACATGTTTAAAAAAAGATGACACATGACAATAAACTCACTTGAACTTGAACTTGAAAGCATGCAAAACAAAGCTTTTTACTATACACGTGAAAATCATAAACCTAAACCTAAACTAAAAGAACATCTTATCTTGTGTCTGGACACTTTACACCCTTCTGCAATAACATTAAATGCTCCAACTGCTGGTAAACTGCTCTCATAGTTTCCCATTGTCATGCTTTCTCACCCCTTTTCTATAAAATGCATCGCTAATAGTCCGTACTCACGCTCATTATCACCTGATCTGCCATAAACTCTCCCTTTGTAGGCCTTGTCTTCCATTAAGGACTCCACTGTCTTCCATTAAGGATCTTATAGAAACATATAAAATTATTAAGGGATTGGAGAGGTTAGATGGAGGAAAAATGTTCCCGATGTTGGAGAAGTCCAGAACCAGGGGTCACAGTTTAAGAATAAGGGCATTTAGGACTGAGATGAGGAAAAATGTTTTCACCCTGAATCTGCTGTGAATCTGTGGAATTCTCTGCCACAGAAGGCAGTGGGGCCAATTCACTGGATGTTTTCAATAGAGAGTTAGATTTAGCTCTTAGGGCTAAAGGAATCAAGGGATATGGGGAAAAAGCAGGAACGGGGTACTGATTTTGGATGATCAGCCATGATTATATTGAATGGCGGTGCTGGTTCAGAGGGCCGATTGGCCTACTCCTGCACCTATTTTCTATGTTTCTATGTTTCTAAAAGTCACTTATAATGTGACTGTTCCTGTGTAGCACATTGACCCCAAGGGAGCTGCAATCAACAGACAACGAATATGTCTTTGAGTTTCTAACTCTGGGATAGAACCAGAATTTTATTTTATTTCAGTGGTAACTGAATGATGGAAGAGGCAGACGCATTGACCATGTGGAGATCACTGATGTACAGGACTGTGTGATGCATGAAAACAATAGCAACCTATTTAACTTTCTGGTGACAACAGCAGAAGAAATTGCTGATTCAAAGGTCCTGCAATACAATTCCAAGATATGCAGCCCACAGTCATATCCCTGGTTTGATCTTGTCACAAAATGGCTATGATTGAACTAACAATTAGTCCTGTAAGTAATTCTTGTCGCAAGGTTGTTTTGAAGCGGACGAACTCTGAGGTTATCAATATCTTGACATCAGCCCACAACATTACATAGTAAGGCTGCCTGGTGTTTGTCTCGACGTGGTATATTTTATCAGGTTTTGTCTCCTTGCTGCTCCTGATTCTTATTAGCATAGAGATGGAAGCAGATGTGTAGCAGTACTGAAGAAGGGTCTCGACCCAAAACGTCACCCATTCCTTCTCTCCAGAGATGCTGCCTGTCCCGCTGAGTTACTCCAGCATTTTGTGTCTATCTTCAGTGTAAACCAGCATCTGCAGTTCCTTCCTACTCATATTGACAGTATCAATATGACTCTGATATTGTCATATTAGAGTGACAATATCAGTATTGTCACTAATACAATATTATTGTATTGTACAGTATCAATACTGCATTGATTTTGTAAAGTATCAATATGACTTACCATATCACTCTAGTATCAGAGTTTAATATAAACTCTGATCAGTATCAATATGACACACAGTCATATTGTGTGAGTCACTGTGACTCACAGTCTTATAGGAATCATTTCATTTGAAGGACCTTCATTAACATTTGCTTCCACACTTAGGTCAAAGGCTCGTGTAGCAAATCAAAGTGGAGTTTTTTAATAGTTGCTCAAGATCTGACTATAGGATAATATATAATGTAAAATGTAAAATAAATCTGTCAATATTTGAAAATGAAGAACCAGGGGATATACTAATTTTATTGTATGTTGATGGATAGGGCCAACAGGTACAGGAAAACCACAAGAGAGAAACTGTATGCTCGTAAAATAACTTGCCTGATTTCCTGCTGAATTAAGTTAATGGATGGAAATCAGGCATTGCCAATAACAAAAATAGTCTTCCCATTCCAGCTATCTTCCAATTACCCTTTACAATGTAGAGGGAGGAAAACCTTTGCATGGTTGCTATTTTTGTTCCGATCTTGGGTCACATTCTATAATGACAACCTATCTATCTCTTTCAGATGTGTCCTTTTCATCTTTTTCCATTTCAAGTACAAAACAAAAAGTGCTGGTACAAATCTCTAAGTAATTGAAAGTTCGATTGCATTTAAAAAAAAACACTCTTTTGTTCATTCTGTGCAAGAATATTTTTATTACGTTGTTTCCATATTCTGGTACTGTCAAAGCTTCCAAATATATGATATCTGGAGAAACTCTGATCTAGCTGAAATTTTATAAGGCATTAATTACAAGTGCAAAATCAGGAGTATTGCTGACATTTTCGTTGATTAGATTTCATCTGAAATGCCAGCTACACAGGAAGAATTTTGAGGCAAGTGCAAATTTTCCGAAGAGGTACAATGACAGGATGTTAACAAAGTATGTCCAAAAGGTTCACGTTTTTGCAGTTAAATGTGGATTAGTGTTTGGTGGCTAAGTCCCACTGTGCTCAATGGTTGTTGCGGTTATTAAACAATAATTGGAATAGACTGATTGTTCCATCTTTTATTACAGCCTTGATGACAAACTGGAATACCTATGATAAAAATCAGACGTCTAACGTTTGACTATCTGCATGGATTGAATTTAATTGTTTACTTTTTGCCGAAGTATCGCCGGAATTATGAAGCTGCAATGAAAGGGAAATATGTTTTTGTCCAGTTTATTGAGTTTAATTAAGATTTGTAATTAATAGAAACTATCGCCCCTCGAGTCCTGAAGGACAACTTCAATTTGTCATCCAGGTGAACGTGGTCAGTTTTAATAAGCTCGGAGGTGGCGTTCCCAATCTCATGCTTCAGCTCCGATCGGACATATCAGGAGATTGATATTCAATCCTTTTCACAGATGCATCAACAGGCAAATCCCTATGCAGTCGTCAAAAGCTGAAGCGTAACAAGAGACATAGGTAAATCCCCCGCAACAAGGGGAGGTACTCAACATTACAAGGAATAGCAAGCATGCGGTTGGAATGCAATGTGTAGTACCCTGAAAAAATATAGATAAATGTTGAGCAATGATTATAGGTAATCCATCCATTAAAATATTTTACTATAATTGTCGCTAGTTTAGTTTAGTTTGGAGATACAGCGTGGAAAGTGTAACATTTATTTTGTGGTTGATGCATAGGAATGAGATTAATAACCTGGGTCTTCATGTTTTGGGTATTTCAAGTATAATTTCTGGCCAGAGACGGCCAGAATTCCCTATCCCTTCAAGTAGTTGCGTGAGGTACTTTTATATTCAGCTGCTGCCTCAGTTTAACAGGTTAAGGAAAAATGTGGCCTCCAATGAATTTAGTCTATAGCCACGAAGTGATAGTCATTGGCGGCATGGTGGCGTAGCGGCAGAGTTGCTGCCTTACAGCACCAGAGACCCTGGTTCAATCCTGGCTACAATACGGCTGTCTGTACGGTGTTTGTACATTCATCCCGTAACAGTTTGGGTTTTCTCCAGGTGCTCCGGTTTCCTACCACATGCCAAAGACGTATAGTTTTGTAGGTTTAGGTAAAAAAATTGTAAATTTCCCCTTGTGTGTAGGATAGTGCTTGTTTAGAGGGATCACTGATTGGCGTGGACTTGGTGGGCAAAAAGGCCTGTTTCCACACTGTATCTCTAAACTAACTAAAAAAGAATATTCATTAAAATCTCCTGGAGTCATAAATATTCTGTGAGATTTCCAAGTCCCCTTCTACATAGTTTCCAATAACTCATTGTGAATATTCATTTTCTTTTGAGTTTACATGGCCATAGTAAGCGCCATGAAAACCCACAGTGGCAAATACAGCAAATCAAGCAGAAAGTTGCAGGCTGGCTCTTTGGTCTGACCAGCTGTCACAGTGTCAAGTGCGGCCCAGTGTTCACAATGTGGAGGACAAGAACACAGAAGCAAGGATGATACCAAAAGGTAAGCTTTTCAAAGAGATGTTTTAAGGAACTATCTTATAACACTGTTGCAGATACATCCGATGAGATTTAGTCTAGTTTAGTTTAGTTTAGAGATACCGCACGGAAACTGACCCTTCAGCCCACTTAGTCGGCGCCGACCAGCGATTCCCGTACACCAGGGGACGATTTACAATTATACCAAGCCAATTGGCCTACAAACCTGTACGTCTTTTGAGTGTGGGAGGAAACCGGAGCTCCCGGAGAAAACCCACGCAGGTCACGAGGAGAACGTACAAACTCTGTACAGACAGCACCAGTAGTCCGTATCGAACCTGGGTCTCTATCGCTCTAAGGCAGCAACTCTACTGCTGTGCCATCATGCCGCCTTATCTCACACAAGCAGTCACCAGCATAACTTCCAACCATTGTCAAACCATTTATTTAATTCAAATCTCTAACTCTGGTTTTCTTAAAGATTAGGTTTATTCTAACATGCATATTTTCTTCTAACAAAATCATGCTACTCAGGCCCAATGCACACTCTCTACAAAATGATCTAATGGACTTTTACTGTAACATGATTTCCTTTCCGAGGGCTAAATTTCTGAATAAAATTACAATTTTAAGTGTCACTTAAAAATTATTCCACTTTCACAGAAACTCAGAATAAAATAAAATCTCATTCAGGTATTTTTTGGTGTTATTTTCTTACTCTGGTTAATATTGTTATATTTCTTACTTCCTCTTTAGTATTCTAGCATTTATCTCTGTGCTTTGTGTCCTTTTTATCTTTGCAAGCCCTGGCATTATACTATCGTCCAGGCTCCCTGAGTGCACAAGGGTACTTAAACATATTATTTCTCTTTCTTGTGATCTGCTTTGCTTTTGCTCTCAGCGTGTCAACTTTTTTTCATGAGGATTCTGTCATGCATTCTATTTCCTTAAAATATTTTTTTCAGCAGACTGGGTTGACAATATTACATAATCAAGAGCTCTCTTCTACTCACCAGCTTCTCCAAATGTAATGAACTTGGTGGGAAGTAAACAGCGTTTTCACAGGAACTCCAAGCATTTACTCATAGCGTCATAGAGTTATACAGCATGGAAACAGGCCCTTCGGCCCAACGCCCACACCGACCAAAGTGCCCAATGTACACTAGTCCCACCTGCCTGCATTTGGCCCATATCCCTCTAAGCCTATCCTATCCATGTACTTCTCTAAATTTAAAAAAAAACATTTGGTATTTCTTTATACCAACAATGTCTTGATTCCCGCAGGAGCACAGAGGTCCCGGAGATGATGAATGAGCTGTTCTGAGTGGCCTTGAATGTTGTATTCTCTATGGGATTTAACAGCAGAATGCAAACAGTACAATTCCAAAATGGTTACGTCAGGGAATGTCCCCGGTAAATTTCGAACACTGTGCAGGAACATAAACATCATTCATTTCAAAGGAAAGATTTATCCAGCAAAGACACAAAGGGCCAGAGTAACTGCGGGTCAGGCAGCTTCTCTGGACAACACGGATAGGTGACGTTTTGGGTTGAAACCTTTCTTCAGACTGATTTTGAGGGGGGAAGAAAGCTGATTGAGTGGAGGGACAGGATAAGGCCTGACAGGTAATAGGCTGATGAAGGTGAGAAGGTTTAGCCACATGAGTAAAGCAGAAAGTATTAGTTAATTTACATTTTCAAATAATTATTTCATTGAAATGGTTCAATTGGATTTTTAATTGTCTTTGTATACAGTCAAGAGAGTTCAAGAGTTCAAGAGACATTTATTATCACATGCACCAATTGGTACAGTGAGATTTGAATTACCATACATATAACCATATAACCATATAACCATAACAGCACGGAAACAGGCCATCTCGGCCCTTCAAGTCCGTGCCGAATACAGCCATACGAATAAAAAAAACACAATACACGATAGAATTTAACATGAACTTCCTCACACAGCAGAATCAACGTTTCCCACTGTGAGGGAAGGCAATAAGGTTCAGTCCTCTTCCTCATTGTTCACCTGTGGTCGGGGCCTTAGACCTCCGTAGTCATCGCTACGGGCGGCCCGATGTTTCAGGCCCTCTCGCCGGGATGATCGGAACTCCGGCGTCGGAATGGAGAACACTCTCAGCAGCTTGGCGTTTCCGAATCGGCCACTTCCTACCGGAGACCACAGGCCGAGCTGGACGGAGCTCCAACACTGGCGATCCTCAGCAAAGATCCCAGGCTCCGTGATGTTAAAAGTCAGCGCCGCCCGCGGCTGGATGCCCCGCATACCACAGCTCCACGATGTTCAATGGGTCTGAAGAGGGGTTTTGGCCTGAAACGTTGCCTATTTCCTTCACTCCATAGATGCTGCCGCACCCGCTGAGTTTATCCAGCACTTTTGTCTACCCTCTATCCACGATCTTCAAGTCAGCTGGCCTCAACATGTCGATCTCCCGTAAGGCATCGCCCGCTCCACGTTGGAAAGTCAGTGCTGCGCCGCTGCTGAAGCTCTGGCCGGTCTCCGGCAGAAAAGGCCACGCCAATCCAGATGGTAGGCCGCGAGGGGGGGGGGGTGGGTGAAGATGCGGCTCGGAGAATAGACGCATCCCGACCAGGAAATGACTGAGAAAAGGTTTTCCCCTTTCTCTCCCCACCTCCCCCACATAAAAAAGACTAAGAGACCTCCAGGAACATACTTTTAAACAGACTAAAAATAACAAAAAGACTGCCGGCGAGGCTGCCACAAACTTGAAGAGGTGATGAGTAAAATCAAATATGGAATGCAACTGAGGCTTGATAACGACTCTATCAAAATATTCAGGGACTATTCTCATGAAATTGTGCAAAAGAGAAATCAGTTCACAAAGGCAAAAGACATTCTTAAGGGAATTCAAGATGTTAGATACGGTGTCTTCTACCCGGCTAAGATGCGAATTACTTATAAGGGACATGACAAATCATTTGTAAACCTGGAGGATGCGTACAAATATGCCCAGAGCATCGTGGAAAAATAGCGGGAATATATGGGCAGTATGGACAAATTTTTCTATTATTATTCCACAGTTAATGGCTGATCAGAAGTGAAGAAACAGCTCTTTTAGTACTTTAAAAAAAAACTTAAATGAAGAATGCTTTCAGCTGCATATGTCTAGACTCCTTATCTGTGGAATTTTAACTCAAGGACATTCTGTGTTCCAAACGAAGCAAATAGAGGATAACAGAGGATTGTCGAGCCGAAGAGAGTGGAATTCACCAGAAGCATTAATTGTTTAAGAGATTAAAATACTAATTTAAATTGTAAAGAACTAATCCTATTAATAATTTAACAATTTAACAATATTAATATAGAAATAGTAACGGACGCTAACAAGAAAAAACAAATTTATGAACTAACACAAAAATTCACTAAATCTAAGTCTTATCTATAATTGGGGGGAGGGGAGGAGAAACGAGCACCTGGCTTAGATCCAGGAGCACGTTTCACGTTAACCCCTTCAACCAACAGTTGATTATTATTGAAGGTAACATCACTCGTTTAAACAATTAGTAGATAAAATTGTTATATATATATGATATGTTATAATGAAATATATAGGATAAATTTGTATTATATATCTGATTGCGAGGTCCCGCCCATTATGTTATGAGTAATCAAGGGAGCAGAGCTAATTGTTTAACATCGACAATGGAAGTCGATACAAGGTTTTCTCCCACCTACAGGTGGGCCACTTGTTACAGTGTCGACAATTTTAGACACTGTATTTTCACTTTTTCAATTTTTTTTTTACTATCACATCAAGTCACATGTTTGTGTTTTTTGTTTAGCGATAAGCGTAAAAGGGATATGCCAACAGAACTTAGTAATGCAAAGGTTCCCCCAATACCTAAAGACCTGAGGTATGGATGCACCGTAAGATTTAAAGGTATTATAACTATTCAAAATGCAAGACGTTAAACAAAAGAACCTAAGAGGAGTCACATTCTGCAGTTGGGATATAAGAGGTGTTAATGAACCTATTAAAAGGGGTAAGATATTAGCTCAGCTGAAATTGTATAATACTGACATCATCTTTCTGCAAGAAACCCATCTCAAATCCCAGGATCAGGCTAGATTGAGGGCGAATTGGATAGGTCAAATATATCATTCTTCATATACTTCGAAATCTAGAGGTACGTTAATCATTATTCAAAAAGGCACACCATTCAAAGCAAAGAATACCATAAAAGATAAGGAAGGGAGATATTTGATAGTTACCAGAGAGATTCACGCTACCCCAATTACCTTGGTAAATATATACGCGCCTAACTTTGATAATCCTAATTTTTTCAATAAAATCCTGAACATAATCGCAGAATCTAATTACCAAAATGTTATAATAGGAGGAGACTTTAACTGTGTTTTAGATCCGTATTTAGATAAATCTAGCCAAAAACAGAGAGGTAATACCAAATCTAAAACTAGTGAACTCTTAAATACTTACATAAATAATACCAATATAACAGATGTTTGGAGAATTGCTAATCCGACTGGCAGGGAATACTCGTTTTATTCAATGGTACACAAAACATACTCACGTATAGATTATTTCCTGGTGGATACAAAATTAATCCCTTACACTGTGAACCCAAAATACCATACCAACTCGATCTCAGATCATTCACCGTTAACTTTCTTTTTAAAACTGGAAGGAATGTCTAAGAACAAATCGTTTTGGAGGTTCAATCCTCAAATCCTAAAAGACCCGCTAGGGAGTATATATCTAAAGAAACAAATGGACGTCTTTTTTGAAATAAATGACACTCCAGATATATCGCCTACTTTACTATGGGAATCTTTCAAAGCATTTATTAGAGGTGTTATAATCTCATACCAAGCTTTTCAAAATAAAAAGAATAAGAATGAACAAAGACAGTTAGAAGAACAAATTAGGCAACTGGATATAGATAATGCTAAAGATCCATCTATGGATAAACATAATAAAATAATAATTCTGAAATTTAAATTAAATAAATTATTATCAGCCAAACTTATAAGACTTTTCCAAATTACAAGACAGGAACACTTTGAATTTGGGGATAAACCACACAAACTTTTGGCTCGTCAGCTAAAAAAACGAGAAAAAGAACACACGATTCAAAAGATTAAATCAGATAGAGGGGAATCATTAACTTTACCGAATGATATTAATAAAAGATTTGTGCAATTTTATGAGAATTTGTACACATCCAAAACGACAATGGACACCAATAAAATTACAGAGTTCTTGGATAACTGTAATCTTCCAAAGTTAGAGTTGAAGGAACAAGAGGAATTGGGTGCACAAATCTCAATTAAGGAATTAGAAGATACAATAAATTCATAAAAGAACGGAAAAACTCCAGGTCCTGACGGATTTAATAATGAATTTTATAAAAGTTTTCATGACAAAATTATACCACGTTTACAAAAAATGTATAAATATGCCTTTAAAGAACAAATATTACCTGATACACTAGCTGAATCAACAATCATATTAACTCAAAAAAGACAAAGATATAGAAGAACCGGGTTCATATAGAGCTATAGCATTGTTAAATACAGATCAAAAAATATTAGCGAAAACATTAGCTAGAAGATTAAGTAAATATATTAGTAAATTAATAAACCTAGATCAAACGGGGTTTATCCCTAAGAGACATTCATCTAATAATATGAGACGGCTACTCAATATAATGCACTCACACAAAACCGAAGAACAAGAATTATCAATTATTTCGTTGGACGCTGAAAAAGCATTTGATCAAGTAGAATGGAATTATATGGTTAAAGTATTACAAAAATTCCAATTGGGAGAGAATTTCATTCTATGGATTAAATTATTATATAATAAGCCTACAGCTAGAATATTAACTGATAACATATTATCTTCGAAATTCCAATTATCAAGGGGTAACAGACAAGGATGCTCATTATCACCGCTGTTATTTGCTCTTATAATTGAACCTTTAGCGGAAAAAATCAGAATACATCCAGATATCCATGGCTATAACACTAAATATTCAAATAATAAAATATCTTTATACGCGGATGATATATTATTGTACATCACAAAACCTCAAATTACTATACCAAACATATTAAATCTAATTGAGGATTTTAGATCCTTTTCTGGATACAGAATAAATTGGAATAAAAGTGAAATTATGTCAATAAAACCGAAAGACTCAACACATCTCTTAAAATTCCCTTTTAAAATAGCTACAGAAAAATTTAAATACTTGGGTATTGAAATTACCAGAACATATCAAGGCATGTTCAAAGCAAATTATAATCCTCCACTTAATAAATTAAATACATTAATTAAATTCTGGAAAACGCTTCCGATATCTTTAATAGGCCGAATAAATGCAATAAAAATGATCTTTTTACCACAAATTTTATACCTATTTCAATCAATTCCTATATATTTACCAAAAAGGTTTTTTTTTTAATTGGATTCAGACATTACTAATTTTATATGGGATTATAAATCCCATAGAATACAAGGAACACATTTGAACAAACCTAAAGTATTAGGGGGCTTAGCACTCCCTAACTTTATGTACTATTATTGGTCAGTAAATATTAAAACTATGATTCAACTGATGGACAACTCTGCCCAGCGGGTGGACTGGATTATAATGGAGAGAGAAGACTGCTCCTCTTGTAATATTGGAGCGATCCTCCTCTCACCAATGAAACTGAATAATATAAATTATAACAAAAACCCAATTATACATAGTACAATTAGAACTTGGAAACAAATAAAACAAAATTAAAAATTAAGAAATCTATCGCTTTTATCCCCAATAGTTAATAACCCTTCGTTTAAACCCTCCATTATAGACAAATCATTTATACAATGGGAAAGATTAGGAATTAAAATGCTCGGAGACTTGTATGAAACTGGAAAATTACTATCATTCCAACAATTACAAATAAAATATAATCTGGGAAACAATCAATACTTTAAATATTTTCAAATATGTGATTATTTGAAAAAATATACAAAAGATTATTATAACATGCCACCAGATGTATTGGACGAAGCAATGCAGATAAAAGCTGAATCAGCAAACTTAATATCTTATTTGTATAATATTATCTTAAATGTAGAAATACCAACTACGGAAGGTATTAGAAGAGACTGGGAACAAGAATTAGCTATTACAATTTCAAAGGAGAGGTGGAATTAACATTTATTAAATGTGCATAAATGCTCGATTAATGTAAGACACACTTTAATACAATTCAAAATTTTACACAGATTATATTATTCAAAAACCAAAATTAGTAAATTTTTCCCCAATGTATCACCTATTTGCGATAAATGTCAGTCTCAAGAAACTACTATAGCGCACTCATTTGTTTTTTGTACAAAAATTCAAAAATTTTGGATTGAAATTTTTGAAATCTTTACAAAATTATTTAAAATAAAACTGATACCAAAAGCAGAATGGATTATCTTCGGAACAACAGAAGATAGCCCTGAACTAAATGTGTTTCAAAAGAACCTATTTGATTACGGGTTAATAATTGGAAAAAAGCTTATCCTAAAATTTTGGAAAAATGCTCCAATACCAACTATAAACATGTGGATTTCAAACATGTTTGAAACATTACACCTGGAAGAGATAAGACTTCTCCTGGCAGGCAAATTAGATCACTTCCATCTGACGTGGTCTTCATTTATAGAACTATTACAAGCATAAGGTGCAAAAGTACTTTAAAAAGGTACCGATGTCAGGACTTGGTAAAGGGGGATGAAAGGTGGCGAGTTGGTATATCCCACTTGCGTGATGCTCATAATAGAGTACTTGTTTTTCTCTCTTCTCTTCTTTCTCTTTTTTCTTCTTTAGGGTCTATCTCTTAATCTTTTCTCTCTAATTTCTCTTCTACAGGGTCTCTGTTCTTTCCTGCTGACACGCTTTTACACTATCACTATTTTCCTTCACTTTCTCTTTCTTCTTAATTTCAATATTTTCTTTTTATTAGCTTTAAAAAATGAAGGAGTACATTAATTATAATAAGATATATGTGATGAGTATTAATGTAATTGTTTGTAATTTAATGTACTTCTAATAAATAAAATTTAAATTTTTTTTTTAAATAAAAAAGAATTTAACATGAACATCCTCACACAGCAGAATCAACGTTTCCCACTGTGAGGGAAGGCAATAAGGTTCAGTCCTCTTCCTCATTGTTCACCCGTGGTCGGAGCCTAAGAACCTCCATAGTCATCGCTATGGGCGGCCCGATGTTTCAGGCCCTCTCGCCGAGATGATCGGAACTCCGGCGTCGGAACGGAGAACACTCTCAGCTGCTTGGAGTTTCCGAATCAGTCACTTCCTACCGGAGACGGCGACTCCCGAAGTCCACAGGCCGAGCTGGACGGAGCTCCAACACTGGCGATCCTCAGCAACGATCCCAGGCTCCATGATGTTAAAAGTCAGCGCCGCCAGCTCGGCCTGTGGACTTCGGGAGCCGCGGTCTCCGGTAGGAAGTGGCTGATTCGGAAACCACAGCCCTGCAAACCACAGCTCCACGATGTTCAATGGGTCTGAAGAAGGGTTTCGGCCTGAAACGTTGCCTATTTCCTTCGCTCCATAGATGCTGCCGCACCAGCTGCGTTTATCCAGCACTTTTGTCTACCCTCTATCCACGATGTTCAAGTCAGCTGACCCAACATTCCGGAGCCTCAACACGTCGATCTCCCGTAAGGCATCGCCCGCTCCGTGTTGGAAAGTCAGTGCTGCGCCACTGCTGAAGCTCTGGCCGGTCTCCGGCAGAAAAGGCCACGCCAATCCAGATGGTAGGCCACGAGGGGGGGTGGGTGGGTGAAGATGCGGCTCGGAGAATAGACGCATCCCGACCAGGAAATGACTGAGAAAAGGTTTTCCCCTTTCTCTCCCCACCTCCCCCACATAAAAAAGAATAAGAGACCTCCAGGAACATACTTTTAAACAGACTAAAAATAACAAAAAGGGTGAAAAGACGAACAGACTGCTGGCGAGGCTGCCACGAGACTTTCAGAAAGATTGATAGTTCTTTGATGGGTTTAACAGCTGGCAAAGCAGCAGGCATGATTTACCCAATATTTGAAGTTTGTTTTGGCCCATTCACATGGAGGCACTATATCACATTGGTTAGTCTGCAGAAAGTAAAATTGTTCTTAGGACAATGGGAGAACATGGGCCATTTCTGGTTATCCCAACTATCCTCGTCAGTAGGATATTTTCTTGGAATCCAGGCATCATTCTGATAAATCTACATCCAGGTCCAAAATATAGGACAGGACTAGTCACACAATACCAGATGTAGTCTAATCAGGTCTTTATATAGATGACTTAGATATAGGGCCAGCACTCCATTAGGCTTCCTGATTATTTTTTGTTTGCTTTAGAACAAAAAGCTTAAGGAGAAATTTAAGGTCCGAAGGATAGGAAGAATCTGTTTCCTTCAGCAGAGAAGTCAATAACCAAAAGCCATAAATTTGATAGAATTTGTAGAACAATTTGTGGACGAAACTGAGATGGAAGGGCAGCTCGGCACGGTAAGAGTAGCTGCCAGCCAGACTCAATGAGGGAGGGAATGAGTCTGTTTAGTGCTCCCTGCTCTGTTCAGCTCAATCCAGCTCCCAATTGTAGACTTTAGACTTTGGAGAAACAGCGCGGAAATAGGCCCATCTGCCCACTGAGTCCACGCCAACCAGCGATCACCCTGTACACTAGTTCTTTCTTACAAATACTGTATTTTCCACCCACAGGCAAAAGGTAATTGGGGCGGACTTACCTAAATGGAGAGCAGAGCGAGCAATTCTCATCATGTTTAAAGATTTCCATAAAAGTATACGTGAAGCTCTTTAACCAACAAGACAATGAATTAAGATCTGGAAAGTAAAATTAAGCTGGATAGCCCTTTTGCGCTGACAGGGATGCAATGGGCCAATTGGCCACCTTCAGCGCCATAAATGCCTCTGAAGGATAGTGCCGCAGAATTAGAATTCACAGTTGCTTGTGGAAAGACCATTATAGTCATGCTTTTGCCACAGTTCATTTATGACGGACTGCTGCATTAAACGGGCAGCAGCAGTTCACCACAGGACAGTATACTTTAAAGGTCAACGTAATTGTAGAAAGGAGTGAGGACAAATTGGAGAAGAAAAGCAATCATAAAACAACAACAGGAGCAGAACATTTGCACATGACCTTTCTTGTTTCTAATAATTTGCTCTCCCTTCACTCTGCGCTCCCCTTCCTTTTAAGTTGCTTTGGAGTAGATCTTAATTAGTCGTACCTTTGCACAAAGTCTGAAGGTTATGGGTTTAAGGTTCACTTCAGAAACTTGAGTCCAAAAATCTAAATTGATTTACAGCGCAGTGCCAAGGAAGTGATGAGCTCTCATTTTAGGGTTTCAATTGCAACCCTTTATACCTTGGTCAAATCATCTATAGAATTATTCAAAGAGGGGTGGCCTGATTTGCCTGGGATCCTGGTTATTTTCTGTCACACCATGCCTTGGAAACACTCAGGGACTAATCTGGAGAGCACTGAAAATAGGTATAAGAATCATGGCGTCTGGCGAAGCCCCATCCATTCAACCTAGTGCAAGATGTGGAGGCCAAGGAATTGGGTATTTTTAAGGCAGAGATTGAAGTTCTTGATTAGAAAGGGCATCAAAGGTTATGGAGTGAAGGCATGAGAACGGGGCTGAGAGGGGGAAACAAATGGGCTGAATAGCCTAATTTTGCCCCTATGTCTTATGGTCTTGTAGGTAGCATGAGGAATTTATACTGGCTGGGATAGAATTGTTTTCAGTGAACAGCCAGTATAACCCATGTTAAATGTTAACTTGATCAGCCATTTCAATTCCCATTTCAGGAGAGGTTATCGCCAATTCTATCCACCCAGCATTCATTTAGAGCTGCAGAAACCTTTTTTTTTTAAACAAAGGGCTCTGGTTCCAGCTTGTGGAGGACATTGAAAAAGACTTTATTCCTTGATGGAGGAGATGGAAGAACAAAAGTGAGGGCTCTTTCCTCCAAATCTGTCCAGGATATGTGGAAACTATAAGATGGTCTGGCAAGTGTCTATTGGTGGTGCTGAGGCCATTGAAAATGACCGTGTGTTCAAAAGTAACATGACTCCTCCCAACACACTTTCTCTTTGCACCATTATATCTGATTCGCAAGCCTCACCTCTAACCAAGATGCCCAATATTGCCAAGGAATGGATGAATAGCAAGAGAGTATGGGTGAGGCTATACCATCACTGGACATGCTGAAGCTGGCACTGTTCTCTATCAGCTTCTCCACGTCATCCATTATTCCAGATGAAGGGTCCTGACTCAAAATGTCCCGTTCATTTCCCTCCACAGATGCTGCCTGACTCGCTGAGGTCCTTAGCAATTCATCTTTTTGTTCCAGATTCCAGCAGCTCATTTCTTGCATCAGATTGCAGCATCTCCATTCTCTTGTGTCTTGCTTTATTGCAGCACCCATGCCAGAAGCAGCTGTACTTTCAGTACATGTACTGAGCAGCCCTCTATGGGGACCGCTTTGGAGGCCAAGTCAATAGATATTTTTAAGGTGGAGATTGACAAATTAGTATGGGTGTCAGGGGTTATGGGGCGAAGGCAGGGGAATGGGGTTGAGAGGGAAAGGTAGATCAACCAGGATGGAATGGTGGAGAACGCATGATGGGTTGAATGGCCTAATTCTGCTCCTAGAACTTCTGAACTTCTGAAGGAATGTGTGCACATGGAGCTCACACTACGTGATGTACTAGGAAAATACAGTAATACTGTTCTAAGGACCTCACAATTAATTATCACAATCTTTATGGGGATTTCAAAAGGCTAGTTCAGGTGATACACTGCGCCATTTTGACAATGTTTAAAAAGAAAGAAAGAATTTTCCAGCTATTGCCTGTACTTGTGAGTTTGAGGTTTGCTATGTTTTATAAATCACTCCCTACACTTGTTTTGACACTTTGAAAGCTTTACATCCATTTAGAACAAGATCTCTCTATTCCCACACTTCCTTTACAACTGCATCATTACTGCTATTGTCTCTATTTGGGTTTTTTTCTGCCAGGTGTATCATTGCACATTTCTCTGAATTAAATTGTACCTGCCTCTCGTCAGCCTGCTTTGTCAGCTTGCATTTCTCCTCTTGCAGTCTTTCCTTCGTTTCCCCACAGTTTTCTGATCCTCTCGAGTATGGAGCCACACATATCTACGACATTTAGGCAAATCAGTTTAAAAAAACAGCGGCCCTCAAATTAACCCTGGGAATAGACAGTTGATCATCCTCTGGTCAACCACTCACCTTGTGGATGGAGCCTTTTCCCTTTGTGCAAGAAATTCAGGGTAAAAAAAATCCTCCATCCTCTCTTAATAACGTTCTCTGTTTCTGCCGTCTCACAGAGTCATATAGCGTGGAAACAGGCCCTTCGGCCCAACATGTCCATGCCGACCAACATGCCCCATCTACACTAGTCCCACCTGCACTGCTTTTTGCCATATGGCTCCAGTCATGCCTCACACAGCGCAGCATTCCAAGATCTGGGCTGAAGTAGATAGGAATCAGGTTCTGAAGTGGGCTCATAGCAATAATTTTATGACTACTGAGCAAAAGTTCTGCAAGTAGATGAAGTGCAATGGTATTGCAATAGAATATATATGGTGCTTATGTAGGATTTAACATTCACATTTTTCTGTGAAGTTGATGTACGATCAATCAGATATCCCTGAAATGATATGCTTTTAAGTATCATCTATATTATTCTATACTATTTTGGTATATCTCATATTTTCCAATAATACTGCATGGTGGCACAGTGATAGAGTTGCTGCCTTACATTGCTTACAATGCCAGAGACCCGGGTTCGATCCCGAGAATGGGTGCTGTCTGTACGGAGTTTGTACATTCTCCCATGATCGCGTGGGTTTTCTCCAAGATCTTCAGTTTCCTCCCACACTCCAAAGGTACTGGAAGAGAGAAGGTGGGAGACAGTGAGATAGGGAGGGAAGCATGGAATGCAAACGTCCCCGGGTGTTGTACCTCTTGTGAACAGGTTCACCCACTTAGAAGCTGTCGGGACAGAAGATGTTTTAACATTGAGCGGCAGACTGGCTTGCGATGCGAATAGGGCTGTTGAGCCAAAACCAAAAAGGCCAAAGTCAGGCAACGCCATTGTAGTTGGAGACTCCATTGTGAGAGGTACGGACAGGGGTTTCTGCGGCAACAGACGGGATTCGAGGATGGTGTGCTGCCTTCCTGGTGCCAGGATCCAGGATGTCACGGACAGAGTGCAGAAAATCCTCATGGGCGAAGGTGAACAGCCGGAAGTGGTTGTGCACGTCGGCACAAACGATGTCGGAAAGAAGGGGATGAATATTCTGCACCGTGACTTTAGAGAGCTCGGAAAAATGCTGAAAAGCAGGACCCCCAGGGTTGTTATCTCCGGTTTGCTTCCAGTTCCTCGTGCTGGCGAGAGCAGGAACAGGGAGATATGGGACCTGAATGTGTGGCTGAGGAACTGGTGCACGGGGCAGGGATTTAGATTCTTAGATCACTGGGATCTGTTTTGGAGTAAAAGGGAACTGTACAAAAGGGACGGATTGCATCTTAACAGGTGGGGGACCAGCATTCTGGCAGGCAGGTTTGCCACTGCTACACGGGTGGTTTCAAACTGAATAAGGGGGGTGGGGTGTCAAATGGGATAGTTGAGGATGGAGTTAAAGGGAAAGGGTTTCTTAAATGTGTGAGCGTAGAGACAGAGGGGTGTAAAATGAGGGTAGAAGCAATAGGTAGCAAGGTGAAAAGTAAAAGTGGCAGGCAGACAAATCCAGGGCAAAAATCAAAAAGGGCCACTTTTCAACATAATTGTATAAGGGGTAAGAGTGTTGTAAAAACAAGCCTGAAGGCTTTGTGTCTCAATGCAAGGAGCATTCGTAATAAGGTGGATGAGTTGAATGTGCAGATAGCTATTAATGACTTTGATATAGTTGGGATCACGGAGACATGGCTCCAGGGTAACCAAGGCTGGGAGATGAACATCCAGGGATATTCAATATTCAGGAGGGATAGACAGAAAGGGAAAGAAGGTGGGGTAGCGTTGCTGGTTAGAGAGCAGATTAACGCGATAAAAAGGAAGGACATTAGTTTGGAGGATGTGGAATCGATATGGGTAGAGCTGCGAAACACTAAGGGGCAGAAAACGCTAGTGGGAGTTGTGTACAGGCCACCTAGCAGTAGTAGTGGAGTTGGGGATGGCATCAAACAGGAAATTAGAAATGCGTGCAACAAAGGTAAAACAGTTATAATGGGTGACTTCAATCTACATATAGATTGGGTGAATCAAATTGGCATGGGTGCTGAGGAAGAGGATTTCTTGGAATGTATGCGGGATAGTTTTCTAAACCAACATGTAGAAGAACCAACGAGAGAGCAGGCTATTCTAGATTGGGTATTGAGTAATGAGGAAAGGTTAGTTAGCAGTCTTATTGTGCGTGGCCCCTTGGACAAGAGTGACCATAATATGGTTGAGTTCTTCATAAGGATGGAGAGTGACATTGTTAATTCAGAAACAAGGGTCCTGAACTTAAAGAAAGGTAACTTTGAGGGTATGAGAAGTGAATTGGCCAAGATAGACTGGCAATTGATTCTTAATGGGTTGACGGTAGATATGCAATGGAAGGCATTTAAAGACTGCATGGATGAACTACAACAATTGTTCATCCCAGTTTGGCAAAAAAATAAATCAGGGAAGGTAGTGCATCCATGGTTAACAAGGGAAATCAGGAATAGTATCAAATCAAAAGATGAAGCGTACAAATTAGCCAGAAAAAGCAGCCTACCAGAGGACTGGGAGAAATTCAGAGTCCAGCAGAGGAGGACAAAGGGCTTAATTAGGAAAGGGAAAATAGAGTATGAAAGAAAACTGTCAGGGAACATAAAAACTGACTGCAAAATAGATATGTGAAGAGAAAAAGATTAGTTAAAACAAATGTAGGTCCATTGCAGTCAGAAACAGGTGAATTGATCTTGGGGAACAAGGACATGGCAGACCAATTGAATAACTACTTTGGTTCTGTCTTCACTAAGGAAGACATAAATAATCTGCCGGAAATAGCAGGGGACCGGGGGTCAAATGAGATGGAGGAACTGAGTGAAATCCAGGTTAGCCGGGAAGTGGTGTTAGGTAAATTGAATGGATTAAAGGTCGATAAATCCCCAGGGCCAGATAGGCTGCATCCCAGAGTACTTAAGGAAGTAGCCCCAGAAATAGTGGATGCATTAGTGATAATTTTTCAAAACTCTTTAGATTCTGGAGTAGTTCCTGAGGATTGGAGGGTAGCTAATGTAACCACACTTTTTAAAAAGGGAGGGAGAGAGAAATCGGGGAATTACAGACCAGTTAGTCTAACGTCGGTAGTGGGGAAACTGCTAGAATCAGTTATTAAAGATGGGATAGCAGCACATTTGGAAAGTGGTGAAATCATTGGACAAAGTCAGCATGGATTTATGAAAGGTAAATCATGTCTGACGAATCTTATAGAATTTTTCGAGGATGTAACTACTAGAGTGGATAAGGGAGAACCAGTGGATGTGTTATATCTGGACTTTCAGAAGGCTTTCGACAAGGTCCCACATAAGAGATTAGTATACAAACTTAAAGCACACGGTATTGGGGGTTCAGTATTGATGTGGATAGAGAACTGGCTGGCAGACAGGAAGCAAAGAGTAGGAGTAAACGGGTCCTTTTCACAATGGCAGGCAGTGACTAGTGGGGTACCGCAAGGCTCAGTGCTGGGACCCCAGCTATTTACGATATATAATAATGATTTGGACGAGGGAATTGAATGCAACATCTCCAAGTTTGCGGATGACACGAAGCTGGGGGGCAGTGTTAGCTGTGAGGAGGATGCTCGGAGGCTGCAAGGTGACTTGGATAGGCTGGGTGAGTGGGCAAATGCATGGCAGATGCAGTATAATGTGGATAAATGTGAGGTTATCCACTTTGGTGGCAAAAACAGGAAAGTAGACTATTATCTGAATGGTGGCCGATTAGGAAAAGGGGAGATGCAACGAGACCTGGGTGTCATGGTACACCAGTCATTAAAAGTAGGCATGCAGGTGCAGCAGGCAGTGAAGAAGGCGAATGGTATGTTAGCATTCATAGCAAAAGGATTTGAGTATAGGAGCAGGGAGGTTCTACTGCAGTTGTACAGGGTCTTGGTGAGACCACACCTGGAGTATTGCGTACAGTTTTGGTCTCCTAATCTGCGGAAAGACATTCTTGCCATAGAGGGAGTACAGAGAAGGTTCACCAGACTGATTCCTGGGATGTCAGGACTTTCATCTGAAGAAAGACTGGATAGACTCGGTTTGTACTCGCTAGAATTTAGAAGATTGAGGGGGGATCTTATAAAAACGTACAAATTTCATAAGGGGTTGGACAGGCTAGATGCAGGAAGATTGTTCCCGATGTTGGGGAAGTCCAGAACAAGGGGTCACAGATTAAGGATAAGGGGGAAATCTTTTAGGACCGAGACGAGGAAAACATTTTTCACACAGAGAGTGGTGAATCTCTGGAATTCTCTGCCACAGAAGGTAGTTGAGGCCAGTTCATTGGCTATATTTAAGAGGGAGTTAGATGTGGCCCTTGTGGCTAAAGGGATCAGGGGGTATGGAGAGAAATCAGGTACAGGATACTGAGTTGGATGATCAGCCATGATCATATTGAATGGAGGTGCAGGCTCGAAGGGCCGAATGGCCTACTCCTGCACCTATTTTCTATGTTTCTATGTTTCTATGTACAGGTTTGTAGGTTAATTGGCTTGGTATACATGTAAAATTGTCCCTAGTGTGTGTGCAGGATAGTGTTAATGTGCGGGGATCGCTGGTCGGTGTGGACTCGGTGGGCTGAAGGGCCTGTTTCTGCGCTGTATCTCTAAACTAAACTAAACTAAACTAAATCTTCAGAATTAATTTTAATGTGTCCGTTATCACAAATTTATCACCTTGACAAACATGCCCCTTCTACATTAGTCCCACCTGCCTGCATTTGGCCCATAACCCTCTAAACCTATCCTATCCATGTACCTATCCAAATGTATTTTAATGCTTTCATTTATTTTATTTTAATTTTAATAATTTAATGCTTTAATTTTAAAACCAATACTCTATTTTCATTTTTGCAACTACCATATTCAACAACTGCAATGTGGCCTCTATGTGCAGTACTTTTCCTCAACATACTAGTAAGCAAGGTTAAAACATACAGCATATTTTCAGCTCCTTTCCCAAAGTAACAACTGCAAAGTTCTCATAAAATCTAATGGTTTACCCTTCTAATAATAGTGTTAGTGTGTGCCAGACATCTTTCCTATTCCCCTAAAGGAGTCATATTCATGTAAACCTCTATTTGCCTTGTCCCTATTGGTGCTCAGTTTGATTGCTCTTTATCTGATTCAATTTCATAGACCTGAGAGTCTGCTTCATTCCCATTCTGGTCCTTGAATTATATTAACAAGAATCTAATTCCATCATTCAATTGAACCTATTGGTTTACTTCATTTTACATCTGCCCTTAAGTCCGTGTGCTCACAAAATTGAGTCTCTTCACAATGCATTGAACACCTTAACCAAGATTTTTAGGACATCTGAATTAGTATTCCTTACATGGCTTTGAAAAAGTATGTGAAGGTCACTTTCGGATATTTCACTCTTTTTAAAGTCCACATAACAGCAAGTTATTTTGTTATTGGATTAGTGGACTTTGCTTCCTATTGTCTTCATTCATTGAGACAACTCATTTTTATTTCCTTGATGAAATGTGGAATTGCAGATGCTGGTTTACAAAACGAGACAAAAAAATGCTGGAGTAACTCAGTGGGTCAGGCAGCATCCTTGGGGAACATGGACAGGTGATGTTTCGGGTCGGGTCCCTTCTTCAGACTGATCTCTAGGAATGCTGCCTGACCCGTTGAGTTACTCCAGCACTTTGTGTCCTTTATTTCAAGTCTCCGAGGTTGCAGACCTAATAGATCTAATCAGGAACTACAACCTCTCATCATTCTGGTTCCAAGCAGAAAGTAGGCCAAGAAGGACTGTGAAGGACAGGATTAATTAATTATCTTATCACAAAGACATCCCAGGATAGTACTGATCATAATGAGATTGCATTAGAAGGAGAGAAGAATGGGTCCAAACTGGTAATTTAAATTTAATTGAAGAAGGCTATGGGAGCATGAAAATAGAGCTAACTAAAGAGAACGGGAAAGTTAGATTCAGGGATCAGCAAATCAAGATGCCGTGTCAGGCATTCAAGGGGATCTTTCAAAATATATGGAGAAGATGCATGTTCCCGATGTTGGGGGAGTCCAGAACCAGAGGAAAAACGTTTTCACACAGAGGGTTGTGAATCTGTGGAGTTCTCTGCCTCAGAAGGCAGTGGAGGCCAATTCTCTGGATGCTTTTAAGAGAGAGTTAGATAGAGCTCTTAAAGATAGCAGAGTCAGGGGATATGGTGAGAAGGCAGGAACGGGGTACTGATTGTGGATGATCAGCCATGATCACATTGAATGGCAGTGCTGGCTCGAAGCGTCGCATGGCCTACT
>CM075979.1:12842531-12896757 GCA_038087875.1 Malacoraja senta | reverse complement strand
GGGATTACAAGAAGTGTTGCACAGGTACTGACCTCCCCACTATATAAGGGATCTATAGGAAACACTGGCTCAACAAGGCAGGCAGCATCAACAAAGACCCACACCACCTTGGGCACACTCTCATTTCACTCCTACTGTACCTTTGCGAAAAAATAATAGGAGTCTGAAAACCATGACCATCAGGTTTAAGAATAACTTCTTCCCTGCAACCATGAGGCTCCAGAACACTACACAACACTAACCTATGAACTATGGACTGTCTTGTGTTGTACTAAGGCCTTCAGGCTTTTTTTGCACTAGTATTGGGTTATTACTTTATTGATTTTTTGTTTGTTATGTATTATCTATGTGTGTTATAGGCTTGCTGTGCTGCTGCAAGTAGGAATGTAAATGTTCGGTTGTCAGTACATATAACAGCACTTGATTCTTGATTTTTGACTCTTGAGTCTTGGTGCAACAGATAGCAGGTCAAAATAATGCAAGGGCAGGTTGAAAGATGGTAAAAGCACGTCCAACGTTGACTAAACCTTTGGGAGTCAAATTGCAAATAGACACCTGGAAGTATTGAATTGGGTCTTAATGCACTACATCTGATAGATCAGGGTGGTTCTTCATTCTTTGCGGGAGGAAATGTTTGATGTATGTGCTTTCCCACTTGCTCCTTCATATAGGAATACTGATGTCCCCCACCTCCCCATTCACCCCCACAGAAAGAGTGAGGGGAATCTCGATCCCTGAGAGAAATATGCTGGTTTGTGTTCTCATCCTCTTTCCCCCACCCCCACCCAGTCACGGTCCCAATCTCCTGAGCCCAGTCTTGATACTGGAGAAAAAAGGTGCACGTTTTTCAAGTCAAGAGAGTCAAGAGTGCTTTATTTCGCCTTCCACCACAGTGAGGAATGTGTAGGAGTCACTGTGGTGGATGTTCATGTTAAAAAGTGTTTTTGATTGTTCTGTTACCAAGATGGCTGCCGGAAGTGAGAGTGAACGCTGGCGTGACTAGCTGCCGCTGCTCTCTCTTCGAACTATGTATTATTGCTTTCCCTACTACCTCTTGTTTTTGTTTCATTTTATTTGTATATTTGTGGTTTGTTTGTTTTGACTGTAAGGTGTCCTTGAGAGTCCTGAAAGGTGCCCATAAGTAAAATGCATTATTATTATTAGTATATGTCTTGAAATGGAACAATGAAATTCTTACTTACAGCAGTACAACGGATATGAAAAAAGTATTCTGTAAACACCACAATAAACAATAAAAGAGGTTCACTGTATTTAAAAAAACAAAAAGTAATAGTGCAAAGACAAAATTAATGCCCCCAAGTCTATGTAGTTTGGAGATAAGTTGGAGTTATAGTGTTTAATAGCCTGATGGTTGTTGGGAAGAAGCTGATTTTGAACCTGGACGTTACAATTTTCAGGCTTCTATACATTCTTATCGATGGCAGAAGTGAAGTGAGAGCATGGTGGATTGGGTCTCTCATGGTGCAGGCTGCCTTTTTGAGGCAACAACTCCTGTAAATCCCTTCGTAGTACATAAGTGTGAATTGTCCGGTCTGCTACAACACAGTTTTTGAGTCTCAATCGTATGTGATTTCTGATGCAGAGAGTAAGTAATCAAAGCAGCTGTTGTCTCTTCATATCTATGTCAATTCAGGACACCCATTTTAGGATGCTCTTAAGATTCAGAGCAACACTGCCTAAACAAAACAACGGTTTTATTTTTGCAGATCTGCTGGGCAGTTTATAGGACTATCTCGCTGCTTTTACTTACACTGCAGTTCTACAATCTAAGCCATTTCCCTTGGTAAATTAATGTCCTTCCCTCACAAAGTCTGCATTGTAGTCAATGTATTTGACTTAAAGGAGCTATGTCCAAGGAAAGAAAAATCAAATCAAAATTTCTGCTTGATGCCTGCATGATGGATAATCAATCCTGGCAAAGAGAATGAATTATGGAAGAGGTAGCAGTCATTTCCCCTTTGCAGGCAGAACAATGATTGAAAGTGTTTTGATTGATTGAAAGATACAGCATTGGAACAGGTCCTTCAGTCTGTAGGAAAGAATTGCAGATGCTGGTTTAAATCGAAGGTAGATACAAAATGCTGGAGTAACTCAGCGGGACAGGCAGCATCTCTGGAGAGAAGGAATGGGTGATGTTTCAGGTCGAGACCCTTCTTCAGACTGGGCAGACAGGGACTACAGAGAGAGCGACAAGCAGTCGGTGCAACTCTGGTCACATCACGGTGAAGAGCTTGTGTGTGGCCCAGACATTGGACTGATGGCTGTGGGTCTCCGCTTTTGCTGTGTGCCTAGGGATTCTCACATGCTGCTGTGATGGTTGTTTATATTAAATGTTTATGGAATATTGTGTCTTGTTGCTTTTTTTGGTGTGACTTTATGGTAAATCAAATTTCATTGTACCTTAGGGTACACGTGACAATAAAGGACTATTGAACTACCGGTATTGAACTATTGAACACTAAGTCTATGTCATCCCACTTTCGCATCCACTTCCAACACACTAGGGGCAATTTATCTTTGGGATGTGGGAGGAAACCGGAACATATGGAGGAAACCCATGTGGACACGGGAAGAACGTGCCAACTCCACACAGACAGCACGTGCATCATTCTAGTAAACCTCCTGCGCACCCTTTCCAAAGACTCCACATTGTCCCTGTAATGGGGCAACCAAAACTGCATGCAATGGTCCAAATGGGGCCTGACCAAAGTCATATCAAGCTGCATCATGACTTCCAGACTCTTATACTCAATGCTCCGATCTATGAAAGCAAGCATACCATATGCCTTCTTTACCTGCAGTTACCTCAACACTGCTCTGATCATCTGCCAGAGTATCCATCCTTGGATCTACAATGTCTAATCAGAGAGGCAGAGTGCCTGCCCTACTGCTTGTCCTCAGAAATTACATCGCATCATAATTTCCCACATTATACTCCACTTGCCAGCCAAATAACCTACAAAACTGTACGCCTTTGTAGTGTGGGAGTAAACCGAAGATCTTGGAGAAAACCTACTCGGGTCGTGGGGAGAATGTACAAACTCTGTGCAGACAAGCACCCGTAGCCAGGATTGAACCTGGGTGTCTGACGCTGTAAGCGCTGTAAGCGCTGTATGGCAGCAGTATGCTACATAAATGGCAGTTTCTACATTCAATAATTTATTTATCATTGAATCCCTGGCATTATAATCTGCATCACCAGGGATCACTGCTATTTGAATACTTCATATTATCATCTACTAAAGTTGCAGCAGGGTTACAAGGCCCCGCATTTTAATTCACAGCGCACATACAATACTCAAAACACCCATTACTGTATAATAAATAGCCACAAAGTACATGCATTGTTCCACTAAAACTCACCAAAGTAACTGCAATATTTGAGAAAATTCAAATTTAAAACATGCGAGTGACACTGCAGAAAAAGTCAGAGCTTAATCTAAAATGCAAAAAAAAAAAATTCTAAAGACATAAGGTAGTAACCACTTCATCAAAGGTTACTCTCACAGTGCATTTACCTCATTTCAACTTTCTGGAAATGTTGTTTGTCAACGCTAACCATATGGAAACTCATCACTGAGTCTCAGATTCCACCTGGGTAGTCTACAACTCGGCCGCATAAACATTAAATTCTCCCGTTTTAAGTAATCTGGTCCACATCTGTCCTTTTCTCTCTCTCCTTCTGATCTGCACAAGTCCTCTCATATTGGAAGAACAGCATCTCCTATTTCGCTTGGGCAGCTTACAACCCAGTGGCATGAATATTGATTTCTCAAACTTCAAGTAACCCCTGCACTCCCTCTCTCTCCATCCCTCCCCCACCCAAGTCGCACCAGGTTCCCGTTCCCACCCAACAAACAGCTAACAATTGCCTGTTTCCTTTATCAATGTTATTTTTTTGCATATTTTTCATTCATTTGTTCTATATCTCTCTGCATCATTGTCTAAATCTCTCATTACCCTTTCTCCTGACTAGTCTGAAGAAGGGTCTCAACCCGAAACGTCACCCATTGCTTTTCTCCAGAGATGCTACCTGTCCCGCTGAGTTACTCCAGCATTTTGTGCCTATCTTCTCATATACACTTCTTTTCAAACCACCCCAGTCCCCTATCATTCATTTCCCCCCCTCCCCTTACCATTCCATCTGTCCGTTACCCACACATTTGTTCCATTGTATTGCACCCCCCGCCCCCCCCCCCCATTCCCTTATTTGGTTCAATGCTGCAATGCGACACCTTCTGTTCCTATCAGATTCCATTATCTTAGCTTCTTTGTTGCCTCTACCTGGCATTTCCACCCTTCTTTCCCCCACCTTACTCCAACTGCCCATCTATCCCGATGTTTAAGAAACAGTTAGACAGGTACATGGATAGGACAGGTACATGGATCGGACAGGTTTGGAGGAATATGGACCAAACGCAGGCTGGGACGTGTTGGCCAGTGTGGGCAAGTTGGGCCGAAGGGCTTGTTTCCACACTGTATCATCCTATGACTCTATGACTCTAACCAATCCTGAATCCACCTATCACTTTCCAGCTCTTGTGCCACCCCTCTCTGTGCCTCTTTATATTGACTGACCATTCTGCTCTTTCAATCCAGATGAAGAATCCCAACCTGTAACATCAACGATCCATTTCCCTCCACAGATGCTGCTTGACCCACTGAGTTCCTCCAGCAGGTTATTGTTGCAAAAATAAATGGTGGATATAGGAAACCAAGATAATGCAAAACCAATTTGTAGGAAGGAACTGCAGATGCTGGTTTACTTTTATTTTATTTTTATTTTTTTAACTATCTTGACTGCAGTCTACATCCCAAAACAACCTCAGGTTTTTAAGTTATGGATAAATGGTATCAGGAATATAATGAATCGATAAGACTCATTATGTTCCTAAAATGGTGCACTTTATTTATGCCACTACTTCTAAATTCCTATCCAAGGACCCAAGCAGTCTTTCCAGGTGAGGCAGAGGTTCACCTGCACCTCCTCATCCAAGGACCCAAGCAGTCTTTCCAGGTGAGGCAGAGGTTCACCTGCACCTCCTCCAACCTCACCTACTGCATCCGCTGTTCCAGTTGTCTACTTCTCTACATCGGTGAGACCAAGCGCAGGCTTGGCGATCTCTTCGCCCAACACCTCCGCTCAGTTCGCACTAACCAACCTGATCTCCCGTTGGCTCAGCATTTCAACTCCCCCTCCCATTCCAAATCTGACCTTTCTGTCCTGGGACTCCTCCATTGCCAGAGTGAGGCCCAGCGCAAATTGGAGGGACAGCACCTCATATTTCGATTGGGTAGTTTACACCCCAGTAGTATAAACATTGAATTTCTCCAATTTCAGATAGTCCTTGCTTTCTCCCTCCTTCTCCTCCCCCTTCCCAGCTCACCCACAAGCCTACTGTCTCCGCCTCTTCTTTTCTTTTCCCCACCCCCCCCCCCAACATCAGTATGAAGAAGGGTCTCGACCCAAAACGTCGCCTATTCCTTCTCTCCATAGATGCTGCCTCACCCGCTGAGTTTCTCCAGCATTTTTATCTCTTCTAAATGTTTTTGACACAACGGGTGGCAGGTGTATGGAACAAGCTTATTTATTTTGTGTGTATCTAAAGTTAGGAACTGTTCACCAGGTAACAGTGACTTTGAAGGATTAAATGTGAGGACAGGGTCTATTTATTTGTTTATGTTGTTGTACCTGAGTTGTTGTAGAACTCTTGTTTAAAGGTGATTTAATGTATTGGGCTCAAATGAGAAATTTTGCTTTTCTTCTTTGGTCCAGAGATGACATTTCCCCATTTTCAGGCACGTTCCTGTGTTCTACATGGCAATCTGTCCTTGAATAATGCTTTGTGTATTTATACAGCTTTTAACACTTCCCTCTTCAGACTGTGTGCAGAGCATGATAGCATAACTGAATGTTCTAAATTCATACTTGCAAATTAGAATCTGTTATCTGATGTTGCATTTTAAGTGCCTGACATAAAAATTTTAATGAATCTTTGATTAGAAAATAATTGAAATGAATTTCTTCTGCCAGCCCTGTTAGGAATGTACAATCAAGCTGTGGGTCATACACTGTATGTGGTTCAGTGGCAATTCACTGTTCTGATGGGGAAAGGAGCAAAATGGTCTGAGTAACGTTTGGCATATGTCCACTTGGATAGTCATAGAATCATTGAGTCATAGAGTCATACGGCATGCAAACAGGCCATTCGGCCCAACTTGCCCACACCGTCCCATCTACGCTAGTCCCACCTGCTTGTGTTTGGCCCATATCCCTCTAAACCTGTCCTATTCAAGTACTTGTCTAAATGTTTCTTAAACATCGTGATAATACCTGCCTCAACTACCACTTCCGGCAGCTCATTCCATATACCCACCACCCTCTGTGTAAAAAAGATAGTATATTTAAAAAATAGTGGCATAAACGAAGTGCATGATTTTATCAACTTTTAATGAGGCGTACTGATTAATTCCTGGTACCATATATCCATAACTTAAGAACTTGGGGTGGGGTGGGATGTAGACTGCAGTCTGGATAGGTGGAGTGAATTCCCATGGCATGTAGTAGGGATGACACCTCACTGTAATCTATTGTGGTTCTGGGGAGCAGGCGCTGGCAGGACTGCCAGGTCCATGCAGAGTTAAATAGAAAGCAAACCCCTGTACCCTTAAATCTTGCTCAAAAATGCTGTGCAGTGTATCCAGTGTAGCGAGAAGACAAATTTCCTTGGAAAATATAAGACCATAAGACTATAAGACATAGGAGCAGAATTAGGCCACTCGGCCCATCAAATCTGCTCTGCCATTTGATCAAGGCTGATCTATTTCTCCCTCCTGCCTTCTCCCCACAACCTTTAACACCCTTACTAATCAAAAACCTATCCATCTCTGCTTTAAAAATACCTAATGACTTGGGCTACAAAGCCATCTGGAGCTGCTTTTATCCCAGTGTTCCCAATTTTGTTATTTGTATGACTGTGCTGCAGACTTACCGGCTTATAACAGCAAGCTCTTTGTCTATTTAATTAATCACAAGCTTTATGAAGAAATATTATCTTCATCATTTTTAAATCAATTGTTCATTCTGCATCATCTCCAACGTGACCGTGGTGAATGTGGAACATTTATCTTTGCACTTTGACTGCTCTTCCATTATACTGGCTTTCACTTGTTTATTTGGTTTAAAAAATGATTTTGTGTGGTTTTACATGTTTTTAGCATACAAAACATTCTGACGGTTTACATCACAGATCAATCTGACAGAAATATGCACTTCTCATGTCAGTTAATATAATGACATGGTATACTGCTCACAAGAAAATTCTCTTTCTTATTATGAAATGTCAATTCCTGCATGAATTTTCTGGCTGCTTCTGATCAACTAATTCTCTATGAATATCAGCTGCTTTCAGTACATATTGGTTGTCTTAGGGTTGCATTCAGCTATTTTATCAGCATAAGTACTCCTAAAGTAACCCAAGGAACATAGAAATACTGAGTTTAGTTTAGCTTAGTTTAGTTTAGTTTCCAGATGCAGCGTGGAAACAGGTCCTTAGGCCCACCGAGTCCATGTCGCCAGCAATCTCTACCACTATCCTACACACTAGGGGCAATTTACAATTCTTACCGATTCTTATGGCTCAATGGTAACCATCAAACCTGCAAGTCTCTGTAATGTGGGAGGAAACCGGAGCACCCGGAGAAAACCCACGCGGAGAACGTACAAACTCTATACAGACAGCCCTCGTAGTCAGGGTCTCTGGCACTGGAAGGCACCAACTCTACCACTGCGCCACTGTGCCACCCCTGAGATACTCTAAGGATGTTAAAAAGTGTTGTGCATGTGTCTTTGCTTACATATAATGTAACATATAACGAGAAATAATGACAGCACTCAATTCAGGTTGAAACTAGGTATAGTTTTGATTTAAGAATATTTCTATCTGCAGAATCAGGAGTGTCTTTTTTCACATTTCACTTTAATGTGCAGACTAAAGCATTATTCTCGTCCAGTGGAATTGCAGCATCTGATTGATTCACTGAAGAATCCCAGTAATTACTGCTTTGATATACACCACTGAATCCTCTGATCATTGTTTAAAATGAACGAGGCTGTTTCATGAATAACATTGCTATTGAAATTTAAATCATTCCCGGTGTTATCAATTCTCCTGCAGATAAATCTTGTTCCTCCCAGAAATGTAACCAAAGATGTCTTGCTAAGTGGATGCAAAGCATTTTGGATTGTTTCCCACAGGGAATCTCCTTAATTTATGACCCAAGATGTAATGCATCAAATTCTTGATGGCATTCACCTGAATTTCCAATATCAATAAAGTGCCAAATTGCTCATCAAAACGTGTGCTCGTCAAATGGATTTCTTTCCAAGGCTTTTATACTTGCTGTTCAACTTGGCTCTTGAGACATCCAGCAGTTAATTAAAAGGTCTAATCATAGCTCAGCCACAGGCAGCAAACCAGTGATGGCATCGGTTAAGCCCAGTTGATGCCTAGCTTCTCAGAAAGATTCAAAAGAATTGAACAGGAATCGCTCGGAAAATTAAAAAAATAAAATGTTTTTTTTTCCAATTGTTTCACCGCAAAGCGACAGATAAATGATTTGGAATTTGGAATTCACAATTTGGAATTCGGGGATTGCAGGTTTTCGGTGATTTATGCAGTATCTCCGATGTTGCCAGTCAGTGCGAATGACAACAATATTTGATGGAAGCTGGGTGCCTCTATTTTATCTAGATTTTTAGTTTTAAAGAGATGTCGAGAGAGCAAGGAATAGAGTAGGTAAAAGGAAAGAAGAGCTGGTCGCATGAGGTAAATGTACTATGATTTGTGATTGTGGGACTGAGATAGTTGGAGCCTCCCACACTTCTTTCAATGACCAATTCTCGTGCATGTTGTCGCATTCACATCTAACTCATCGCTGTGAATAGCAATGGAACAGCACCGATTCTTACACAGCATCTCACCACGTCTTCTTCCATTGTGAATAGCTATTCTTTCCTTCCTGTCCCTGCTTTCCCTCTGTAGTCCAGCTACTTGTTGACTGACTTTCCATTATTTGAATGTTTCAGTCCATTACAGAGAACCTTACCAAAAATCTTTAGAAAATCTAAATAATTTTACTGCGATACAATTGATTGCGTGCTCTGAAATCTCCTTAAAGTACTCAGTAATTTCATCAAGCAAGTTTCACTGTATAAAATCATACTGCCTTGGTATTGGTATTGAATTGGTTTATTATTGTAAATTAAACCAAGACATAGTGAAAACGTTTGTGTCGAATACATCGGCTGGTATGAAAAAGATAATAAGCAAAATGCAGAATATAGTGTTATAACTACACAGAAAATGCCGATAAAAATTGTACATGGGTCGCAGTGAAGTTGTGTGAGAAACTTTTGCTAAACTTTAACTGTTCTGCTTACTAACATTTATTGGGAAACTGAAGATGCTGCATTGTTCTTAGGAAAACCTTGGCTGAATGATTGAGCATTGTGTACAGGTATTTGTTTTTTTTGTGCGTTATCTGCAAAATCAACAGCACCTATGTACGAGTCTGAAGAATGTAATTTAGGCAGTTTTGATCAAATCACAACTCCCCGACTAAACTGTTTAAGGAACTCAGGTCTAGGCTACTCTGCGCATACACTTGTTTGTTCGGCAGTATATAAATCCATGCTGCCTGTACACTTGAGGAACTGTCTCCCGAGGCAGTTCCTCCGTGCTATCACGTCATAAAGTCTCGCTCTCCATAAAGTCTGAGTCCTCGATTGATTTCTCTGACGTAGATTGGAAGATTAAAAATTGACCTTTGGCATCTGAGAGATCCATTCATGAGTCTGATAACAGAAGGGAATGTTTAAGAAGGAACTGCAGATGCTGGGAAAAATCGAAGGTAGACAAAAGTGCTGGAGAAACTCAGCGGGTGAGGCAGCATCTATGGAGCGAAGGAATAGGTGACGTCACCTATTCCTTCGCTCCATAGATGCTGCCTCACCCGCTGAGTTTCTCCAACACTTTTGTCTACCACAGAAGGGAATGCGCTCTTTTTGAATCTCATGATATGTGTAACTTCTGACCCGCAGAAGAGGGAAGAAGAAAGAAAGTGTGTAAGTTGTCCTTGATTATGTTGGCTGCTTCCCCAAGGTAGCGCGAAACAGAGGGAGAAGCTTCTTTGAGTGATCGACTGGGCTGCATCCACTGCAATTTCTTACAGTCTTGGGCAGAGCAGTTGCCATACCAAGCTGAGATGCATGCCGATAGGATTTTATACAGTGCATATGTAGAAATTGGTAAGAGTCATTGGATATCTGCTGAATTTCCTTCACTTTCTGAGGAAGTAAAGGGGCTGTCCCACTTGGATGACCTAATCCACGAGTTTAGAAGTCCCTATCTAGACAATTGAAAAAAATATCAAGGTCGTGTTGACTAGCCAAAGTAAAAGACCTCCTACAACCTCCTACGACTATGTCTACGATCTCCTACGACTTTGTCTACGGCCTCCTACGACTATTTCTACGACCTCCTACAACTATGTCTACGACCTCCTACGACTATGTCTACGGCCTCCTACGACTATTTCTACGACCTCCTACAACTATGTCTACGACCTCCTACAACTATATCTACGACCTCCTACAACTATGTCTACGGCCTCCTACCACGATGTCTACGACCTCCTATGATCCCCCTCAACCTCAGTCTCCCACACCTAAGACCAACTACGACTAGCTACGAATGATCACGTGATAAAATTATGTCATGTTTGCATTTATTTTTTTCTCGGGCCAGTTACCGACCTACGACTACCTGTGACTACCTTTGACTATCTACGACTACCATCACGACCTACTACGACCTACCTTCAAGTAAAAAGTATCAATTTTTTACATTCCGACCTGTTTTTTATTCGTGGACATTTTTTATCAGGCTGAAAAAAACGGCGCGACCAACTTGAGGCCACGAGTACGCGGAGACCACACACGAGCATGAGGAAGAATTATGAAGATCTCCTACGACCTCCTACGACCTTGTGGCGACCATGCTGCGAATATGAGTCAAGGGCAAACTCGGCAGAGGTTGCCAATTAGGTCGTGAAAGTGGGACAGGAGCCTAAAGCAGCACGGCGTGCCAGGGACCCGGGTTCAATCAAGTCTATAGGTGCTTGTCTGTAATGAGTTTGTACGTTCTCCCCATGACCTGCGTGGATTTTCTCCGAGATCAGCAGTTTCCTCCCATACTCCAAAGATGTACAGGTTTGTAGGTTAATTAGTTTGTTATAAATGTAAAAATTGTCCATAGTGTGTGTAGGATAGTGTTAGTGTGCAGGGATCGCTGGTCGGTGTGGTCTCAGTGGGCCGAATGGCTTGTTTCCGGCTGTATCTCTTAACTAAACTAAAGCCTGGGTTTGCTCTCTTGGCAGTGATGTCAATATGGCTGGAACAAAACAAAATGTAAGTGATATATACACCAAGGAACTTGCAGGTCTCAACCATCTCCATTTCAACACCATTGATACAGACTGGGGAATATACTGCACCCTGTTCCCTGAAGTCGAAAACCAGCTCTTTAATTTTGCTAATATTGAGGGAGAGACCATGTTACTCCTCAACACCGTGTCACAAACCTCTCACATCCTTCCAGTATTCTCCCTCATCACTGTTCGAGATATGGATTACTAATGTGGTATCATCTGCCTAACTTGTAAATGGAGTTAGAGAGCAGAATTTAGTCACACAATCATGAGTCAATGAGGAGCATAGCAAAGGGCTGAGATAGCAGTCTTGTGAGGCACTATTGTCATGAAGGATGTTTTGTCACCTATCCTTATAGAATGTGATCTAGGGAGTAGGAGGTGAAGAATCCAGTTGCAGGGAAGGGTGCTGACTCCTGGGTCCAGGAATTTGGATCTACTGTTCTCCCCTTTAAGGATGGTTTTCTCTACTGTTAGGGAAAACTTTAAAACACACCACAAAGATCAGGCAAGGCAATCAAGACTTTATTTAAGAGCATCAAATACAGCGATCGCTGAGAGCAATCCAGTAGGTTGCTCTTACCGAACAAAGATTCATCTGCTCCTTACATACAGAATCTCTCTTTGATCTGTTGCAGGGACATTGCAGATAAACATGTCCTGTTACACTTTCAGCCTAGTTATATTGATTTATAATTGCCATTTGTCCTTCACACTACAAACTACTGTACCAGTTGACTGATCCATAACTCCCAAGGCTTATTCTAGTCTTTTGAATGTGCATTACATGAACTATCAGACAGTGTTCAGGGGGAACTACACAATTAATTAATTAATTATTAATTGTATTGAGAGTTTCTGCTATTTCTTTCATTGACCTTTCTAAAATATCTGAGTTGATTGATTTCATATATTATTTTCTATTGCAAAAGCATTCATCTCGTCATCTCATGTGATATCCCCCTGTTCTACCTCCCGAATGAATATTGAAACAAAATAATGATTTAATATTTTTGCCATCTCTCTATTGTTACCTGTGGGTTTGTTCTGCCTATCCCTTAATGGTTTATTGATCAAAATTCATTTTCCCCTTTGGCTTTGAAAAATGTTTTACTATTTCCTAATCTCTTTGTCTTCTATTTTATTATGCACACTTCTGTTGTTTCTTTTCTTCTTGTTTGCTTCTCTCCTTTTCCTCAATCGTGTCCTTATACCTTATTCATCCAATGTGTCTTGAGAGATTGTTCTTTCATATTTGTGAATATACTTTTCCTGCACCCAGTTCAATGTCATTTTAATCATTTCGTATTGTCACCCAACAATATTATTTGACAATACTATTGCTGCCCTTTTTATTTTCCCAAGTTTCTTTTCAGCACCTCAGTATCAACTCTTTTCCAACTAGTTTTTTGTCATTCTTAAGTCTTTACTTTACTTTACTTTAGAGATACAGTGCGGAAACAAGCCCTTCTGAGTCCGCGCCAAGCAGCGATCACCCCGTACACTAGCACTATCCTACACACTAGGCACAATTTTTTTTTTTTTTACCGAAGCCAATTAACCTACAAACCTATATGTCTTTGGAGTGTGGGAGGAAACCAGAGAAAATCCACAGGGTCACAGGGAGAACATAGAAACATAAAAACAGAAAATAGGTGCAAGAGGAGGCCATTAGGCCCTTCGAGCCGGCACCACCATTCATTGTGATCATGGCTGATCAATCACAATCAGTAACCCGTGCCTGCCTTCTCCCCATATCCCTTGATTCCATTAGCCCCTAGAGCTCTATCTAACTCTCATAAATTCATCCAGTGAATTGGCCTCTACTGCCTTCTGTGGCAGAGAATTCCACAAATTCACAACTCTTTGGTTGAAAAAGTTTTTTTCTCATCTCAGTTTTAAATGGCCTCCCCTTTATTCTTTGACTGAGGCCCCTGGTTCTGGACTCCCCCAACATTGGGAACATTTTTCCTGCATCTAGCTTGTCCAGTCCTTTTATAATTTTATACGTTTCTATAAGATAACCTCTCATCCTTCTAAATTCCAATGATTCAAGCCCAATCTTTCCAATCTTTCCTCATATCGCAGACCCGCCATCCCGGAGATTAACCTCGTGAACCTGCGCTGCACTGCCTCAATGGGAAGGATGTCCTTCCTCAAATTAGGAGACAAAATCTGCGTACAATACTCCAGATGTGGTCTCACCAGGGCCCTGTACAACTGCAGAAGGACTTCTTTACTCCTATACTCAAATCCTCTCGTTATGAAGGCCAACATGTCATTAGCTTTCTTCACTGCATGCTGTACCAGCATGTTTACTTTCAGTGACTGGTGTACAAGAACACCCAGGTCTCGTTGCACTTACCTTTTTCCTAATCTGACACCATTGAGATAACAATCTGCCTCCTTGTTCTTGCCGCGAAAGTGGATAACCTCACATTTATCTACATTATACTGCATCTGCCATGCATCTGACCACTCAATCAACCTGTCCAAGTCAACCTGCAACCTCCTAATATCCTCTTTTGTAGTTCACACTGCCACCTAGTTTTGTGTCATATGCAAATTTGCTAGTGTTACTTTTAATTCCATCATCCAAATCATTAATATATATTGTAAATAGTTGCGGCCCCAGCACCGATCCTTGCAGCACTCCACTCGCCACAGCCTGTCATTCTGACAGGGACCTGTTTATTCCTACTCTTTGTTTCCTGTCTGCCAACCAATTCTCTATCCATGTCAATACTCTACCCCAATACCATGTGCTCTAATTTTGCCCACTAATCTCCTGTGTGGGACCTTATCAAAGTATTTCTGAGTCCAGATACACTGCATCCACTGGCTCTCCTTCATCCATTTTACTTGTCACATCCTCAAAAAATTTCAGAAGATTAGTCAAGCAGGGTTTCCCCTTCACAAATCCATGCTGACTTGGACCAATCTTTTTACTGCTATCCAAATGCGCCATTATTACTTATTTTATAGTTGACTCCAGCATCTTCCCCACCACTGATGTCAGGCTAACTGGTCTACAATTCCCCTTTTTCTCTCTCACTCCTTTCTTGAAAAGTGGGATAACATTAGCTACCCTCCAATCCACAGGAACTGATCCTGAATCTATAGAACATTAGAAAATGATCACCAATGCGTCCACGATTTCTAGAGCCACTTCGAGTATCCTGGGATGCAGATCATCAGACCCTATGGATTTAACGTAAAACTCCGTACATACACTGCTCAGTCAGGATTGAACCTGAGTGCCTGGCGCTGTAAGGCAGCAACTCTACCGCTGCACCACAGTGCCGCCACATTCCTATCTTTCTCTGTTATCATCTCTCTGAGAAGTCCTTCTCTGTTATCATCCTCATATATGTGTCACAATAGCCTAGAGTTCCCCTGCAGTTGCAGCTCATATCTAGTCTGGTTTGTTCACTACTACTAGATTCAAAAGCGATTCCAACAGGCTTTTGAAACATTGGGTTGGAAAGGCATCCTGTATACATAATAGGAACTGTGTTTCATATGACCTTGTGGTCCAGAAACTATCAAGACAATTGAAATCTCGTGTGGTTGACTTGATTCTTTGTCACTTGTTTCCTGAACTTGTTTGCACATTTATTTCCCTTCCACCTCTCTTCCACTATTGGATAGACTGTTGACAATGACGATTATTATGAATTGTCCTTAATTATTTTTTATCTCGATGCATATGATTTCAATATTTGTCTTCCATGTGTTTCCCATTGATATTGTTATTACTCCCAAGCACCACAAATTCATCTTGCAGGTATCTTTTCTAAAAATGTTAGACGCTGCATTGTTTAGTCCCCACCCTTAATTTTTCAGTTGTCATATGTCAGTAATCCTGACCATGTCTGCTTTCTCCCAGTGCGGCAATGCTCCAGCTCCCCTGTTTACCAGTGGACCATTGCTGAACACATATTTTAAGTCATTTGACAGGACTTTGTCTCACTTTAGGATTAACCAAAATTAATAGACTTCTGTTCCGTATCTCTGTAGGAGCGAATGGAAAGGCAATTTATGGTGTAAAAGGCAATTTATTAAACTAGTGCGCGGCAGGAGACCAGTCATAGCTGATCTCCTGAGCACGATTTTGGTACAGCTTTTACATTCTCAGTTGACAAGATTGCACAGAAACTTGATTAACAGTACAATGAGGTCTTGCTTGCAGAATCAGAGGTCACAGAAAGACTTCATTAGGTAACAAACTAGTTCTTAAATGCAGAATAAAATGATTATCCTCAAGTCTAACAGTTGACAGTAGATCCAATTTGCTGTTATAGTGACGGGTATAAGCTGTAACATAATCAATGAAGTTCCATAAACTTGGATGTCATCACTGCTGCATTCCACATCTCTACTTTTAGGCTTTGCTCCGATTCACTGGCACCACCTTAGCACAATCCACAGCTCTATTTTCTGGTTATTAGACCTCACTAATTTTTCCCCGACAACAGCACTATTTCCTCCCTTATCATTAATACCCTCCTTTAGTCTTTTCTTTTCTCCCTTTTCCCACGTTGTTTAGATTTAGACTCCATGTGTTTCGTGCAGACTAGTCCCCAACAGCCCCTGTCACTCATTATTAAGTGACCACCTTCCTCTGTACCATTTTTATTACGACGGGTGCAACATGGCTCCCTGACTCATAAAATCAGTGCCATGACCAAGCAAGGCAAGCATACCATACAGCTTCTTTATCATTCTATGTGCTTATCTTTTTACTTTCAGGGAGCTGTGAACTTGGACCCCTCTGTACAATCACCCAAAGTGCAACATCTTAGACATGCTTGGATCAAGCTTCATCTGCCATTTCTCCACCCATTTCTGCAGCTGATCTATACCCCACTCTATACTTTGACAGCCTTGCTCACTGTTGCCTTCTATATTTACATCCAAGTCGATCACATATATCACAAACAACTGAGGTCCCAGCACAGATCCCTGCAGAGCTCCACTGGTCACAGACCTTCAGTCAAACGAACAACCTTCCATTGCAACTCTTTGTCTTCTATGAGGAAGCCAGTTCGGAATCTAAATGACAACATCACTGTGGAGCTCCCCCTGCATCCATTCTGGATCAGCTTACCGTGGGGGACTTTATCAAATGCCTTACTAAAATCCATGTATACAACATCCACTGCCCTACCCTCCTTTATCATCTGTGTCACCTCCTCAAAAAACTCGATCAAATCCGTAGACATGACCTGCTGTGGACCAAGCCACGTTGTGGCTTGAGATGATGCTAAGATCTGGGATCACATCAAGTTCCATGCGATTTCCCCTCTTGCCTCTATCAACAACCAGGTATCAATCCCATCAGGCCCTGGGGATTTAACCACCTTAATGATTTACACGAGCCCCAACACCATCACCTTTTTGATCTCAAACTGCTGCAGCACACGATTCTGACTGTCCTCTTTATCCTTGTCCTTGGAGAATACTGATGCAAAGTACTCATTTAGTACCTCACCTACATCCTCTGATCCCTAGCAGATATTCTCTCCTTTATCCATGAGCGATCCTACCTCCTCCCTTTTGTTTTTAATGTATGTATAAAAAGCCTTTGGATTCATATGGTGTCGGACAGAAAGGGCTGGGAATGACGTGTGCACAAGAAAAGTCAAAGGATGTTAAAGGATGTTAAAACAGACAAAGTAACGCTGTCAACTTTATGAATTATTGCACTGGGCTGGAGTGGGGCCCTCCTCACCCAAGAACATTGTCAGACCTTTATGATAGATGATCCAAAGGAACTGTACCATGAGAGTGAAAAATTACAGCTCTGCCCACAACCAGAGGAAGAGACAGGAAGTTGACAAGACCCAAAAGATTAAGAGGATAAAGAAAAGTAGATGAAAGACTATGATCTGTCAAGCTGATGACTTATACCACAGACAGATTTGAAAAATGCTTCTGGAAGAAGTTAAAGCTCCTCTTGCCTGAAAGCATGCAACACACTTTTAAATGTTTACACGATCAGGAATGGTATAGAGGACTCTGGGTCAAATGCAGGAATATGGGATTAACATAGTTAGGCATCTCAGTCAGCATGGTCGAATTGGGCCGAAGGACCTGCCTCTGTGCTGTACAACTCTGTGACTATTTGTCTGCATTTGATGTAGTCCAAATAGCCTTGAAGGGCCAATTTTGATGATTCAAAGTAGAAAGATAGTAGTTTTTCAGCATTTTAATGCCTTGGTACCTGGTGACTTCCATGACTAAAAAGGTCCTAACCTGAAACATCACCCATCCTTTTTCTCCAGAAATGCTCCCTCACATGCAGAGTTACTCTGAAGATAGACACAAAAAGCTGGGGTAACAGCGGGACAGGCAGCATTTCTGGATAGAAGGAATGGGTGATGTTTCAGGTCAGGACCCTTCTTCAGACTGAGACGGAACCGAGAGATATGGAAGGGTAAGGTGTGAAAACAAGAGATCAAAGGGGACGTAGATCAAAGAAAATGTAGAATAGCGAGTTACTCCAGCACTTTGTGTCTATCTTTGGTATAAACAAGCATCTACAGTTCTTTGTTTCCACATGGTGTCACTGCGACACACGTCCTCATAAACTCGTCTGCTCATGCCTAGTGCCAGTTTCTCAGGGCGACTGAGGTGACAGGCTCGATGAATCTCGCTGGTCATCATCCTCCTCATCTTCTCCTCTCTTCCCTCCTTCCCTGTTCCTCCAGCTCATATCACGCTGTTCGGGGAGGGAGAGACCGAGGCCTCTCCTCATGCCTTAAAAAGACACGGAAGTAAGAGGAGCCAAATGTAGGAGCTGCACAGACACATTAACTCTTTGGCTTATTTCTCTGCTGCATGACTATGTTTTTTTATTGTTATGGAGAATGAGGAACATGTTTAAATACAGTTTTCTTATTTGCCACTTTGAAGGAGGACGATTGTCTTTAAATGCAACAATCTCAATAAAGATGGATAACAATTTTACCACATGACACAAAGCTCTTTGGACAAACTGCTGATATGGCCATTGGAGAAAAACAATAAACCTGCATTTGTTTAAGGTCTTTGTGTGTCACTCAAATATCCAGAAAGGTTTAATTTGTGATTATTGACACAAAAACCTTCCTTCAGTGCCTATCAGGGTTCATATCAGGGATGGGGTTTGTTCCTATCAGATATAGTTTGAGAGATAATGGCCTGGTGCTCATTTGTGGAGTCATGATCCTGGGGTAGGTATGAGGAAGTGGCCGAGAGCTGGTGCCTGGCCTCAAGTGTGAAGAAGGGTCTCGACCCGAAACATCACCTATTCCTTTTCTCCAGAGATGCTGCCTGACCCGTTGAGTAACTATCGTTTTTTGTGTCTATCTTCGCTATAAACCAGCATCTGCAGTTCCTTCCGACACTTACTTCATTTTGTGATTAGCTGCTGCTGAGGTGTGGTAGCTACTGTTATGTACACTAATGTAGCGGGCAATTTACACACAGCAAGACTTGCAAAACTATTAAATTACCAAGTGGGACTAGTGTAGATGGGACATGTTAGTCGGTGTGGGCAGATTGGGTCGAAGGCCCTGTTCCCATGCTGTATGACTCTATCACTATGACTGTAAATAATTGAACATTTTAAAGACGTGCAGGTTTGTAGGTTAATTGGCTTGGTATAAATGTTAGATTGTCCCTAGTGTGTGTAAGATAGTGTTAGCGTGCGGGGATCGCTGGTCGGCGCGGACTCCGACAAGGGGGGCCGAAGGGCCTGTTTCCATGCTGTGGCTCTAAACTAAACTAATTTGCCTAGTGTGGGAATCATTAACAATCCTTGCACTCTGTTTCAGTAGTGGAGTCTGAGGACGCACTTGGGAGGATGATTACAACCGACTATGGGTCTGGAAGACAGGGCGACGGACTGCAGTTTCTGGATGTGAGCTGGAGCATTCTGCTCAATGGCCAAAAAAAATAGGTATTAGCAACTGGGAACGGTAAAGTATAAACTGCTGCCCCTGACGGAGGAAAGCATAGTTTAGATTGGTAAACCACTGACAATTTCAAATAATATGCTGGAGAACAGACCGAAGAAGCCTTTGGGTGTAGGAAGGAACTGCAGATACTGGTTTACGCAAAAGCCAGACACAAAATAGATAACACAAATTGCTGGAGTAACTCAGTGGCTCAGGCAGCATCTCTAAAGAAAAGGACTAGATGACATTTCAGGTCGTGTCCCTTCTTCAGACTGGGAGTCAGGGGAGAGGGAAACTGAAGAGCAAATGAATGAAAGGTTAGCAAAAGGACAAATCAAATCCCGCAACGATGATCAAGGCCATTTAGAATGGAGATGAGGCAAAACTGAGGTTAGATGGAGCGCTCAAAGATTGCGGAGTCAAGGGATATTGGGAGAAAGCAGGAACAGGGTACTGAATGTGGATGATCAGCCATGATCACAGTGATGGCGGTGCTGGCTCGAAGGGCCGAATGGCCTACGCCTGCACCTATTGTCTATTGTCTATTGTCTATTGAAAGGTGGAGCCCACAATGGTCCATTGTTGGCTGTGGAGAAGGTGATAACGAGCGAAACTAACGAGTGTAACAGTGAAACTAAGCAGGACGACAGTGACATTTGTAGGATGACCAGGGTGGGGGAGGGAGAGGGAATGCAAGGGTTACTTGAAGTATGAGCCTTTGGCAGTGGTGTGAGCCTGCTAGGCAGAAGTCCTGGCAGATAGCTCGCAGATTCACCCGCAGCTATCAAGCATTCAGCGTCTTTTGCTTGTGCAACAATGGACAGTAAGGTGCCATCTATCAGATGCTGCCTGATGCATTGCACAGGATATATGACACACAAACGGGTCACTGGGCCCAACCAGTCCATACCATCAGTTATACTTCACTCGAGACATCTCCAGTCTTTCCTCAAATAAATCTATCAACGTGGTCCTCTTTTTCCTTTGCCTCGCATGTTTCTTCAGGCTTCCCTTAGATGAATCCTTACTAATGGCTGGCTTCAACCAACTACTTTCTGCAGTAGCAAGTTCCACATGTGATCCACAAGTTGAGGTGGGGGCTAGGGGAGAAGATTTAAGAGGAACCTGAGGCGTACCTTTTTTACACAAAGGGCGGTGGGTGTACGGAATGAGCTGCCGGAGGAGGTAGTTGACGCAGGGACTATCGCGACATTTAACAAACATTTTGACCGGTACATGGATAGGATAGATTTAGAGGGACATGGGCCAAATGCAGGCTGGTGGGACTAGTGTCGATGGGGCATGTTGGTCGGCATGGGCATGTTGGACCGAAAGGCCTTTTTCCACGATGTATGACTCTATGACTCTAAGTGCATCCCAAGCATTACACACAACCGGATGGGCCCTTCAATCCTTGCTGCACTGCATCCAGGTCTTTGGCATTTGACACCTCTAATTTATCTGCTCCCATTCCTCTTTCTATATGAAAAGGGATGCTTTCAACCTTCAACTGAGAAACATCATCCTCACTTCCACCAAGGCTTCCAACGCTGTTTGGTAAAACAAACATTCCATTCCTTCTGGTTGAATAGGTAACTAGTCATTAATTTTTCAACCATTGTCCAATTATCTTATTAAGCTTCCGCACAAAACCTTAGCTTCTGTCGATTTAACCTATCATAAAATAAATGATATTTAATTGCAAATTAATCCAAAAATCTCTGCACAAATAATTAACTCTCTCAAAATGTGAATACATGCCAAACTAGTTAAAGTCATTTCAGAGAGTGACTTTGTGCATTGAATTGTGAGATAGTCAGTACGTTTGCAAGGTGAAATACTGATCTTCAAAAATAGTTTAATGAGAATAAAGCTTTCTGTGGCTCTGGGATAAGTTATTCTTTATTCAAGTTTAGACTTTTTAAACTTTTAGAGATACAGTGTAGAAATAGGCCCTTCGGCCCACTGATTCCATGCCGTACAGCGATCACCCTGTACTATCCTAAACCCTAGGGACAATTTACAAATTTACCAAAGCCAATTGACCTATAATTCTGTACATCTTTGGAGTGCGGGAGGAAACTGGAGCACCTGGAGAAAACTCACGCGGTCACAGGGAGAATGTGGAAACTCCATACAGACAAGCATCCGTAGTCAGGATCAAACCCAGATCTCTAGTCCTGAGAAAGTAAAGGCATTAGTGGTGTTTTGGACATTTGACGATGAGATGGCATCAGAAGTGGTTACCATGAAGTATTTGGCTTCTAAAAGCTTAAGAAAGAACTGCAGATGCTGGAAAAATCGAAGGTAGACAAAAATGCTGGAGAAACTCAGTCTGAAGAAGGGTCTCGACCCGAAACATCACCTATTCCTTCGCTCCACAGATGCTGCCTCACCCGCTGAGTTTCTCCAGCATTTTTGTCTACCTTTGCTTCTAAAAGTAATCTACTCAGGAGTTAGTGGTGGACGTTCGGAGGGGAGGAACACCCCTGACCCCTGTTTTCATCAATGGTGTGGATGTGCAGTATCTTCAGCAACAGACTGGATCCACCAAGATGCAGTACAGAACGCCACAGGAGATCCCTTTTCCCTGTGGCTATCAAACTGTACAACTTCTCCCCCTTCTGTCATGAGGTAAACTGAGACTGTAGACTGACTCCCCCCCCCACCCGCTCCCCTCCCCCACTCGCCACTTTAATTCCATGTTTCATGTATCTTGCGTTTTATGACTGTTGGCAGATCAATTTCCCTCCTGGGATAAATAAAGTTCTATTGTATCGTATTTTGTGCTTTGACCTTTTTTTAAGTTAGAATGTCTAGTTAGAACATAGAACAGTAGAACAGTAGAGCACAAGAGCAAGCCTTCAGCCCACAATGTCTGTGTTGAACATGATGCCAAGACCAACACTTATCTGCCTGCACATAATCCATATCTTTCCATGCCCTGCATATCCCTCCAGGGTTGTTATCTCCGGTTTGCTTCCAGTTCCTCGTGCTGGCGAGAGCAGGAACAGGGAGATACGGGACCTGAATGTGTGGCTGAGGAACTGGGGCAGGGATTTAGATTCTTAGATCACTGGGATCTGTTTTGGAGTAAGGGGGAACTGTACAGGTGGGGGACCAGCATTCTGGCAGGCAGGTTTGCCACTGCTACACGGGTGGTTTTAAACTGAATAAGGGGGGTGGGGTGTCAAATGGGATAGTCGAGGACGGAGTTAAAGGGAAAGAGAGTAAAGGGATGGTTAATGACCCCAGAATAACGTGAAAGGAAGCTCACAAAGGGATAGGAGAGTATGGCCAAGTGTAATAGGGATCGATGTGAAAGGTGAGATGCGTAAGGAAGTAAAGTATTGTATATGAATGCGCGAAGTATAAGAAATAAAGTAGATGAGCTTGAGGCTCAGTTAGAGGTTGGTAGATATGACATTGTGGGGATTACTGAGACGTGGCTGCAGGAGGATCGGGCCTGGGAACTTAATATTCAGGGTTATACATCCTATAGAAAGGACAGGCAGGTGGGCAGAGGAGGGGGGGGTAGCTCTGCTGGTGAGGGATGGAATTCAGTCCCTTGCGAGGGAAGACATAGGGACTGACAAGGTAGAGTCACTGTGGATTGAGTTGAGGAATTGTAAAGGCAAGAAGACACTAATTGGTGTTATCTACAGACCCCCAAATAATAGCCCGGATGTAGGGTGTAAGTTGCTGGAGGAGTTAAAACTGGCATGTAAAAAAGGTAATGCCACTGTGGTGATGGGGGATTTCAATATGCAGGTAGACTGGGAAAATCAGGTTGGTTCAGGACCCCAAGAAAGAGAGTTTGTAGAATGCCTCCGAGATGGATTCTTAGAACAGCTTGTAATGGAGCCGACCAGAGAAAAGGCAATTCTGGATTTAGTGTTGTCCAATGAACCAGATATGATAAGAGAACTCGAGGTAAAGAACCGCTTGGAGGTAGTGATCATAATATGATTCGTTTTAATCTGCAATTTGAGAAGGAGAACGTTAAATCGGAAGTGTCAGTGATGCAGTTGAACAAAGGGGACTATGAAGGCATGAGAGGGGAACTGGCCAAGGTAGACTGCAAAGGGATCCTAGCAGGAATGACGGTGGAACAGCAATGGCAGGAATTTATGGGCATAATCCAGAAGACACAGGATCATTTCATTCCAAAAAGGAAGAAAGATTCTAAGGGGAGTAGGAGGCAACCGTGGCTGACAAGAGAAGTTAGGGATAGAATAAAACTAAAAGAAAAGATGTATAACACAGCAAAGAGTAGCCGGAAGCCAGAAGATTGGGAAACTTTCATAGGACAACAGAAGGAAATAAAACGGGCAATATGGGCTGAAAAGATGAAGTACGAAGGGAAGCTGACCAGGAAAATAAAGAAGGACAGTAAAAGCTTCTTTAGACATGTTATGGGAAAAAAAGTAGCAAAGTCAAATGTGGGTCCCTTGAAGGCAGACATGGGTGAAATTATTATGGGCAACAAGGAAATGGCAGAAGAGTTGAATAGGTACTTCGGATCTGTCTTCACTAAGGAAGACACAAACAATCTCCCTGATGTACTGGAGGACAGAGGATCTAAGGGGGAACTGAAAGAAATTTTCATTAGGTGAGAAATAGTATTGGGTAGGCTAATGGGACTGATGGATGATAAATCCCCTGGGCCTGATGGTCTGCATCCCAGGGTCCTCAGGGAGGTGGCTCTTAAAATAGTGGACGCATTGGTGATCATTTTCCAATGTTCAATAGATTCAGGATCAGTTCCTGTGGATTGGAGGATAGCTAATGTTATCCCACTTTTCAAGAAAGGAGCGAGAGAGAAAATGGGGAATTACAGACCAGTTAGCCTGACTTCGGTGGTGGGAAAGATGCTGGAGTCAATTATTAAAGAGGTAATAATGGGGCATTTGGGATAGCAGTAAAAGTATTAGTCCAAGTCAACATGGATTTATGAAAGGGAAATCATGCTTGACTAATCTTCTGGAATTTTTTGAGGATGTGTCAAGTAAAATGGATGAAAGGGTGCCAATGGATGTAGTGTATCTAGACTTTCAGAAAGCCTTTGATAAGGTCCCGCACAGGAGACTGGTGATTAAAATTAGAGCACATGGTATTGGGGGTAGGGTGTTGACATGGAAAGAAAATTGGTTGGCAGACCGGAAGCAAAGAGTAGGAGTGGACGGGTCCTTTTCAGAATGGCAGGCGGTGGCGAGTGGAGTGCCACAAGGCTCAGTGTTGGGGCTACAACTGTTTACCATATATATTAATGATTTGGAAGAGGGAATTAGGAGCAACACTAGCAAGTTTGCGGATGACACAAAGCTGGGTGACAGTGTGAACTGTGAAGAGGATGTTAGGAGGTTGCAGGGTGAACTGGACAGGTTGAGTGAGTGGGCAGATGCGTGGCAGATGCAGTATAATATAGATAAATGTGAGGTTATCCACTTTGGCGGCAAAAACAAGGGGGCAGATTATTATCACAATGGGGTTAGGTTAGGTAAGGTGGAGGTGCAGCGAGGCCTGGGCATCCTTGTACACCGGTTACTGAAAGTTGGCTTACAGGTACAGCAGGCAGTGAAGAAAGCTAATGGAATGTTGGCCTTCATAACAAGAGGATTTCAGTATAGGAGTAAAGAGGTTCTTATGCAGTTGTATAGTGCTCTGGTGAGACCACATCTGGAGTATTGTGTACAGTTTTGGTCTCCTAATTTGAGGAAGGACATCCTTGTGATTGAGGTAGTGCAGCGTAGGTTCATGAGATTGATCCCTGGGATGGCGGGACTGTCATATGAGGAAAGATTGAAAAGACTAGCCTTGTATTCACTGGAGTTTAGAAGGATGAGGGGGATCTTATAGAAACATATAAAATTATAAAAGGACTGGACAAGCTAGATGCAGGAAAAATGTTTCCAATGTTGGGCGAGTACAGAACCAGGGGCCACAGTCTTAGAATAAAGGGGAGGTCATTTAAGACTGAGGTGAGAAAAAACTTTTTCACCCAGAGAGTTGTGAATTTTATGGAATTCCCTGCCACAGAGGGCAGTGGAGGCCAAGTCACTGGATGGATTTAAGAGAGATTTAGATATAGCTCTAGGGGCTAATGGAGTCAAGGGATATGGGGAGAAGGCAGGGGACGATCAGCCATGATCACAATGAATGTCGGTGCTGGCTCAAAGGGCCGAATGGCCTCCTCCTGCACCTATTTTCTATGTTTCTATGTTTCTATGTTTCTTCTATCCATATACCTATAAAAAAATGTCTTAAATGCCATTATAGTATCTGCCTCGACCACCACCTCCAGCAGCACATTCTAGGCACTCACCATCCTCTGTGTAAAAATACTTGCCCCACATATCTCCTTTAAACTTTACCCCTCTCACCTTAAACCTATTACCTCTAACATTTGATTTTCCCATCCTGGAAAAAAGGTTCTGACTGCTGACCATAATTTTCCTAATAATGCCTCTCCTAATTTTAGAAACTTTTATCAGGCCTCTCCTCAACCTCTGGCATTCCAGAGAAAAAATATCCAAGTCTGTCCAATCTATCACTGTAGCTAATACTCTTAATCCAGGCATCATCCTTGTAAAACACCCCTGCACCCTTTCCAAAGCCTCCACATCCTTTCTGCAATGGGGCGACAAGAACTACACACAATACTCCAGATACTGTCCAACCAAAGTCCGATAAAGCTGCGTCATGACTTTCTGGCTCTTATACTCAATGCCTCGATCTATGAAAGCAAGTATACCATACACCTTCTTTAACGCTCTATCCACTTGTGTTACCACATACATGCTGTTATGGAGTCGGACCCCAAATCCCTCTGTACATCAATGCCTTTAACTGTACATTTTCCCCTTACATTTGACCTCCCCAAAGTGCCACACCTCCACTTGCTTGAATTAAACTCCATCACTTCTCCTCCATCATTTCTCTGCCCAGTTCTGTAGCCGATCTATATCCCACTGTATACTTGGAAATTCTTCCTCACAGTCCACGACCCCAGCAATCTCGGTGTCATCTAAAGTCAATTAACCAACCTTCCTAAAAGCAGCTGTCAAACGATGACTCAAAGGGCAACATGTTTGAATCATTATTTTTACTTCTATTTGATTTTGGCTGTCAAGTTTCAGTTGCATCTTACAGACACGGAGAAAAACAGAGACGCCCTTGAATGCAACAAGCAGTCAAATAATAGTGCAAAGTACAAACTTCTGTGATGTTGTGTCAGTAGGTTCACTGTACACAGCGTGAAAATGCTTATTTTAATTGGAATACCAACAATCTTGTGCTCACATTAATTAATTATTATTAATGAGGTGTGAGCACAATTTGCTTTCATCAAGGTTCAGGGATGAGTTTTATTTTTGAGTATTTTTTGTTTAAATAAACCAGGTTCATAGTGCAGTTGGCATTTCAGTGGAGCTTGTATGTCCTTTAGAGTCCCACTACACTGAAACAGAAAACAGTTTTTGGCACCATATCAGGGGAAGGATGTGTTGGCGTTAGAGTGGGTCAAGAGGAGGTTTACGAGATTAATCCTGGGGGTGATTGGGTTAATGTATGAGGAGCGTTTGAAGGTTCTGGGTCAATACTCGCTGGAGTTTAGAAAGATGAGGGAGAATCTAATTGAAACCTATCAGATAATGAAAGACCTAGAGTGTACGTGGAAAGGATGTTTCCATTCATGGGAGAGTGTAGAACCATATGGGACAGCCTCAAATGAAAAGGAGAATGGAGATGAGGAGGAATTTGTTTGGACAGAGGGTGGTGAATCTGTGGAATTCATTGCCACTGACGGCCGAGGAGGCTAAAGGGCCTGTCCCACTTTCCCGAGTCCTCTGCCGAGTTGAAAGGACCTTAAAAAAAAAATCACGATTTTTGTGATCGATGAACTCCTCCTCCCGACTATCTTTTTTCTCGTGGACTTTTTTGTCATGCTGAAAAAAACGTCCCGACTTACCTGATGCCCCAAGTACCTAGCATAACGAGCCACTGCGATATATCTACGGACTCCTACGGACTCGCTACGGACTCCTACGGACTCACTACGGACATTCTCCGAGTTTGAATCGAGGGGAAAACTCGGGAGAATTAATGAGTAACTCGGGAAAGTGGGACAGGCCCTTAAATCACAGGTTATTTTTAAAGCGGAGATTGATAGGTCTTGATTAGTAATGGTATCGTAGGTTACAAGGAAAAGGCAGGAGAATGGGATTGAGAGAGAAAAATAGATCAGCTGGATCAAATGCAGACCTGATGGGCTGAATGGCCTAATTCTGCTCCTAAGCCTTATGAACTTATCAACTTTAAAATGTAGAAACTGTAGTGGCCATTTGGCTTATTTTGTGTGTCGTTAATTATGGCATTTATCTTTAAATTTTAGACTGTCTGTTATTATGTGAGTGGGATTTATTACGTAGCCAAGGGCGTGTGTGGTGCTGGATTTCTTGTGCAGAAGCTTAGTTTTAGTTTAGTTTTGGAGCTACATGGGGAAGAAATACCCTTCGACCATGTGAAGTTTAACCGAGACACGGGGAGTTTTCTAACATTTAAAAGCGATATGCTGGAGTTTGACGAAGATTAAAGTGTACGAGTCAGATAAGAAGGTCGGATGTATATCTTATTGTTTTTCTTCAACAATAAAGAAACTATTAATCAATAGACTGTGTTATGAAGATTTATCTGTGAAGAAGCTCTGAAGGTCTCACGGAGAGCTCACATGCGTATTACGACAATCTCCTAAAGCCATGTAGTCTCTTTAGTGGCTAGAGGGAGTAATCTCTTGAACGATATAAACCTCTGCCGCTACAGAAACAAAGAACTGCAGATGCTGGTTTATACCAAAGATAGTTACAGTGCAGGAGCAACTCAGCAGGTCAGGTAACATTTCTGGAGTAAAAGGATGGTTGACATTTATAAAACTTCTGAGTCTGAAGAAGGGAAACGTCACCTAACTGTTGAGTTACTCCAGCACTTTGTGTCTATCAATGAAGTTTAAAATACATATTAACAAAATAAAAATGCATTTAAACATCGGAAATAAGAAATAATAATAATAATAATAATAATAATAATAATAATAATAATAATAATAATAATAAACTTTATTTCAGACTCATGGTCCAGACAAGGGACAACATTACATACAAATATATCGCATATAAAAATACCATAAAATACATATAAAATCTTAGTATATCACTTATCAACAACTGAGCGGCAAGCTTTATCCCCTGCGCTCTGGCCCAAACGCAGGCCACGACAGTTGTACGATAAAACCCGAATGGTCATTCAGCAAGACTAGTGAGTGTCCCTAGCAGCAGCAGGCACACTCATTCCCCCCGCAGCGGGCGCAGTGCTTGATCCGATGACTCCAACCCTGCGCGGCTCGTAATAGCGCCGGACAAATGCCCTTTCTGGCTAGAGCTCCGGATTGTACATTTCGCCAGCCTCATTACATTCCGCAGATACTTTAAATGAACAGTATCTACTGTGTACAGTGTCAATCTTTTGATAGGTAACCTCACAGGCAAGTTTTTCTTTAAGATATATAGATAAAGTTTTGGCGTCTAGGTCTGGTGAAAACTTGGAGGCAAAAACACTCACCAGCTTAGTCTTGATCATTTTTATGTTACCCACAGCTCCGGTACCAATAATAGGCATCGCGTTACAGGATTTCTTTCTCTGTCCGGAGGTAATAGTGCGCAATCTTGGCTTACCAACAGTGTTCTCTGGAGCATGACGTCGACCCTTTTTCATAATATGACTCCACTTTGGAGCGCCTGGCAAAGACGTTGATCCACTGGGACTATCGGTTGTAGTAGCTCTCTCCACGTTTACGGCAAGGCTCTCCGCCACAGCCCTCACTCCGACAACCAAGCCAGAGGCTCCTGCTGGTGCAGCTCCCAGCGCTGTGCCTGCCATGCCAATGGCTCCATCCATCGCCGCCGACACATCCGGATCACCGCCCCGAGTCAGGTCAGTGGTCCGCTCCAATGCACACACTGGAGCAGTGATCAAGGTGCGCTCCAATGCACCCACTCGGCGATCAATTTCCACTGTGATGGCACGAAAATCTTCACTTACAGCAGCCTGTAGCTGCATGACATGCTTCATAGAACAGACTTGGGAATTAAAGTGTGAATTTGTCCTTTTTTAATCAAATCTACAGGTATTGAGAAACCCCTTTCAAATCAATGGGGTGGCAGCTACTCTGCTCGATCTGCATGAGGTCAGAGAGAGGGGCTCACCATCGTAATGCTGGTGACGCCACCTGGAACCCAGCAGAGGAGTAAAGAGAAAGATGCACCGCAATCTGTCATTTATCCCATGCAGCAGCTTCATGAGTCTGAAACCCGTATGCCTGGGAATAGCTAAACACCAGAGGCACCAACAGACACAGCCAGCTCTCATCAGTCCATTGATTCTTTCCTGAGGGGTGTTTCCTTTGCTGCCACTGTTATACATGCGTGGTTTATAGCAGCTTCTGATGCTACATACCCTGTAAATCATTGCGTATTAATGTACGGTTTAAAAGGAGTGCTGAAGCATACAACGTACAGTAATGCAAGAGAGATTAACAATATTTCAGGTCCAGGAGATAGGAGATCACCAGAAATTCCTTGCAATTAACTCATCCCTTACATCTTTTGTTGAAAGGCCATGCAATGGAATTGAAAGACTTGGAATAATCAAACAAACTGCACCTTTGTAATTTAACTGCCTTTTTAAAACCTACATCCTATCCTTAAATATTTGTGGTCATATTTAAAATATAAATTGCTGTTGTACATTTGTATGCTGCATTTACGTTCCCCCCCCCCCTCAAGTTAACACTTTTATCATAGTAATACATAGCATCATAATCATAACATTACAAAAGCAATGTCCAATTATGAATTACAAAATAAGAATTTATATTTAAAAAACAGGCACATAATGCAAAAGAAATGACAAGGTCAAATTAATTTCACAATAAGAGGAAATGTATCAGTTGTAAGATTTTGCACTATGATAAATAATATGACATGTACATGGACATTTTGAAATGTACCAATGAACTTTGCCACAAAGGATAGTAATTGCACTTCATTTTCATTATCCATGCACTATCCTTTCATGCGAAAACAAGACAAAATTACAAAGAAAAGATAGGATATGCTGACAAATATTCTCCCTCAAATTACCAAGAGTTGACTCGTTTTAATTGAGCACGATGGCGATTTGTGGCTAATTTTTATCACTCATCAAAGTTAACCGATCATTTGCAAATTGGCTGCTGTGACCTACATTTCAAAATAATGTTGTGACCTTCAAAGTACTTTGGTATGTTCCCCCAAAAATTGTAGCACATTGGTAAAATCTGTCATAGTCGTCCATATCCTTTACCTTTGCTTTCTTTCTTAATGGTTCAATGGTCCTTTATTTACGTAACAATTTAATACTATGAATATTCATAATAATTTCTTTTTTTTAGTCCTTTCTAGTCCATTAATCAATTAAATTACATTTTAAATAACGTCTTTTTTTATAAAAAGGCAAAGTAGTTTATATTTAAAATCTATGACACCACCGCCAGGTAAATGTCATTGGAAAAGCAAAGCTCATGTTTCTACTCTTATATAATGAACATGCCAGCAAAATGGAAAATAACTGTTCAGATCCAGTACAATTTCATTTGAAACTCTGACAAAGCAGTAAGTCAGCTTTGCACAATAATTTCCCCATGATAATAATTTCCTTTGTATTTCCTAAAATCTAATTTTTATTTGGTAGTAGAAAGTTCATTTTTAAAAAAAGGTTATCTCTCTAGTATTTTTACAATCATGTTCTAAGCCAGGTGGAATATGATATTATTATTGATAAACATAGAAACATAGAAACATAGAAATTAGGTGCAGGAGTAGGCCATTCGGCCCTTCGAGCCTGCACCGCCATTCAATATGATCATGGCTGATCATCCAACTCAGTATCCCGTACCTGCCTTCTCTCCATACCCTCTGATCCCTTTAGCCACAAGGGCCACATCTAACTCCCTCTTAAATATAGCCAATGAACTGGCCTCGACTACCCTCTGTGGCAGAGAGTTCCAGAGATTCACCACTCTCTGTGTGAAAAAAGTTCTTCTCATCTCGGTTTTAAAGGATTTCCCCCTTATCCTTAAGCTGTGACCCCTTGTCCTGGACTTCCCCAACATCGGGAGCAATCTTCCTGCATGTAGCCTGTCCAACCCCTTAAGAATTTTGTAAGTTTCTATAAGATCCCCTCTCAATCTCCTAAATTCTAGAGAGTATAAACCAAGTCTATCCAGTCTTTCTTCATAAGACAGTCCTGACATCCCAGGAATCAGTCTGGTGAACCTTCTCTGCACTCCCTCTATGGCAATAATGTCCTTCCTCAGATTTGGAGACCAAAACTGTACGCAATACTCCAGGTGTGGTCTCACCAAGACCCTGTACAACTGCAGTAGAACCTCCCTGCTCCTATACTCAAATCCTTTTGCTCTGAAAGCTAACATACCATTCGCTTTCTTCACTGCCTGCTGCACCAGATTCCAGATACATACATTAACCGATTCCTTAATTGATGCAGAGCTGACTTTAGATCTGTGGGAGGTTCTTAATGTGTCATTAAGGATTTTAATGTGTCAAAGGATCATCGGCTCCTTTAGAGTAGGATGGAACTGCAGACGCTGGTTTCTACCAAGGAAATAATAGTAATTATTGTTTTTATGTAAATAATCATCGTTTTTGTTCTTGAGGTAAGTTTTAGTGAACATGGATTCTGTGATATTAAACATCATTGAAGCCTTCCGAAATTGGAATCCCTGGTAGAGGGCAATCAGCATCATTCCAACCTTCCTGAGCAATGGTTCAATGAAACAAATGTTGCTGGGCATTGCCAGTGATTACAAGTAGAACTGATGGAAGGCAACCACCCATATTGGAGTAAGTCCCCGACTTACGCTGTGCTTTCAGGGCATGCTGACTGATTCAGGGGACGATCGAACCTAGTCTGTCTAGGAGAAGACGAAATGTGTAGGAAGGAACTGCAGATCCTGGTTTACACTGAAAATAGACACAAAATGCTGGAATAACGGGTCAGGCAGCATCTCTGGAGGGAAGAAATGGGTGACGTTTCGGTTCGAGACCCTTCTTCAGTTTTAACGTAAAACATCATCCATTTCTTCCCTCCAGAGATGCTGCCTGTCCCGTTGAATTACTCCAGTATTTTGTGTCTATCTTCTGGCTAGGAGAACCCAGCACAAATGCTAGTGGAATCACCCATCAGACCCTACACCTGAGAGTCACATTAGGCATCGGTTCAGAGCCCAATGGAGACTTTATGCTAATAGAATAATAAGCAAAAGGGCAGGTTAAGTCATTGGTAAATTATTTTGTTTTAGTTTTTTTTTCATTAATTTTAACTACTATAATTATCTTTATTTTTAATTACCTTTTGTTTTTCAAATGTTTAAGGCATTTTTAACTGTTCCTTCACTTTAATAGTTCTTAAATGTCCCTAATTATAAAATAGGGATAACACAGTGACGCAGCTCTGAGAGCTGCTGTCTCACAGCACTGGCAACCCGGTTTTGATCTTGATCGCAGATGCTGCCTATGTGGAGTTTGCACTTTCTCTACGTGACAACATGGGTTTCCTCCAGGTGCTCCTTTTTTTCTCCCACATCCCAAAGAAGTGCGGGTTGGTAGATTTAATGGCCTCTGTAATTTGCTTCTAGTCTGTAGGGAAAGTGTGAACTAGTGTGGACTAGGTGAACCTGTAAATCCTGGCCAAAATGGAGCAGGAATAGAACCAAAAATTTAACAGAGGATTCATGCATTGTTTTTTTTTTTTTTTTTTTTTTTTTTTTTTTTTGTTTTTTTTAATTTTTATTTATTAGAAGTACATTACATCACAGCCACATACATTAATACTCGTCATTTATATCTTCTTACAATTAATGTACTCCCTTTATTTTTTTTTTACGCTAAAGAAAGAAAAGATTGAAAGAGAGAAGAAAGTGAAGGAAAAAGTGCAAGTGTAGAAAAGTGTAGAAAATGTAACAACAAACAAAAAAAAAAAAAAGGACGAGGACCCTATGAAAGCGAAATTAAAGACAAAAAAAAAAAGGAGTTAAGAAATAGGCCCTAAGAAAAGAAAAGAGAGAGAGAAAAAAAGAAAAACAAATGTTTTTTTTTTTGAGCATCACGTAAATAGGACATACCAACTCTTCAACTATCATCCCCCCTTACCCGACCTCAATTTTTTATTTTTTTAAAGTACTTTTGCACCCTATGTTTGTAATAATTCTATAAATGCAGACCACGTCAGGTGGAAGTGATCTGGTTTACCTGCTAGGAGGAGTCTTATCTCTTCAAGGTGTAGTGTTTCAAACATATTTGAAATCCACATATTTATAGTTGGTATTGGAGCCTTCTTCCAAAATTTTAGAATTAGCTTTTTTCCAGTTATTAACCCATAATCCATTAATTTCTTTTGAAACACATTTAGTTCTGGATCATCTTCCGTTATTCCGAAGATAATCCATTCTGCTTTGGGTATCAGTCTTGTTTTAAATAACTTTGTAAAGATTTCAAAAATTTCATTCCAAAATTTTTGAATTTTTGTACAGAAGACAAATGAGTGCGCTATAGTTGCTTCTTGGGATTGACATTTATCACAAATAGATGATACGTTTGGGAAAATTTTATGAATTTTAGTTTTCGAATAATATAATCTATGTAAAATTTTAAATTGTATTAAAGTGTGTCTTACATTAATCGAGCATTTATGTACTTTTAATAAGTATTCATTCCAACTTTCCTTTGAAATTTTAATGGCTAACTCTTGTTCCCAGTCTCTTCTGATACCCTCCGTAGATGGTATTTGTACATTTAAGATAATATTGTACAAATATGATATTAAGTTTGCTGATTCCGCTTTTGTCTGCATTGCCTCGTCCAGTACATCTGCTGGGTTATTATGATGATCTTTTATATATTTTTTCAAATAGTCGCATATTTGAAAGTATTTAAAATATTGATTATTTCCGAGTTTATATTTTATTTGTAATTGTTGAAATGAAAGTAATTTTCCAGTTTCATACAAGTCACCAAGCGTTTTAATTCCTAGTCTATCCCATTGTGTATAAGCTTTATCTATAATAGAAGGACTAAACGAAGGGTTATTGACTATAGGTAATAAAAGTGAAAAGTTTCTTAATTTTAAATTTTGTTTTATTTGTTTCCAAATACGGATTGTACTATGAATAATTGGGTTCTTATTATAGTTTATGTTATTCAATTTCATTGGAGAGAGGAGGATCGCTCCAATGTTTCTAGAGGAGCAATCCTCTTTCTCCATTACAATCCAGTCTACTTGCTGGGCGGAGTTATCCATCAGTTGAATCATGTTTTTAATATTTACTGACCAATAATAATACATAAAATTGGGTAGTGCTAGACCCCCCAATACTTTAGATTTATTCAAATGGGTTTTTTGTATTCTATGTGATTTATAGTCCCATATAAAATTAGTGATATCTGAGTCGAGTTTTTTAAAAAACTTCTTAGGTAAGTATATAGGAATTGATTGAAATAGGTATAAAATTTGTGGTAAAAAGATCATTTTTATTGCGTTTATTCGGCCTATTAAAGACATCGGAAGCGTTTTCCAGAATTTAATTAATGTATTCAGTTTATTAAGTAGGGGGTCAAAATTTGCCCTGAGCATACCTTGATATGCTCTGGTAATTTCGATTCCCAAATATTTAAATTTTTCTGTAGCTATTTTAAAAGGGAATTTTAAAAGATGTGTTGAATCTTTCGGTTTTATTGACATAATTTCACTTTTATTCCAATTTATTCTATATCCAGAAAAAGATCCGAAGTCTTCAATTAAATTTAATATATTTGGTATAGTGATTTGAGGTTTTGTGATATACAATAATATATCATCCGCGTATAAAGATATTTTATTATATGAGTCTTTAGTATAATATCCATGAATATCAGGGTGTATTCTAATTTTTTCTGCTAGCGGTTCAATAATGAGAGCAAACAGCTGTGGTGATAATGAGCATCCTTGTCTATTTCCCCTTGATAGTTGAAATTTCGAGGATAATATGTTATTAGTAAGTATTCTAGCTGTAGGTTTGTTATATAGTAACTTAATCCATAAAATAAAATTCTCTCCCAGTTGAAATTTTTGTAATACTTTATCCATATAATTCCATTCTACTTGATCAAATGCTTTTTCAGCATCCAGCGAAATAATTGATAATTCTTGATCTTCAGATTTGTGTGAGTGCATTATGTTGAGTAGACGTCTCATATTATTAGAAGAGTATCTCTTAGGGATAAACCCTGTCTGATCTGGGTTTATTAATTTACTAATGTATTTACTTAATCTTCTGGCTAATGTTTTCGCTAATATTTTTTGATCTGTGTTTAACAATGCTATAGCTCTATATGAGCCAGGATCTTCTAAATCCTTCTTTTTCTTAGGTATTAATGTAATCGTTGATTCCGCTAATGTATCAGGTAGTATTCGTTTTTTAAAAGCGTATTGGTACATTTTTTGTAATCTTGGTATTATTTTTTCATAAAAGTTTTTATAAAATTCATTAGTAAATCCATCAGGGCCTGGTGTTTTTCCATTTTTTAGTGAGTTTATTGTATCTTCTAATTCCTTAATTGAGATTTGTGCACCCAGTTCCTCTTGTTCCTTCAGCTCTAACTTTGGAAGATTACAGGTATCCAAGAACTTTGTGATATTATTGGAATCAATTATCGTTTTAGATGTATACAAATTCTCGTAAAATTGCGCAAATCTTTTATTAATATCCTTCGGTGTTGTTAATAATTCCCCTTTATCTGATTTGATCTTTGGTATAGTATGTTCCTTTTCTCGTTTTTTTAGCTGGCGAGCCAAAAGTTTATGCGGTTTATCCCCAAATTCAAAGTGCTCTTGTTTTGTAATTTGAAAAAGTCTTATAAGTTTGGCAGATAATAATTTATTTAATTTAAATTTTAAAATTATTATTTTATTATGTTTATCTATTGTTGGATCTTTAGCATTATCTATATCCATTTGTCTAATAAGTTCTTCTAACTGTCTTTGTTCATTCTTATTCTTTTTATTTTGAAAAGCTTGATATGAAATTATAATACCCCTAATGTATGCTTTAAAAGATTCCCAAAGTAAAGTAGGCGATATATCTGAAGTATCATTTGTTTGAAAAAAGACCTCCATTTGTTCTTTTAAATATATACTCGCTTGTGGATCTTTTAAAATTTGAGAGTTAAATCTCCAGAATGAATTATTCTTAGACAATCCTTCCAGTTTTAAAAAGAAAGTTAGTGGAGAATGGTCTGAAATTGAATTTGTATGATATATTGCATTAGATGTTTGGGGGATTAATTTTGTATCCAGCAGAAAGTAGTCTATACGTGAGTATGTCTTATGTACCATTGAGTAAAACGAATATTCCCTGCCAGTTGGGTTCACAATTCTCCAAACATCTGCTATATTAGTGTTGTTTATGTAGGTATTGAGGAGTTCCCCAGTTTTCGATTTCATATTCCCTCTCTGTTTTTGACTTGATTTATCTAAGTACGGGTCTAAAACACAATTAAAGTCTCCGCCTATTATAACATTTTGATAGTTTGACTCTGCAATTATATTAAAGATTTTATTGAAAAAGTGGGGGTTATCAAAGTTAGGGGCATATATATTTACCAAAGTAAGTGGAGTGTCATGGATTTCTCCATTAACTATTAGGTATCTCCCTTCTATATCTGTTATAATATTCTTTGCTTTAAATGGTATACCTTTTCTTATGATAATTGACGTGCCTCTAGATTTTGAAGTGAATGAAGAGTGGTATGTTTGACCTATCCATTTCGCCCTCAGCCTAACTTGGTCCTGAGGTTTTAGGTGTGTTTCTTGTAGGAAGGTAATGTCAGAATTATACATTTTTAGCTGAGCTTTTATCTTACCCCTTTTGATAGGTTCATTAATGCCTCTTATATTCCAACTACAAAATGAGACTCCTCCTAGGTTCTTTTGTGTGGTGTCATGCATTTTGAATAATTATAGTACCTTTGAATCTTGTGGTGCGTCCATATCCCAGGTCTTTAGGTATTGGGGGAGTTTTTGAATTATTAACTTTTGTTGGTATGTCCATATTATTCTTATCACTAAACACAAAACACAAACAAGTGATTTTATGTAATAAAAAAAAAACTAAAAGAGTGAGGCTACAGTGTCTATAGTCGGCACTGTAGCAAGTGACCCACCTGTAGGTGGGAAAAAACCTTATTTTGACTTCCATTGCGTTGTTGCTCAGCTCGCTCCGCTCTCTTAGTTAATCATAACATATTAAAATATTAAAACGAGGCCTCACATTCATATATATAATACAATTTTACCCTGATATTTCCTTATAACATATATATATATCAGAGTTTAATTATTAAACCAATATTTTTGATTTCAATAAGAATCAGCTGTTGGTTGAAGGGGTTAACGAGACGTGCTCCTGGACATAAGCCAGGAGCTCGTTTCTCATCCCCTCCTCCTGCTTATAGACAAGGTTACAATTTATTAAAAATTCATATTAGTATGTTAGTTCATTATTTTTTTTTTTTTTTTTTGTTAGTATTCTAATCTAACCTGCATAACTTTTAAAATTGTTAATAGGATAAGTTCTTACAATTGGTTATAACATTTTAATCAATAAGCAATTATTTTCTAATTCATATCCCGTTATAAAGTTGTTTACACGTTTTGAACAGAAAATGTCCTTGCTTCAACATTCCGGAGATAACAGTGTAACTATCCCCAGACAAAACATAGCTGAAAATTATTCGGATCTGCCAAAGCTCCCTTTTATTTCTGTCTTTCAACAATCGTTTGGGCATATTTGAAAGCGTCTTCAGGCTTAACAAATGACTTTTCAAGACCATTAAAAGAAATACGCATTTTAGCGGGATAAAAAACCCCGAATCTGACCCCTTCTCTCCCTCTTAAAAGATCTTTAACCTTATCAAATTTGTTTCTTTTTTGCACAATTTCATGTGGGTAGTCCCTGAATATCTTAATAGTGTCTTTGTCCAGCCGTAATTGTACACCATATTTGATATGGGTCATAACATATTCCAGTTCTGCAGTATCTCGAAATTTCACTATAATATGTCGTGGATAAGCTTTTCCCGCATCAAATCTTTTTCCAAATCTTGGGACACGATGAGCCACTTCGATTTTCGGTTCCTTGGGAAGATTCAACAGTTGTTTCAACAAGCCCATGGCAAATTCACGTACCTGTTCCCCTTCTGCCCCCTCTGAAACACCAAGAATCCTCAGATTCTGGCGTCTAGAACGAGCTTCCAGGTCCAGGCATTTGAATGAGACTTTCTCTAATTGAGTCCCCATTTGTAGTGATGCTTGTTCGTTTTCTCGCCTCATTTGCTCATGTTCTTGCCTCAGTTTCGCCATGTCTTCAACAAGTCGTGCCGTATTTTTCTCCAATTCCGTGATTGTCTGCATACTTGCAGCTACTGTTTCAAGTACAGCCGTGAACTTATCCGTAGTAATTACATCCATCTTATCCATTTTCTCTGATAGTCCATCTTTCACCTCATCAATTCGTTTATTCATAGTGTCCAGTAAATCCGTCATATTCTTCTGGTTACCAGCATTTAAATCCTTCATCATCTTCTGCATTCCTTCCATCATTTTTGCCGAATTTTCCTTCATTTCCTTCTTATCTTCCACCCTATTATCCGAGATCTCATCTTTCAAATTTTTCATTGATTTTTTCAAGTCATCAAAGTCTTTCTTAGATCTTGTATCCATTTCTGCAGCCACTTCAGAGACTTCAGAGGTAACTTCAGTTTCGAACTGTTTCGACAGCTTATTCACAGCTCTCTGAGGGCTCACAGCTGGAGTCAATTTACTCATTTAAAGGGCTTCAAACCACCGTTTAAAACATCGCGTTTAACGATGACGTCATCAGCGCGGTAACCAGAAGCTCCGGTAAGGTTTTTAAAAACAATCCCGATTTTCGGACCCGTTTTACACGATAAATCGTGAAGTTTTTCGGGAGAGGAGCTGGGTGCACGTCTGTTAGTCTAACATGACGCCACCGGAAGTCCGATTCATGCATTGTAAGGCCATTTTGGTCAAGTCTGTGTTTCTGTATATAAAAAGACAAGCTGCTGACTGGTGCCAGGAAGTCTAGGTCCCAGATAAGAAATGTATGAGTATCTCTTCCATTGTCAGTATGAATGAGATTCTTGCAGAGGAGCTCCAAAGAATTACAAATGCATGAAGTTGATTGGATTGCTGCAAAAGAATTGTAAATAATGTAAATAATGTTGCAAGACAGTTACCCTGCTGTTTGTTGATTGGCCAAAGTGTTAAGCCCTGGCAGGATTGTTTTGACTTCCAGGGTAAATGTTGCATTATTCAGTTAAGTTAGCTTCCTTCCAGAAGCTTCTCCAGGAAACAATGTATGGGAGACTCTGTAATTGGTTTGGGGAACTGTCAATAATGTATTGATGTAATTAATATGTTTGATTGGACTGTAAAGAGACCACCCCTATGTAGTTCGGCCCCTCAAGGTTCGTGGACCTATAAAAGGTGGCTCCATCTTAGATCGAGGTCGATCTTCTGGAGGAACGCTTGGGATTGCGTGACCTTTTGGAGTGTGTCTGCTTGCACGAGGCTGAAGGGCTTGCCCAGGCAGAGACAAGGATCGAACCCGCGGTGGTTTAGGTATTATATAGGGGAATTTGCTGGTCAATCTAAAAATAAAGTTTAGTTGTTCCAGTGCTAGACTGAACTAGACTAGGGGGGTAAGCTTTAGAAGAGCGTATTTACAAACCAAAGGATCTGTTTCCATGCTGAACTTTCAATCAAATAATCAATCAATAAATATTTTTAAATTATAAAATTCGATGACACCTTTGATAGCTGGCAAAGCATCGTCTACTTCTTTGCCTTCAGTCAAACCTCATGGGGCATCCAGTGTCATGGACCTCTGTACTGTGCTGCCCGAGGCCCCGTTGCTGTTTGGACCTTGTTGTCCAACTTAAGTGTACGGAGAACCAGCATGGCTGCCTCTCTGGCCCTGGCATCAATAAGCACGGGCATGCAAGGACCATAGGCAGAGAATCCAGGCAGTACAATCAGACCCAATGGGTTAAGGGCCAGAGACATGCATATTACAGTATTTTAAACTCATTAATACTGTGAATTTCCTCTTGCTGCACTTTTGTAAGTAATGACAGCAGTAATTATGTTTATGGACATATTAATGGATATTTCCACACAGTTTCCTTAAACTAATTAATCATTAGGCCTTGCAGAATAAATGCAGCAAAACTGAACTAAGAAATTCTGAAGAATGTTTAAATTCAGTTAATTATTTGGGTAATACTTCCCTAAAGATTTACATGCATAATTCTTTTTTTTTAAGTTATTGATTGCAAATTGAAATGATAATGAACTAAGAGAAGAACTTTTCCACAGTTTATCAGTGTGTTTTTTTTGAAATATTTTTTACCTGGTGCAATTTCTTACATCTAAAGCTCATCATATTTTTTCTCCCCTTTGTGCTTATTAACATTCACAGGAAATCTTCCATTGCAGTATGCTTGAGTTCCATGCACCACTTTCTAAAAGCATTTTTCTTTCCAAAGCCACTTACGCTTTTGACTGCCTACGTTGAATAAATCTGAGATACCAGATTCCGCTTGAAAAAACTTTCACACGTCTCCATTTTAGTATGCCATCAGGAGTCTTTACAATTGGTGTCATGCAATTTGCATAGAGGGGAAGTGAAATTCCATTCTATTTAAGAAAATCAATTGTGCAATCTGTCTGTCACTTGATTCCCACTGGTCGGTGTGGACTCTAAATAATGAATGGGTTCCATGATGTTCTTCAAAATAGATCAATTTCCCGACCCAGCCAAGGGCACTGTCATCGACAAGGCCTCAAGATGCCTTGGATGACATTATATCCCATATTGTAGTTTGTAAGAAGATTGAGAGAATATAAATATAATGCAAATATTGTGCAAATACTGTACATTGAGTCATTCATCCCTGACTTCCGTCGAATCAGCATAGAAAAAGGCAGAATTCTGCTGCCGACAGCCTCATAAACCATCATACTTAAAGAATGAAGGTGGTTTTATTCTTTCGATTATTTTTGTTTATTTTCATTTAGTTTAGTTTAGCATGAAAACAGGCCCTTCGGCCCATCGAGTCCACAGCGACCAACAAGCACCCATACACTACTTCTATCTTACACAATAGGAACAGTTTACAGAACCCAATAAACCTTCAAACCTCCATGTCTTTGGAGTGTGGGAGGAAACCGAAGCAACCGGAGAAAACACATGCGGTCACAAGGAAAACGTACAAACTCGAACGTACAGACAGTACCCGTAGTCAGGATTGAACCCGGGTCTCTGGAGCTGTAAGGCAGCAACTCTACCATTGCACCATTATCCCGCCCCATGTCCTCTTCTGTTTCATGTTTTCTTCGTCCATTCTGTGGCAAACAGGCAAATTCCACCATAATCCCCAGCCCGCAACTAACCAAAAGAAACATGTCAACCCATGGCATCAATTAGTGTGGGTGATGAGGCCTGTGAATGAAGGCTTCAATTGGATCATTTATGTCAATTTGACTCCAGAACTTAGAGTCATAGAGTCATAGAGTGATATTGTGTGAAAACAGGCCCTTCGGCCCAACTTGCCCACACCGGCCAACATGTCCCAGCTGCGCGAGCCAGCATTTGGTCCATTTCTTTGCAAAACTGTTCTATCCATGTACCTGTCTAACTGCTTCTTAAATATTGCATTGGTCCCAGCCTCAACTACCCCCTCTGGCAGCTTGTTCCATGCACCCACCACCTTTTGTGTGAAAAAGTTACCCCTCAAATTCCTATTGAATCTTTTCCCCTTCACCTTAAACCTATCTCCTCTGGAACTCGATTCACCTATTCTGGGCAAGAGACTCTGTGCATCGACCTGATCTATTCCTCTCATGATTTTATACACCTCACCCTCCTGTGCTCCAGGGAATAGAGTCCCAATCTATTCAATCTCTTCCTATAGCTCACACCCTCTAATCCTGGCCACACCCTCATAAAACTTGCAGCAGCATCCCACTGCTTTGATTCCTACCATTAATCATGAGAGAAACAGCTTAATAGGTTTATTGATTCCTTTGAAAACTTTAATTGCTGCATTTCCCCAGTAATTGCACAATTACGTGATTGTAGACTACAGACAAAGTCAAAGGATGTTGAACAATCCTTTCCAGAGCCAGATGATTGGAGATGGTAACCAAGGAGAAGTGTTGTTGGTAGAAACTGAAGACAATAGCTGCAGTCTTCCCAATATTTAATTTGATGAAATATCTATTGATAGAGATTCATTCTTGTCACGTGTCCTGCTATGCAGTAAAAGGCTTTGTTTTACATGCTATCCAAACAGATCAGATATACAATATGCAAAAACAATCAAGTCAAACTCAAGTACAATAGATAGAGCAAAGAGGACATTTAGAAATGGTGCTATACTTACAGGTAGAAAAGAGATTTAAAAGTGTAAAGTAGTTGTATAATATGGTAGTAGATCCGTCTCCGGGAACTCTCTGGGACTCTCCTGCAAACAGTCGCAACGCTTCATTGCCACCTTGCATTCAAATGGATATATGGTGAAATGGACAAGGTTACAATAATGTATATGTGAAAACTGACCATGGATGATGTTACTGAGATGGAGGTGGGGAGAGAAAGGGGAACAGGAAGTGGCAGCTTTAAGTTGATTTATTGGAAGGGGCCAACTGTAGATCAAATGTACTAGATACCACCCATGGTCATCCCTGCTTCTGATTTTTTATTTGAATATTTAGCTTTATTTATTCTGTTCCTTTCCTTGAATTTTATGTAGCTCCCTCCTGAGGGTTAGTGTCAGAAAAACGGAATTGTCTCATTTTCATAGGCACCAAGAACTAGGATGGTCACACAGGGCACTCTCTTTTACATTACTACATAATCAAGCTTGGTTCATAAAAATGGGATAAGAAAGTGCATGCAGTCTGGAAAAAGTGATGAAATAAAGACACCTCAGAAGCAGAACAACATTCCATATTGCCTCCTTACTTTTGACTCAACCAGTGAACATATTGGGTAATAACATTTAAAATAACTCCACTCTTAAATCTTGTTATAAATCTCTTCTGCATATGAAATGAAAGAAGAAAGCAATCTGACCCAAAATCTTGTGATGGTTTTATTTCTTAATATCAGAGTAGAGGCAAATGATAAACTGTTTTTCCTGAGCATTAGAAGAAGCACCTAGCTAATGGGAAAAGAAGAAAAAGATGTCGATATTCAGGAACTTATCTCGGAATAAGAAAAGTCATCTATAATGGCCAGAAAAATGATACCAGCAGCTCAAATCCCCATAAGATGAGTAAGAAGACATTGCTTTATAAAATGTTTGCCAAAAGCACTTTATAAAATTAGTTTGGGTTTATAATGTTCAGACACGAGTTGGAAACGTGAGCTTCAGGGTCAACTACCTGCAAATAAAGAGATTAACTGCAAATTCATGAGCAGCCAGCTCAATCTCTCTGAGGTGATTGTGTTCAATCTTTTTTTTTCCCATTATTTAGTGTTATTCATCTGCAGGTGCATCTCATCAGCTTGTGTGTCTGGAACCTGTTTCACCACAGGTATTTAGGTCATTTAAAACTCATGTTTTGAAACCCCAAAGGTAGCTTGAAATGGAAAAATGAAAACTGTGAAATACTCAAACTGATGAATGCCTCTACATCCAGAATCATAACAGATATTGCTAGAAACACTTAGCAGGGCAGACAGCAACTATGGAAAAAGAAATAGAGTGAATCAGTTTAGTTTAGATTAGTTTAGTTTAGCTTAATTTAGGTTATATTAATTTAGTTTAGATTACCTTAGTTTAGTGTAGTTTAATTTAATTTAGTTTAGTTTAATTTAGTTTAGTTTAGTTTAATTTAGTTTAGAGATACAGCACGAAAACAGGCCCTTCGGCCCACCAAGTCCGCACCGACCCCCAATCACCCATATACTAGTTCTATCCTACACACTAAACACAATTTACAGAAGCTAATTAACCTACAAACCTGCATGATTTTGGTTTGTGGGAGGAAACCGGAGCACCTGGAGAAGACGTACGCAGTCACAGGGAGAACGTGCAAACTCCGTACAGACAGCACCCATAGTCAAGATTGAACTCGGGTCTCTGGCACTGTAAGGCAGCAACTCTACTGCAGAGCCACTGTGCCGACCTGAATACTTCAGGTCCAAAACTCTTTGGCAGAACTGAGAATAAGAGAAAACAAGTTAGGTGTCAGTTACAGAGAGGGTGGAAGAGGAATTGATAAGACAATGGGATAGGATAAGACCAATGGATTCATGTAGCAGTTAGAAACAGGTTATGCTTCTCTGTCGGCCTTACTCTGGGTTTGGGTTTATAATTGTCCCGTTTACCGAGTTACAGTGAAAAGTTGTGTTTTGCATGATATCCAATCATCCATAAATACCATCAATTCAAACTCAAGCACAATAGTAGAGCATAGGAAAAGAAATAGAGTGCATAATATAGTTCTCTGCATTGCAGTGCATCAGTTCCAAAGACAAAGTACATTGTCCGTAATGGGATAGAGGTGAATTGGACACTACCCTAGCTTTTGCAAGGATGGTAACTAATATGATGTTCTTCATTGCAAGGGGATTTCAATGCAAGAGAAAGAAGGTCCTCCTGCAATTATGTAGTGCCTCGGTGTAGCCATACCTGCAATATTCTGAATAATGCTGCTAAGAAAGGATGCACTTACTGTAGAGAGAATACAGAGAAGATTCCTGAGGCATAGGTTAGTCATATGAGGAGAGATTGAGCAGGCTGGGCCTTTGTTCTCTGGAATTTTGAACTTTGAGGGGAGACATCATTTGAAACACACAAAATTCATAGAATCTTGACTGGATAGACAGAGGGGGGATGTTTCCTTTGATGAGGAATACATAACTAGGGATCATAGTCTCAGAATAAGGGGTTGGCCATTTCGCATTGAAATCAGGAGGGTGGTGGATATTTGGAACTCTCTACCAGAGTGGCTGTGGACACTCAATCATTGATTGTATATAAAGCAGCAATTGATAGATTTTTCGATATTAAGGAAATTAAGGGAAATGGAGATAGAGCAGGAAAATGGCATTGAGACAGAATATCAGCCACAATCTTTTTTAATGACAGAAACAGTGGGATGAATGAGCTCCCTGCATTTACTTTTTATGTTCTATTGCAATTACCCCAATGTGTTTGTCATTTCTATCGTCTAGATCCAATATGTTAGGAATATTTTTGGAAGTATATACAAGAGACATTTTACCAATGAAATGCATTGAATATTCAAATTATTACACAAGTTATAAGGCAGGGAGCTCGGAGTGTTGCTTGTTGTGAGACCAGGATTGGAACCGTCAAGGACCTTTGGTAACTGTGAATCGGTGCGGTTTTACACATAGTTCTATGAAGTGATGCTAGGCATATGGACTAATTCTTAATGGACTAACACCCCATGTTAAAAAATTCCTGAATGGATTGTCCGAGAAGCAAGACGAGATAGCAATGTCATAGGGAAACCTACAGTATGTCTTAACATTGTCGAGGGTCAAGAGACACTTGTAATTGTAATTGAAATTATAAGGAATTACCTTAAGATAGTGTCTGCACCATCACCAGAACCTCTCAGATTGTTTCAGAGTCAGTACATGTTGATGTGATAGATGTAAATGCAGCATTGATACTGTGCTTAGCAGAAATGAAACAATTTGCCAATTAGTCTGCTTCAGCTTTGAGTTTATAATAAATATTCTATTCATGGGTATGTTCACATTTGTCAATATCAAAATCATTGCAGCATTCTTGGCAACCATCTGCGTCATATGCTACATTCTCCAAATAGGAGAAAACCAGATGAATTACATATTTTAATAAAATGTAAAGAACTGATTGGAATCAAAATAATTGTTTGGCCACAACTAATACAAATCATGTTTGACCAACTGTTAATAGTTGAAACACGATTTGAGGACACTCACCTAAAAAAGAGTATCTGTCAGTTGTGAAAAGAAAATGATGTATATTACTCCTTGAATCATTCACATAAGGTTCCTGCTGTTATCGGAAATAAACCTGAGGCAATCAGAAAAAAGCGCTGACGTCCTTTATCAGAGAGAGGTTATACTCTGACTTTAGATAACCTTAGTCCCAATGTCCTGCATTGGGTCATGGAAATATATTTACTACCGTTGGTCATTAAGCCTAAATGTCCCTATGACATTGCCTCCATCCAAGTGATTGAATACCCATTAGTGGGCAGGGACTTCTCTCCCAGGTGGAAATAAATAAAGCATTTTCTCCATTTGTTCCCTTTTTAAGTTGGTAACACTTACTACATGATGGGGTCAGTCGCACTCCAGGGGATGATGCACTGAAGCCCAGCATTACACTCCAGCGCAGTAATGAGGGATATTTGGCTGGTGGAGATACTGTTTTTCAGATGAAATTTTAAACTAAGGCCCTGTCAGCTCTCTCGAGAGGAAGGGCCAAAACATCCCATGGCAATAGTTTAAAGAACAGCAAGGGAGTTCTCCCATTAGTCTTGGCTTACATTTATCCCTCAAGAAGTACAACTAAAGGCTAATGACTCAGTCGTTATCATGTTGCTATTGGTAACAGCTTGCTGTGCTTAAATTTGTTGTATTTGCTCTAATACGCCAATGACTGCATCACAAAGGTGTTTCAATGAACTACTTGGGGCATGCTTATCAACTAAAACGTGAGCCGGCAAAGTCTTAAGGTCAGAGTAGTCAGAAGAACAAGCGTGCGGGACTGCAGAAAAATCATTTATTTTGTTAATTGTCACCTTTTTTCTTCGTACAATTTGAACAACCTTTCAGCTCCAAGCATTTACTGAAAATCTGAACCCTTTATTAACTGAGATAGCAGTACTGCTGCAGAATCATTCATAACTTATCTTTCTTTCTTCAAAGTAGCGGTACCGTAATCTTAAAAAAACATGTGATCGCTTTCATCCACTCCCACTGTTAATGCTTGCCTTAATTAATTTAGCCAAAAGGACGCTTTGAATGATGCTCAGGACTAACATCAGCACGATCTATGGACCAGTTGCCACTTCCATTGCACCACAGTCTGTGTGAAAAAATGAGACCCTTCCACATAATAAAACCAATCAGCAAAACCATTCCATAGAAAATTTTATTTTTACAAAAAAAGTATAAAGCTTTGTAAATAGGTGGCGTGCGAGATAACAATCTTACATATACCCTGATAAAATTACACTTTGGAGGTAGCATCATAGCAAAAGTCTGTCTTCACTGATTGCTTAAAATCCTACACTACACAGATCTTTGAGACATTTTGTCCAGGGCGATTCAACAGCAGCTTGCATCACTGTCACATAATGCTTGCAGAACACCAGCACATTTGAACAATGTTTGAAGCAAAAACCTATTACACATTCCGTATCTTCCATTTGCATTAGGAAAACAAAACATTGTTTCTTTAATGTACTGTCAGGTTTTAAACGGATGAGGCTTTTTGGCAAACCATATGCCTATAGGTGCTGTTCACAAAGAATCTTGACAGTTCATTATTTTCCTCCTCATCCACACATTCTTATCTGTTTCCCCTTGAAGTACATGAAGGCTGGAACAGTGCACTGTTAACTCTTGACCTTATCAAAAACACACTTTAAGACAAATAAGAAACGTATATTCTTTTTATTGATGTCTGTGCTGTTTGTTTTGCTTATTTTCCAAACCATAAACTGCAACCTGATTTCATTTTTTTGCTATCGGATTCAATGTCCTCTTTTTCTTCCGAACACGCTCCTGATACCAAAACTGATGAATTGCAGAGTGCTGCTCAGGGTGCCATCCTCTTTAATGCACCATCACAGAGGGAAGGCAGAAGCTTTATTGAAAAATATCACTTTATATGCCTGCACCCTGTACACCCAATGTCAGATGGGAATATTTATCCCAATCATCAGCTGCCGAAGCATCTTCAGTAATCTTTTAAATAGTTCTAAACTTATAAAAGGGTAGGTTTTACAAACGGACACACTTGGTGCAAAGTCTTATACAAGTGCAAATATGTGTAAGGATGACGTTGCAAAGTATCAATTTAAGGCATACAATTAAAATATCCCATTGAGCAATGCAGCAGTGGTACAACAGTTTAGTGCTTCAGATACTGGCCTGTTTAGTAACGTTCTGGACCATTGATCCAGAAGTTCAAATCCCAGAACAACTGGGAATTTGGAATGAATGAATATAATCTTGTTTTTTTCTCATATAGCAATTAGGAAAGAAAGGAATGTTGGCCTTTATAGCAAGAAGATTTGGACATACCTAGCTCCAACCCTGCTGGACTCTAGAGGGGATGCAGATGTGCACAGATCCCGTCTCCCCACCCAAAGAGTATTATACTTGCAGCAAATATTTACCAGATTAATTCCTGGTATGTTTGATTAGGTTGCCCGGGCCTGCACTCTGACATGAAAACACACAACCCACGGACAGGCATAAGGATAGGAAAGGTTTAGAGGGTCAAATGCAGGCAATTCTGACGAGTGTAGATGGGTTCTGGGTTGGCATTGACCAGTTAGGGCGAAGGGCCCGTTTCCATGCTGCATGGCTCTGTGATCTTATAACGAGACAGAACATAGAGTTTTAGAGTCATAGAGTGATACAGAGTGGAAACAGGCCTTTTGGCCCAACTTGCCCACACTGGCCAACATGTCCCAGCTACACTATTCCCACCTGCCGGCGCTTGGTCCATATCCCTCCAAACTTGTCCTATCCATGTAACAGTTAATATTTCAGATCAATGATCCTTCGTAAGAACATGCGTTTGTACTTCTTGCTGTTGAGAACAAGGAGATGATTTCAATTAACTTTATACAATTCTCAGTTGGTTTGACAGAGTGGATGCAGATTTGATGTCTCCATTGCCTGGGGTGTCTGGAACCAGGGACAGCCATTCAGGAGAGATATGAGAAGACATTTCTTCACCCACAGGTTTGTGAATCTTTGGAACTCTCTGCCTAGATAGCTGAGAGCACGGACGTCAATAGATGTTTGGATATTCTACTAGAATCAAGGAATATTAAGTTGATGCAGGAAAGTAGCAATGAGGTGAAAGGTAAAAGATGCAGAATAAAAGAGGAGGCATAAGGGACTAAATAATCTAACTGTTTCTTTTTCTAGTTTCTTTTAGTTCAGTTCAGTTTCGTTCAGTTCAGTTAGTTTAGTTTAATTTAGTTTAGTTTAGACTTGCATAATAAATTGTGATGAATCTCAATAACATGTCCTCAATGTCCACGTCCTCAACAATCTTCATGAAAACAAAATAGCGTGGGAAGGAGCACCAAATGCAATATGAATGGAGATCGGTATACTTTTAGATAATGCAATAAAAACGTTGCAAATGGAACCCAAATATCAATGCATTTGCCGCAACAATTAAAAAATTGAAAATTCATATCTTGAGGTACGTCTATATTTGGGTGATTCTTCCTTAAGTGTCTACTTTGGTGTCCCGCTACTTTGATGCTGTATGTAAGGAAAATCCGTAATTCTATCCTATTTCTACTTTTTCTATATTGTTAATAAACACAACTCTCATAGATAAAGATTAAACCTGAAATGAATAAAGTGTCATTTTTTCATCTTTTCCCCGATGTTCGATGCCCCCCCCCTCCGAAAACCGCATGTCCCGATGCTTACTTGTAAAAATTCAAGTCGGCATATTTATTTATTTAATTTATTCTATCTGAAATGAATATTTATTTAATATTATTTTTATTTTCAGATAGAATAATTTTCTATCTGAAAATTATTTAATATTTATTTAATTTATTCTATCTGAAATGAAAACACTTTTAAACGGTAGGTATTAATAATTAAAATATTTATCACCCTTAAAAATATTCCACTATTCTTGATAAAATTATAAATCTTACCGTTTTTTCAAAAATTTCTTGTCCCGAGTCATTTACCATCACTCACTTGTGTTGAGCGATCCCTCATGGATTTAAATGGCATAGACGTGCTCTTCCGCCCTCAAAAGACCGCGGAATTCAAATGGCTCTTGTCGTGTGAATTTCTCCTGATTCGCGGGACGAGAAGCGTGTGAAAACTCCGCTTTTTGCTGCATAACAGGTACGTACCTTTAATCAGCGCCACCTCCAAACGGTGCTGAACTCTTAGAAAATGAAAAAAAATTGTTCTTTTTGATTTGTACTGGCGATGTGTTCGTGCCATGTGCCATTCATCCAAATGATATGGCCAGGCATGGCCTTCCGGCGAGGCCATGCTGGGCGAAAGGCTTGGGCCACCATACCCGTCATTGCCACCTCCGAAATTTAACCCCCAATCTCCATCTAGCTCCATCTCCAGCTTATCTTTTCTTCCCTAACACTAACCCTAACGCTAACACTAACCCTAACCCTAATCCTAACCATCATTTACCCCCGATCTCCCGGACTCCAGCTCCAGCTCCATCTCCAGTTCCAGCCGGACACATAGGCCTGTTGCAGTCGTCGCCTTTTCCCGTGACCCGATGTCCCGCTCCACACCGGCTTTCTTCATCCGTTGTTCCCCGGTGGGTGGAAGGTCCTAATCCAAAAGGTAACAAATCCATGTTCTCCAGAGGTGCTACCTGGCTCGCTGAGTAACAGCATCTGCAGTTCCTTATGTCTCCAAGCAGTTGTATTGTTGTTCTATGTCTGTGGTAATAAGCAAAATAATATTATAAATAATTTAAAAAATTAAAATCCAGGTACAATAATGTGTTATGACTGAGCAATTGTATACAAGCTGCAAAGTGTGATTACTGAGCTGAGGGTACGGGCATGTTTCTGCCTCTAAGTTGGCGACATTATAATGTACTATACATGTGCAGTAAAGCCCATACCTGAATATTCAGCACTCATTCTTCCACTGCAATCAGAATAAATGTGGTCTGCATTTCATGAAGCTGTTTAAACCCATTATGTTGTCAGGTTATTCCTTGCACGTCAATTTATCAACATTTGTAAAAGTACAGCGCCACCATACAATGGCTACTTGTTAGTCACAGGTGAGGAACCTGTTCCAATTTTAGTCCAAGCTCTCAAAGGTTCATTAGATTTATGGCTCTGCATCAAAATGCCTTTAACTTAGGCTATTATGGATTGCTGCTGCAATTCAACATTCTAACAGCATTATAACTGAACACAAGGAAAGAAATTGCATTGTAATTTAGCAAACTACAAAACACATGTTCTGTATTTTCAAGGTCAGGAAGGAAATGCTATTTTGTTGCAGAAGAAACAGAGTAAAACAGAGTTGGAGGTAATCATAAAAATAATTTGGTTAAACAATGTAATACTGGGTTTCAACAATAATTGTGACTGTCCTTCCCTTCAGGACAGTGCCTCATGACAACAAGTGTTTTCTTTGCCGCAGCAGTGTTGAAAGAACATTTCACAGGCTCTCCGTGGAAAGCACTTGAATAAACCATGCACATAATATTTGGGTCCAAGTATCCAGGGCTGCCAACTCTCACGCTTTCGTATTGTATTGTATTGTATATCTTTATTGTTATTTCCTGAGTATTCGCATACCCAGAAGAAACAAAAAAACGTTCCTCAACCAGTGTCCATTTCAGTGTGTGCAGTAAAAAATAAATAGAAGTAAAAATACATATATCATGAACAAATTAACACTCTACTCTACTAAACATCAACAGGCGTTCTGATCGGCAGCGGCACGACAGTGGCTCTGCTGCAGTGTGTCCAGGTTGGTGGTTGGTGCACGATACTTTGGCAGGGGACAAAGTCCGTTTATCAGTTATAACCTGCGGGAAGAAGCTGAGGAGCATCCTGCTGGTTTTGCACCTAATGCTCCGGTACCTCTTCCCAGATGGCAGGATGGAGAATATGTGATGGGATGGGTGGTAGGGGTCTTTGATGATGGAGATGGCTCTGCTGATACATCTCTTCCTGTATATGTCCAGCAGGAAAGGGAGTGGAGCACCAATAATCCTGCTGGCGGTCTTCACAATCCTGTCTAGTTGGTGCCGTTCGTACGCCTTGCAGCTCCCGAACCAGGAAGTGATGCCGTAGGTTAATGTGCTCTCGATTGTCCCCCTATAAAAAGTTCGTAGGTGTGTAGTGGGGAGACCTGCTTTACGTAGTCTTCGGAGAGGGTGTAGTCGCTGCTGGGCTCTCTTGACCAGTGCTGTGGTGTTGGTCGTGGACGTCAGGTCATCTGACAGGTGGAGTCCTAGGAACTTCACGCTGTTGACCCTTTCCACATCAGCTCCATCGATGTGCAGAGGTGTATGGTGTTGTTTTCCCGCCCTCCTGAAGTCAACCACCATCTCCTTAGTTTTTCCCACGTTGAGAATGAGGTTGTGGGATTTGCACCATCCTGTGAGCAGCTCCACCTCCATCCTGTACGCCGACTCATCATTGTCACTGATGAGACCCACCACTGTTGTGTCATCAGCGAACTTGTTGATGAAGTTGTTGTTGAGTCTAGCAGTACAGTCGTGTGTTAGCAGACTAAACAGCAGGGGGCTTAGGACACAGCCTTGGGGCGAGCCAGTGCTCACGGCTATGGTTTTTGATGTCCTACTGCCCACCCTGACTGTCTGCTGCCGTTGCGATAGAAAGTTCAGGACCCAGTTACATGTGCCAGCATCAACTCCCAATAGCTCCAACTTCTCCACCAACTGCTGCGGAATGATTGTATTAAAAGCAGAGCTGAAGTCTATGAAGAGGATCCTGGCATAAGTATTTTTCCGATCAAGGTGTGACAGTACGAGGTTCAGTGTTGTTGAGACTGCGTCCTCTGTGGATCGGTTGGCTCTGTAGGCGAACTGCAGTGGGTCTAGGTCGGCAGGTAGACTATTTTTGATATGCTGCATAACCAGTCGCTCAAAACACTTCATTACTATGGGTGTTAGAGCCACTGGTCGAAAGTCATTATGGCAGGCTGGGTTTGGTTTCTTCGGGACAGGGACGATGGTGGCACTCTTAAGACAGTTGGGCACTACTGCCTGGCTGAGTGAGATGTTAAAAATGTCTGTGAAGACATCTTTCAGTTGCTCGGCGCAGTCTCTTAAAACGCATCCAGGAATGTTGTCCGGCCCTGCAGCTTTGCGTGGGTTGATGCTGGCAAAGGCCTTTTTAACTCCGGCTGCGGACAGCCTGAGCGACTGGTCACTTGGAGATGGCAGTAGTGCACGTGTCTGGGTGGTGTTTCCAACCTCAAACCGTGCGTAGAACTCGTTCAGTTCATCTGGTAGAGAGGGGTCGTTTTGGCATATCCGCAGTGGGGGGGGGCTTGTAGTCCGTGATGGTATGAAATCCCTGCCACAAGCGACGTGTGTCTTTGTCATTTGCGAAGTGGCTGTTAAGTTTTTGTCCATACAGCCTCTTCGCTTCCCTGATCCCCCGGGATAGGTTACTCCTTGCCAGTTTGTATGCTGCGTTGTCCCCAGATTTGAATGCAGCATTCCGGATTCTCAGTAGGGAACACACTTCCCCAGTTAGCCAAGGTTTCTGATTGGCACGCCTCCTGACGGTTTTTACCACCGTTACATCATCAATGCATTTAT
>CM075979.1:12578621-12842331 GCA_038087875.1 Malacoraja senta | reverse complement strand
CAGCAGCACCTTGTAAACGGGCTGCTTAATGTATGGCAGCAGCACCTGTAGAAGGGCTGCATAATGACTCCCTCATGGAGGAGGTGAGCTTACCGGGGAAGTTTTGTTCTGACCCTGAGGTTGGAGGTATTGCAGGGCAGCATACCCCAAGGCATGGAAGTTGCCGGGTCAGTATTAGTCTGACGCCAAGTCTATGCCAGCGTCGGCCTATTGGAGAGGCCGCGCCAGCAGCGCCTTGTAACAGGGCTGCTTAATGTCTCCCTCTTGGAGGATGAGAGCATGCCGGGTCAGTGTAAATCTGACGCCGAGTCTGAGGGTATAGCCGTGGAGCATACCCCAAGGGATGAAGGGCACGTGTCAGAGGTACCATTCCTGGCAGCAAGGTTTGCCATCCCAACACAATACAGTGAACACCGCTATCAGGGGGATATTAGAACCAGCCGCCGAATCTTCTATTCAGGTAAGACCTATTCAACAGGCAACACCTGGAGGACGAAGCACAAGCTATTGGACCAATCAAGGCCAACGACGAGCAAAGCTTCATAGTTTCGGTGACAACGCACCCCACGTCTTCATCGGCAGTAAGCGGTTCACTGAAGCTGGTGGCAGCATGAAAGCTGGCCAGAGGTTCCACGCACTCTACAGTTCTACTCTACAACTGAGGGACCACTTACAAGTTGGTAAGATTTACACTTGGTTGTACAATACACAAATGATTAAGACATTGTCATCTACTTAGGGGCATCTAACCATGTAAAACTGGACAATACTAGTATTCCAAGCAGGTTGGAATTGGGCCAGAATTGTGTTTTGAGGCAGGGTCAGTGTTTTGGCCAGGATTGCATTCGAGACAGGCTCGGAAATATGGGCAGAGTTGTCTTTCGAGGCAGGCTCAGAATTGTGGCCAGAATTGTCTTTCGAGACAGGCTCAGAAGTATGGCCAGAGTTGTCTTTTAAGACAGGTCAGAATTATCAGATAGGCTCAGTATTATGGCCAGGATTGTCTTGCAAGACAGACTTGGAAATCGGGCCAGAGTTGTCGTTCAAGGCATGCACGAAATGATGGCAAGCGTGGCCTGTTCATTATGAAAGATGGCTGATTAACAACTGATTTCATAGGGTGTTCCCATTTCCAGGGATCATGGGAGAGATTTGGAGGAGGCAATTGCTATGATGAGGCAATAATAACAGTATGATGACAATAAAGCATTCAAAGCGGACTACTCAGAGTTCAAAAACACTTGTTATGTCTTGACTGGGTGATATTTTAACGCTGTATTTTGCTGAAATACTTTCAGTCTCAAACTATATTTGAGAAATTGGGCTCCTCCATCCAGTAAAAAATTAAGTTTTACCAAATAGACTTGTTGGTCAATGGGATTTACCTTTAGCTATTTATTGGCCTATGACTCCACCCTGGGCAACAGATTGGAGTTAATAGAAATCTGTAACAGCCTTGTTGTTATAAAGCAGTCTTCTATTCATTAAGACTAATTGGCAATATAATAGCTGTGATTCAGCTGTGCAAGTGGGAGAGCTGACATCATGCTAAATGGCAAACTCTAAAGTGCCATATAGGTTGTTAACACACCTATGATATTACCAGCTGAGACTGCTAGGGTCACAATGATGGACAAACAGTATTCAGCATTTCTCCAGTAGTTTGGTCAGTAAAATCTCAGTTATATTGTTAACCGATGCTAAGGGACCCTAACGTGGGAAATTGCGAATGTCATCTCTAGTTTGGAAGTGGAGGAGATTTGCATGAGTTACCAATTCTTCAGTTATCGGTATCAACTATCTATAGACCCTACGTGCATTCTATGGGTTAAAGAGTGACTGAGCGGATATGCATATTCTGCATGCTCAACTTCAGGTTGATACACTATGATGGTGGCATATGTTAGTCACATGGGTGCAATCAAGTAAAAATATCCTGTAATAGTTTACCTAATCTCACTTGCCACTGGTGTATCATCAAGTACAGATCAATGACAACAGAGAATGGATGTTGGATCACACAGTATTTATGAAATGCTGGTTCAATGGAACACCGAATATCGATATGTTGGTTTTCATGCTTATTCACAGGTTGCAAAAATATGTGGCATAACAGTGGCGAAAGATACATTCTTGCTACAAGGAGGAGGAATGGTCTTTTATGTCTTCCTCCATTTTGCCTCATCAGTCGGGTCTTCAAATAAAGTCATCAAGATCCCGCTTTAGGTTTTCCTACTGTCTGGTTGGCCTATGCAGCTTTGATTCCCAGATTTTGTCGGGAATAATATACAACCTTATACGGTTATTCTAAACGTAAACTTTGCCGGTTCAGCCTGTGGCTCGGGAAACCAGCCTTTGCATGATAAAATCAATTTATGTTCTGCAGATTCTGAATAGACTGTCCCTACGGCTTTGGTTGTCAAACCTATCCTTGTATGTGTTCACTCCAGAGTGCTGGGATAGCACCAAAAAAGCAGTGCATTTCTTCTTCAGGAGATGGGAAGCATTTTGTTTAATGCTAATGTTACATTTAAAACAGTACAGATTACTGATGTTTTGGGGTTCAATTGTTAATGGTATTTTGACAATAATTGAGGTATAGGGCCATTAACAGTGCCAACGTGCCTTCCCATCATATTTGCTGCAGCAAACAGGACCCACTCTGCCGGGTTCACCCCCGGATATCGAGTTTGTAAAGGATATCTTTAACACAAGTTCTCCCAGGACAAGTACAATGCAGTATGGGATACTGACATTGTGTTAACACTATTTCACCAGGGGGCTCCAGCGACGTCCTTAGCTTTGGCCGGCTCTCATAAGGTAGTTATCCTCCTGGCGCTGGTTTTAGCGCAACAGGTTCAGTCGCTACATAATTGCGACGGGACAGGATGATTACATCTGTAAATAATATATATAATATTTTATGTTTATAATTTAAGTAAGCAGAGCAGAAGGGGTGTCAGGTCTCAAAATAGTTCGAGGCATACCCAGGGACCTTTGGTTATGTGAGGGCACACATATACAACAATACGTCAAGGTCACCAAGAGCCTTCGAGGCTCTGAACTAGCAATGCTTGTTAGTTACAAAAAACTTATAAGAACGGATCCGTTCAGACCATTTCCAGGTAATAAACGGAGTTCGATTTATGCAGGAGTAGATACTAATTTCCAGATCTCACTCCACCTGGGCTGCTACAACATTAGCAGCAAGGGTTATTTACGTTCGCTGGACCACATCCTAACGGCTGCAGCATGGTCAAACGAACGAATTTCCAAACATTTTATAATAACCCATTGCCAGACCAGGGGTATTTGTCAACTCTATTTTACGTTCTATTTATAGTTTCCATCTGGATGAGAAGTGTTACTATTATTTTTACTTCATTTGACAGCATCAGCACGTTTTAAATCTATGTCATGTCTGTATGCATTATGAATGTTTCCCTCATCTGTCAATGAAGCAGTTGTGGTTGTGTAGACTCATTTCTCACGGCATGAAATCACAGAGCTTTGAAATCTTCACGTAGTCACTCACGTGACTCCGAAGTAAAATAGTAAGATTAAATGAGAACTTACCAGTTTGAAGTTTGATCTTTATTTTATGAGGAGTTACGATGAGGGATTACGTGCCCTCCGCTCCCAACCCTCATGAAGGTCATCTGGTAGTTCTAGTCTTCTCTAATCTTACTATGTTACTTCAATTACTTTTATCTGTGATTTCACACCGCTGCTTTGAAGATTGACGCGCATGCGGACGACCGGGGTCTTCTTCACGTAATCCCTCATCGTAACTCCTCATAAAATAAAGATCAAACTTCAAACTGGTAAGTTCTCATTTAATCTTACTATTGTAGGTGCTGTCTGTATGGAGTTTGTACGTTCTCCCTGTAACCACGTGGGTTTTGTTCGGTTTCCACCCACACTCCAAAGACACACAGGTTTGTAGGTTTATTGGCTTCAGTTAAATTGTAAAATTGTCCCTAGCGTGTAGGATAGTGCTGATGTACGGGGTGACATGAGCACTATCCTTGGGGCCCCTCCGGCCTTGTACCACCAGGGGCACCGTACGATTGGCAGCCCCACCAACAGTTTGTTTGTTTTTTCATTTTTTTTCTATTTTTAGTGTGTATCAGTAAGTCTGTGTAAATGTTCTCCAGTTTGTTTAATGTGGGGGGTGGGGGGAGGGGTCGGGGGAAACTTAAGTTACCTTTTCGGATCGAATTCTCCGGTCGCTCTCGGACTATCATCGATGGGGCTGGAGGCCTCCTCGGACTGTCCTTGGGCCCCACCACAGGGCATGGACTTACATCGGAGTCGATCCCTTGCCTGGGATCGCTCCAACCGCGGCCTGCGGTCTTTACATCGGGAGCTCACAGTCTCGGGAGAGGCCATGGATGTCGGGAACTCCAATGTCGCGGAAGGTTCGACCAGCCCCGATGCGGGGTTCGTTCATCCGGCGCGAGGGAGCTAACATCCCCCCGATGCAGGAGCAGATCACTGCGACGCGGAGGGCCCGCCTTGGCTACGGGAGTCAAGATCATCCCGTCAATGGAGGCCTCGAGGCCCCTGACAGCGGGAGAGCAAAGGGAAGAAATTGAATTTTTTTCGCCTTCCATCACAGAGAGGAATATGAAGGATTTTACTTCGGAGTCACGTGAGTGACTACGTGAGAAGAACCCCGCCAGTGCGCCTGCGCGTCATTACGTCAGACGCCTTGACGCAAACGGACGTGAGGAGCACAGCTCCTACAGTGGTTTGTAGTTTTTCAACTACAAGGTAAGTAGAAACTTTTTCATGTTTTCCAGGTCCGTTTACTGTGGGTCTATGGGGATTTTTTCCACAGATGCCATGGAAAAAAAACGGACAGGGGGAAGAGGCGAGCGACACAGCCGACAGAAGTCGGGAAAGTCGGGAGTCTGCGGTTAGAGACCAACCGCCTCTAAACCCCGGTACAGTCGCCAGCGGTGAGCATAGCGACTGTGGACCTGGGGCTGGTGAAAACACAGTCAGCGCCTGTCGGGCAAAAGACGAAGTTTAAATCCCAACGGCCCACGGAGGGAGTCCCAGGCAATGGAAGTAGCTCCAGGGCTAGATACTGCTTTTGAGCGTATTACCCAAATAGAAAGCCTTTTACATAGGCTGTTGGAGCAAAGTTCACTCAGGGGGGAGTGTACTGAAAGCCAAGCTGCTGGAAACAGCTCAAACAGCTCCTGGTACAGGGCTAGATACTGCTTTCGAGCGTATTGCTCAAATAGAAAGCCTTTTTCATATGCTGTTGGAGCAAAGTTCACTCAGGAAGGAGTGTACTGTAATCCAAGCTGCAGGAGCAGCTTAACAGCACCTGGCTCAGGGCTGATGGAATGCACCCTCAGGAATGAGGAGCGTGCTATGGGTCATGAGATTTCAGACCCCGACTCTGACGGTGAGGCTGTACAAGGCGATGAACGGCAGCTGCCAGATGTTCCACCCCTGGCAGTAGGATTCGCTGCCCCGTCAGGGTCAGGAGAGCCATTAGGAGAAGAACTGGCCTCCTTAATAAATTACTTGGTTTACCATTAGCTGGAACAGCAGGAGATGGATGAGACTGCAAGAAAGCAGGAGACCCCAAGTAACTGTGGGTTGCCGAAAGCAGCAGCAGTGAACCAAATTATCTGGAATCAGTTGCAGAGAATATTAAAGCTGCTGGGTTCTGGAATAACTGCTTTTACCAGAATAGCAGGTAACAGCCAAAAGATGACGAAGTTGCATCAGCAAGCTCTGGGGTTGCTATGCAGCACCCACTTCGAGATCAATTATCTGAGGAAAGTGCTATATGGCCTACTATGAATCCGAAATTCGCAGCACTCTGCAAACCAAGTAATATACAATTACCCAACTTACTCTTTGGAGAGGATCTCGGGAGACGTATTAAAGAGTTGGAAGATGAAGCGAAAACAGGATTGATAAAAACAAAGTCTGTAAAGAGGAAGTATCCTTTCAGACGTCATACGGATCCTAGACCAGGACCAAGTCGCTCATCAACGCAGGGACGTAGCTGGCGGCCTGCAGCGGGAGTAAGGACCAGTGGTGGTGCTTCCGGGAGAATCCAGGGATCTCAGAATACTCAAATGACTCAAGAGGTAGGTGGACCTGGTTCTCAGGGGAACATACTAACTGGATTAAGTCCAAAAGTTGGAGGCAGATTACGTCTCTTCTATAAACATTGGAAGAAGATTACTTCAGATGTGGTAATTCTGAATAATATACAAGGATTTCGAATTGAATTCAATCCAAATTATGATTTGCCTGTCCAGCATGTTCCTAGCAGAACTCTCCACTTTACGAAGTAATGGAGGTTCAAGTTGCGCTTCAAAACCCTATATATAAAAGGTGTTATTAAAGAATCAGTCTACCAAATTCACCAATTTGGGTCAAATATATTCCCTCGATCAAAAAAGGATGGAGGATGTAGGATTATTATAGACTTGACAAGTCTGAATCCTTTTGTTCAGTGTCTGTTCACTTGCAAGATATGAAGTATTTTAAATTTACATGGATGAACCAATTAGGGCAGTTCAAAGCTCTGCCTAAAGGGTTAACGTTCCCTCCCAGAATATTCATAAAATTGTTAAAATCAATTCTGGGGTTGCTGAGAGCCAGGGGCATGTACTAATGGCATACCTGGATGATGTCCTGATTATAGGAAGGACAAAACAGTCAACAGAAGCATCGGTTGCAGTAATAAAATCAAACTTTTGAAAGTTTGGGGGTTTCTAAATTCATCCAAAGAAATCAAGGTTAAAAACATGTACCTCGATTAATTATTTGGGGTTCACAATTGATTTAGCCCAAATGCAAATTACTTTGCCCAGTGAAAAAAGGGTGGAGTTGATTAAAGATTGCAGTAATCTGTTAAACGAGCAAAAACCTCTAATCAGACAGGTGGCTCGAGTACTGGGAAAATTAGTAGATTCCCAGCAGTCCAGTATGGACCATTACATTATCAACAGCTGCAGAGAATTAAAGAACAGGCACTGAGAGTAAATGCTGGTCATTTTGATAGAACCATGCAAGTAACAACAAATGCTGTTTCTAAGCTGCAGTGGTGGATTCTACATGTCTCAAGCAGTTCAGGCAAAGTGCTGATTGAACAACCTTCCATGATATTACAAACTGATGCCAGTGCACTAGGATGGGGTGCAACTGACTTAACATGGAGCTGTGGAGGCAGATGGAATCAGGAAAAGTTAGTGTTACTGCAGACATGGGGAATTACCTATTTGGAGCTTTTAGGAGGTTTCTATGGACTCCAAGCTTATGGTTCTAACACAACTAAAATGAAGGTTCAAGTTCAAATTAATAAACACAACAGTAGTTGCCTATATTAATGATATGGGTGGAATTAAGTCGGTGTCATGTGACAAAATGGTTAAATCAACTTGGGTCTTGGTGTATTGAAAAGAACATTTGGATTTCAGCTATCTATCTACCAGGTAGAATGAACACGATAGCAGACACCAGGTCACGAAAAGTTCCATGATAATAAAGAATGGATGTTGAATCAAGAGGTATTCAATGATATAGTAATCAAATTTGGAATGACCGACATCGACTTGAATCATCAGCTGTCGAGATATCTCATGGAAACCAGTTACAGGAGCAGTGGCGATTGATGCTTTCTCGCTACATTGGGGTGGTATGTTTTCATATATATTTCCACCTTTCTGCCTCATAAGCCAATGTTTGCTTAAAATCAGGCAAGATGCTGCTTCAAGGGTATTGGTAGTACCAGATTAGCCTACACAGCCATGGTATCTGTTGATATTAGAATTAACAACACAAATGTTGATGAAAGTCCCAAAAAAGAGTAATTTATTGCTGCACCCTGTACAGGGGAACAACATCCATTATATCATCGTTTGGATTTCTTGATTTGCAGGTTTTAAGAATGCCTTTTCTGGGACGAGGACTGTCTAAGCATACTGTGGACATGCTTATTGCAGCCGGGAGGAAGAGCACTCAAAAACAGTACCTTTCTTATATTAAGAAATGGGAAGAGTTCTGTGTACAAAAGAATATGCAATAAAGTACTGCAGATATTTCAAATGTTTAGAATTTCTGTCAAAACTTTATTATGATGAAGGTCTGAGTTGTAGTGCAATTAATTCAGCCAGAAGTGCATTGTCCTCATATTTGGTTCTGGATTCAGAAAGAAACTCAATTGGGTCACACCCAATTGTTTCCAGTCTAATGAAAGGAATCTTTAATTCCAAACCACCGAAACCTAGGTACGTGACAATCTGGGATGTAAGTGTGGTACTGAAACTACTTTGTGAATGGTCATCAAGTGTGTCTTTACCTTTGGTCAAGCTCAGTATGAAAGTATTCATGCCTATGGCATGATTGACAGCACAACGAGTGCAAACACTTGGAAAATTACAAATAGACAGTATGGAAGTAACTGAAGACAAGGTTACATTCTATATCTATGACCTACTAAAGTAAATTAGGCCAGGTGTGACAGGATTTAAAATTATGCTAGCAGCATATCCAAATGATCCATGTCTCTGTATTAAGACATATTTATTACAATACATTGAGGTCACAAAGAATTTGAGAATACGGAAACTGGGTTGTTGATCACACACAAGAAACCACACAAGAGAGTTTCAATTCAGACTATTTCCAGATGGATAAAAGAAGTCTTAACAGCTGCTGGTATTAACACTTATGTTTTTACGTCTCACTCGACTAGGGCAGCAGAAACGTCGGCGGCCAGGGCAAAAGACGTCCCCGTCGACCATATCCTCGCAGCCGCCGGGTGGTCCAATGAGTTGATGTTTCAACATTTTTACCATCGGCCTATTGTTAATGCGGGGTTGTTTGCAGAAACTATTTTAAGTTCTGTGTAAATTCCTCTGGTTTAAAGGGGATCTGATTCATTTCATTATTGAAATGAATTACTGCATTTGTGGTACAAATGTTATTATGAATGCATGATTGATTATTCTCGTTCCGAGTCAATCTATGCAGTGAGAAGCCGGGATTGATCCACGGCATGAAATCACAAAGCTTTAAAATCTTCACGTAGTCACTCACGTGACTCCGAAGTAAAATAGTAAGATTAAACGAGAACTTACCTAAGTTTGAAGTTTGATCTTTATTTTATGAGGAGTTACGTAGGTGATTACGTGCCCACCACGACCCTACCCTCTATCATAAAGGTCAGATGGAAGTTCTTGTATTACTCGTTTTATTATGAGACTATATTACTTCGGTTGTTGTTTTTTGTGATTTCACACCGCTGCTTTGAAGATTGACGCGCAGGCGCACTGGCGGGGTTCTTCTCACGTAATCACCTACGTAACTCCTCATAAAATAAAGATCAAACTTCAAACTTAGGTAAGTTCTCGTTTAATCTTACTAGTCTCTGTGATGGGTGTTTATGTTAAAATGTGTTTTGTGTGTTCTGTTGCTTTTTATTTGCATGACTGACTTGGCAAATGAAATTCCTCGTGTGTTGCAAAACATACTTGGCTAATAAAGTATTATTGTGATTGTGATTGTGATCGATGGTCAGCATGGACTCAGTGGGCCGAAGGGCCTGTTTCCATGCTTAATCTCTAAAGTTTAAAGCCTACATTGGGAATAGCTAGCAACAGAATGAATAAATGATACTTTATTGTCACATGTACCTAGGTACAGTAAGATGTTTTGCACACAACCCAGACATTACACAAGTGTTGCCACGTGTCTGGTGCTGACAAAGTTACAAAGTACCGAGCTGTCCTATCCACTGCCTGTGTAAATAGCTTGTTCTAAGCTTCCCCCCAGTCTAGTTTCAGTCAAAAATCACTGAGTCAAGCACTTGCGCATCTAAACTTTATTTTGACAAAACACAATTACAGTTCCCACTATTGTACCTAACTACCGCGGGTTCGATCCTCGTATCTCCCTGATCAAGCCCTCTTCAGCCTTGCTCAAGCAGAGACACTCCAGAAGGTCACGCAGTCCTAAGCATTCTCCCAGACGAACGACACAGGAATAGTGGGAGCAGTCTTTTATAGGTCCCCGAACCTAGAGGGGCCGAACCACATAGGGGTGGTCTCTATACAGTCCAATAACAGATATCGATTAACACAGTATATGATAGACATTTTCCTAACCCAATAATACAGTGACTAATACAATGTATTCAAACGGTGCTTCTGAGAGGAAGCAAACATAGCAACATTTACCCAGCTTTTCAAGAAACCCAGACAAGGCTCAATACTTAATCCAATCAACATCTAGCAAAGTAAAGCTTTGCAACAATATGTACAATGTGTATGTCTGGTTTGCATTCATCCAATCCATTCCATGCAATTTGCACCTAATTGTCAGGATCTGCAGATGCTTCCTGCAGCTCTTATCTAGGCTCTAGACAAACTGGCACTATTCTGCAGCTTGTCCTATTTCCGTAGCAGCCCAGAAGCCTTTACTCAATTTTAGTGTCCTGGCCTCTCCAATTTGGCCAGAATTAACACCTGCCACCACACGCAGCAGTGACTTATCTGTTCTTAACCAATGTCAACACATCCCATCTTTTGCTGGTGTGGTCGGGCCAGTGCTTGGGATTGTTAGGCATGGGACATCTTCAGGAGTTATGGGATATGGTAGCAGCCAGTTAATAGAATCGGGAGCAAAACACAAAGCGCTGGAGTAACTCAGCGGGTCAGGCAGTAACTGTGGAGGGAATGGATGTAAGGTGAGATCCTTTTCTGCGTAGAACTCTTTTTAGGTTCCTGATAAAGGGGAGGGATAGCGAGAACAAAAGGCATGTTCATGATGGGGTGCGCTTAAGAGGGACTGAATGACACAAAAAAGGGGGTTGTAGTAGGGGGGGAGAAACCTGGAAAAGAGGTGGGGGAAGACCTGGCAAGTAATAGGCAGATACAGGTGAGGGGGTTGATTGACAAATGGGTGGAGTAAGTTACAAATGCTAAAGATGAAAAGGAGACAAATGGGTGCCAGATAAGGAGAGAAGAGGAGGTAAATGTAAAGCTAGAGGGAAGGATATAGATGGAAGGGAATGGGAAGGAATGAGGTGCAGTATAGTGGGAGAAATGGGTCACACCTGGGGGAAGGTACATTGCAACGGGAGAGGGGTAAAAGGGAGTGTTACGTAAAATTGGAAGTTAATGGTCATAACATTGGATTGTAAGCTGCCCAATCAGAGTATGAGGCGCAGCTGCTCTAGTTTGAGTGTGGCCTCACTCTGGCAATGGAGGAAAGCCCAGGACAGAAAGGTCAATGTGGGAATGGGAAGTGGATTTAAAATGATTAGCAACTGGGAGATTCAGCATGCCTAGGCAAACCGAGTGCAAGTGTTTGGCAGTAATGATCGCCTAGTCTACGTTTGGTCTTGCCGATAGGATTCACATCAGGGGCACTGAATGCAGTAGATGAGGTTAGAGGAGATGCATGTGAACCTGTCTCATTTGGAAGGGCGTCTGTGGCTTGTGGATGGAGATGAGGGAGGAGGTGTCGGAACAGGTGTTACATCTCCTGCAGTTGCATTGAAAGTACCTGGGAAGGGGCGCGCTGGGTGAGATGGGCTGAGTGAACCAAGGAGTTGGGAAGGGAGTGGTCTCTGCAAAAAGCATAAACGGGTGGGGATGGGAAGATGTGAGTGGTGGTGGGATCCCAATGGAGGTGGCTGAAATGTCGGAGAATGATGTGTTGGATGCAGAGGCTAGTGTGGTGGCAGGTGAGGACCAGGGGATCTCACAGAAGCGACATTTGTAACTATGCGGGACAATACATTTTTTTAAATGTTAACGGGCCCTCATTGAAACTACTTGGATGTGATCAGGGAAGATATTAAGTCATCTGTATAACACATAGTTAAAGATATATCCCTGCCACCTAACACATACTTCAAGACATACTTGTTTTGTCCATTGAAATTCTGGCTGTTCATATATCCAAGGATTACTTAACACTGTTAAGGGCCTGTCCCACTTTCATGACCTAATTCACGACCTTTTTTACTCGTGGACAATTTTCATCATGTTAGAAAATCGCCCCGACCTACTTGATGCCACAAGTACCTACGACTAGCATCACGGCCTGCTACGACCTACCTACGACCTCCTACAACCTCTTATGACCTCCTACGACCTCGTGACGATGCTGCGAGTATGAGTCAAGGGCAAACTCGGCAGAGGTCGTGAATTAGGTCGTGAAAGTGGGACAGGCCCTTCAGAAAAGAGCTACATTTTGGGTGTCTGGTGTTTCTTCGTAGAGTCGTACAGCATGGAAACGGGTCCTTCAGCCCAACTTTCCCATGCCGACCAAGTTTCCCCATCAACAGTCATCCCACCTGCCATTGTTTGGCCCATATCCCTCTAAACCTGTCCTATCCATGTACCTGTCCAAATGTGCTCAGAATTCTTTTGCATATTTTATCACATAAAGCCTCACTATTTCTCCAGTGTGCCTCAAAGCGAGGTAGATTCTCCAAAGAGCCTGCTTGTCATTCTAATAAAGACCTTTTACATTTTTGGCTCCTTTTTCCTTGTGGCGCAGTCATAGTCACAACAACCAGGATTTAAATGTGGGAAAATGTAGAAACAAAGAACTGCAGATGCTGGTTTACACCAAAGATAGACACAAAGTGCTAGAGTTTAGGGTCGGGGCCCTTCTTGAATTGAATAGAATTGAATACATTTTATTAGCCAAGTTTGTATACATACAAGGAATTTGCCATGGTGCTTTGCTCACAAGGATAACAACATGATATACAGTAGACAATTAAAAATAAAACATTATAATTTAAACGTGAAGGATAAAATAAAATACCAGAGCAAAAAGAGGCTACTGGCTGTTGAGTGGAGCTACTGCTCATGGAAAAAAACAGTTTTTATGTCTGGCTGTGGCAGCTTTGACAATCTGGAGTCGCCTCCCAGAGGGAAGTGCTTCAAAGAGTTTGTGGCCAGGGTGAGAGGGGTCAGAGATGATCCTACCCGCTCGCTTCCTTATCCTTCACATGTTTAAATTATAATGTTTTATTTTTAATTGTCTACTGTATATCATGTTGTTATCCTTCCTTGCCCTTTCAGTGTACAGTTCGTCGATGGGGGAAGGTTTCAGCCAACAACCTTCTCGGCTGATCGAACGATGCGCTGCAGCCTCCGGACGTCATGTTTGGTGGCTGAACCAAACCAGACCATGATGGAGAAGGTGAGGACAGACTCCATGATGGAAGTATAAAACTGGACCATCATTGCCTGTGGCAGATTGTGTAGGAGTACATCCTCTGTTGGGCCATTTTGACTGTGGAGTCAATGGTCGCTTCCCATTTAAGGTCCCTGGAGATGATGGTTCCAAGGAACTTAAATGACTCCACAGATGTGACTGTGGTGTTGTTGATGGTGAGTGGGGGGAAGAGAGGGGGAGCTCTCCTAAAGTTTACAATCAATTCCACTGAGCATTGAGCTCCAGGTTGTTGCGATGGCACCAGGACGCCAGCTGTGTCACTTCCTGTCTGTTGGCAGATTCCTCCCGATCCTGGATCAGTCCAATCACAGTTGTGTCATCCGCAAACTTGAGAAGCTTGACAGAGGTGTCTGTCGAGGTGCAGTCGTGCAGAGAGAGTAAAGGAGAGGGGAGAGCACGCAGCCTTGCGGAAATTAAATGTGTTATAGTCTAATAAGTTTCTTGTTTTTTTTTAATGTTTTGGATGGGTAACAAATTAACTTGGCAACACACTGTCCACAGCACTGCAGTAAAAAGCCACAAATATGAAAATAAATGGTCCTACAAACAACCCCAGTTGGTATGTTCATCCATAATCTGCTCTCAAAACCTACTCTGGTTTAAATGGAAGCATTGTAATCAATGCTGCCTTTCATACACAGAAGGATGACATGCAAATTATCTTCTGTAATTAGACTGTGATGTTTCTAAAATCGCATTTATATAGTCTTTGAAATTCCACCTGTCTACCTTCACTTCAAGATACTCATACCCTAAGCATTGTCAACAACGTTACCAAGCCTTTTAACTCAATTACATACGCTACAGCTTCTTATTCAAACAACATTATTTATGTTTGTTCAAAACATCAACTACATGAGTAATTACCCAAGAATAATTTTAATCTACAATGAGGACAAAAATATTATTAATGAGTTTTTTATCTTGTGAAAGGTATTCTCATTTTCAAAATTGTTACTTGTCACAAATTGTTATTTGGTAAACGTTTGATATTATGTATGTGGCAAAGCGTCATGAGAGTTTAGTCCTTTATGAAAGTAAAATGTTCATAAATCAGAACCTTCAACAGTTAAAGATTATTTAGTGAATGATTTATAATGGGTTTATAAGGCAACGAACTTGTGAGTTGCCTCAGAATTGATGCATGTTTTATTTATTACAGAAGTATCTATACCTCCCGCCCACAGGGGACACACAGTGGTGCAGCAGTAGAGTTGCTGCCTTAAGGCACTTGCAGCTCCGGAGACCTGGGTTCAATCCCGACTACGGGTGCTGATTGTACATTCTCCCCGTGACCTGCGTGGGTTTTCTCCAAGATCTTTGGTTTCCTCCCACACTCCAAAGACGTACAGGTTTGTAGGTTAATTGGCTTGGTATAAGTGTAAATTGTCCCTAGTGTGTGTAGGATAGTGTTAATATGCGGGGGTCGCTGGTCGGTGCGGACTCGGTGGGCTAAAGGGTCTTTTTCCACGCTGTATCTCTAAACTAAATTAAACTAAGTACCTTGAAATATGGTCCTGGACCATAGAATATGATTGAAACACAGTGACAGTATGCAAGTCTACAACATTTTTTACTGAAGGACACACAGTGCTGGAGTTACTCAGCAGCATCTCTGGAGAGCATGGATAGCTGATGTGTCTGAAGAAGGGTCTCAACACGAAATGTCACCTATCTATGTTCTCCAGAGATGCTTCCTAACCCGTTGAGATACTCCAGCACTTTGTGTCCTTTTGTGTATTAACCAGCATCTGCAGTTCTTCGTTTAAACATGTTTTCACTGATTGGAAGGTGTTTCAATATATTTAAGGGAAAAAAAGTACTCACACGAGAGTGAAAATGGAAAGTCAAACGATGAAGCCATTGGACAGAGCATAGGGAATTAAGAAGCAATTACTACAGAAGGATAAAGAGAAACATAGCGGAGCTTATGTGCAATTAAAAATAAGTGAGTTTCCTATCATTTCATTTAGAGGCTCCCTTCATATCATGCCATGCCTAAAAAAACACAATGACGTATTCATGCTTCTGAATATTATGCCAATAATGTTGTGCTTTTCTTTTGTTTCTCCTCACAAAGACCTACTTTGTATGAATTCATCTTATCGTCTAAATGTCAGTCACAATAAAAACTGAAAAGCTTCCTTCATTACAGTTCCAAAATAGTCACGCCTCTAATATACATGAGCAATAGCTAAATGGGTCGGAACTTCAATGTGCATACTTAGAGAAGGTGAGTTTTATGCCTAATTTGATGTTTGAGTTTGGGGTAATAAAACTGTCAGAAATTTAAGTATAGCGTGAATTGGACATCATTGGAGTGAGTTGAGTTCTAATTTCAGGTATAATGACAAGGCTATATCTCTGCATACAATCATAGGAGATTTAGTTGCAAATTTATAAAGTGAAATAAAACTTTGAACAGATTTGTTCTGGTGGCAAATAAATAAGCAGAACTATGTAACTTTTCTCCATTGTGTTGGAGGTTATATGTTAGAGCAGAGGAGTATCTCTCTTTAAACTCCTACCTGCTTTATCTAGTAACTATGATGAAGTATTTTTATTCATCAAATGATTTCAAGTGACTGTCACGAAATGGACAAAAAGGAAAATCAAACTAAAGACTATGGTTTTTGTAATGTTAATATTTGTGCCAGTTATGTATGTATTCATAATCAGAGAATCTTCAATTGTTCGTAACAAATGATGAGTATTCAGTCACCAAACTTAGCAAGCTTGTTATTTTCTCGCCATATATCAGCGGTCATGTGAAATTATATAACCATCGTGAACGTTGCTAAAGAATGGAAAATAGCATGGAGAGTTAGGTGGTTTTATATTCGAAACAGACTGAAGTAGGTTCTCGAGGGATGCTGCTTGACCCGCTGAATTACTCCAGCACTTTGTATCATTTTTTGTAAACCAGCAGCTACAGTTCCTTGTTTCTACATCATAAGGTATAAGGAATAGGAGTAGAATTAGGCCATTCGGCCCATCGAGTCTACTTTGCCATTCATCATGACTGATCTATCTCTCCCTCCTAACCCCATTTTCCTGCCTTTTCCCTATAACCTCTGACACCTGCAGTAATCAAGAATCTATCTATCTCTGCCTTAAAAATATCCACTGGCGGCCTCCACAGCCTTCTATGGCAAAAAATTCCACAGATTCACCACCCTGTAATTAAAGAAATTTCTCCTCATCTCTTTCCTAAAAGAATGCCTTTTAATTCTGAGGCTATGACTTCTCCCACTATTGGAAACATCCTCTCCACATCCACTCTATCCAAGCCTTTCACAACATGAAGCCAACATGTGCTTGGAGAGGTTAAGCGGGCTTTTCCCCAGTTTGGTAATGTGGGGTCTTCGACTGAAAAGGCTAACTGCTCCTTTTTCCACAGATGTTGCCTGATCTGTTGAGATTTTGCAGCATTTTCTGTATTTTTTCCCTGTTTTCCATCATCATTATTTACTTATTTAAATTTCTACCAGTTAGTAACTGGCCAAGCTATGTTTTGGATGTTGTTTTTTCGAGCCTTTTATATTCTGTCCTTATTTTCCATAGCTGATTTGAATAAAAAATGGTCTAAAATTATTTATTCTCTCACATATCCATTATCATGGCTGTAGAATTAGTTTCTCACCAAGAAATTATTTGATCATCTTGATTGCATAACACTTCATCTTCTATGCTAAAGGTACTGTGCCTACTCTAAGCATCATGTTTTCATGGGAATATTGGCATTCTTTTAAGCATGGACTGAAGGATTTAACAGAGACACAATGAACTGAAGCAGCTGGTATACAAAAAAAATCACAAAGTGCTGGAGTAACTCTGGGTCAGGCTGCTTCTGTAGAGGACATGGATAGGCGACGTGTCTGATCACGTCCCTTCTTCAGACTGATTGTGGCAGGGGGGAGAAAGCAGGAAGAGAAGTGGAGGTGGGAAAAAGCCTGGCAAGTGATAGGTGGATACAGGTGAGGGGGGGGGGTTGCTTGGTAAATGGGTGAACAAAGGTTAGAGACGCAAAAGGTGCAAGTTAAGGAGAAGAGTGAAACGTGAAACCAGAAGGAGAGATGAGGGTGAAAGTAGATGGTGGGAATGGGAAGGGCTACAGGATAGTGGGAGAAATGGGTACGCACCAGAGTGGGATACAAGGGAGGGGAAAAACAGGGGGTCTTACCTAAAATTTGACAATTCAATGTTTATACTGTTGTGAACTCCCCAAATGAAACTTGATTAGATCCCAGATTGGAATCATTATTTAAACAATCATTTGTCTAAGCAATCACAACCTGAGTTTCTGCATCAACATCAATGCAGCACAGAAGCACAGCTGGTAGAGCTGCAGCCTCACAGTGCCAGAAACCCAAGTTCGATCCTGACCTCGGGTGCTGTATGTGTGTAGTTTGCACATTCTCCCTGTGACCAGTGGGACAGCATAGATGTAGTGTGAATGAGTGGTCAATGCTCAGTGTGGATTCGGTGGGCCGAAGGGTCTGTTTCCACGCTGTATCTATAAACCAAACTCAATCAATGGTCCATGCCTAGACCCAGATTTCAGGAATTATAATAGACACAAAATGCTGGAGTTACTCAACGGTACAGGCAGCATCTCTGGAGAGAAGGAAGGGGTGACGATTCGGGTGGAGACCCCTCAGGAGTTATATACCAGCTGGTCACAGAAGAGCCTTTGCCCCACAATTGCTGATCTTCTCATAAATGGTCTTGTACATCAGCTCAGTGTGAAAGCATTGTGTCTAATATTAAGAATTTGGGCACAGTTGTGTGTGTGGCACTATTTTCACAAAAAAGCCGAATGTTGACTGATGCATGGCAGCATGAGGGCCGTCTGTGATGTATTAACCCTGTGGGAAACCAGCACCATCAACATCCTCTAGGTCTCTTTCTTCCTGCTTGACAGCCTCAGCTGAGATAATGAATTGTTGATGGTTCACAAACAAGGCCTCAACACCCTCCCCAATGATTGTGTGCACAGTAAAATGACTGGGAGTCTTGATGTTGCCAAGCACAGATTGATAGGAACCAGAGGGGCATTAAGGTAATGATGCACTCACTTTAAAACTGCCATGGAGAATGGTCTGACTGAGTGATCAGATATGGGATTCAAGTCGATGCTACAAAAATGTGTACTTCCTTCTGCAAGATCCAGATCTGATGATCTATTCACGAGAATGCTCCAACAAAATGCTCCTGCAAACTTCTCCAACAAATTTGCTGCAATGGTTACTTAACTTAAACCGTTACTTAAATGTCCTCCCAGCACAGTTACGGTATATAAGTTTGTTACCATTGCACTTGTATTACAAACTTAGCTTCAGTCAATGTCTTTTCAGTACGTCACACAGGCCTGTTCCTGTTTGCTTTCAACTCCTCCTTGTCAGTTTATTTTAGTTTAGAGATACAGCGCGGAAACAGGCCCTTCGGCCCACTGAATCCACCCCAGACAGCGATCCCCTTACATTAATACTATCCTACACACTTGGGACAATTTACAATTTTACTAAGCAATTAGCCTACAAACCTGTAGTGTATGACTTTGGAGTGTGGGAGGAAACCGGAGCACACGGAGAAAATCCACACAGGTCACGGAGAGAACGTACATACTCCGTACAGGCAACAACCGTAGTCAGGATCGAACCCGGGTCTGTGGCGCTGTAAGGGAGTAGCTCTACCGCTGTGCGACTGTGCCACACTATTTGAAAGCTAGAATGGTAAAATCCCATGATATTTCCACGATGGATAAGTCACAGCAAGCAACCGCCTGCAGAAAAGCAGCAACGGAAACCCTTAGCAACACATCTGAAAACTGGTTTAATATTTTCAGCAAGAGACTTGGCAGTAAAAAATTCCTTATAGCATTTATTCTGTGTAGCATTTATGAGAGCTCCTTGGAGATTGTTCTGTGCAGTAGATTAAAACTGTGATCTCCCCAGCTCAGAATATCTTGCCAGACTTATCAAACCTCATGGTGCTTCGTCATGTGAGAAACATCTTAGGTGTTTGTGTAAAGCCATCACTTTCTCTTCACAGGAGATTCCTTTTGAAGCAATTTCATTGCTAGACAGATACTTACAGTGCCCTCCATAATGTTTGGGACAAAGACCCATCATTTATTTATTTGCTTCTATACTCCACAATTTGAGATTTGTAATATAAAAAAATCACATGTGATTAAAGTGCACATTATCAGATTTTATTAAAGGCCATATTTATACATTGTGGACTTTAGAGGAGCACAACATCCGAGGACGTACACGCCACTGGAGATAAATGGGACTGCTTTAAATACCTGGGAGTCCACATCACAGAGGATCTGACATGGACAACACACACTGCCGCACTGGTGAGTAAGGCAAGGCAGCACCTTTACCACCTCAGGCAGCTGAGGAAAATCAGAGTCTCTCTGAGGATCCTTCAGTGCTTCTACTCTGGGGCTGTAGAAAGCATCTTGTCTGGCAACATCACAAACTGGTTTGGGAACAGCTCTGCTCAGGACAGGAACTTCAACCCAACCCCCCCCCCCCCCCCCCCCCAACAACCATTTGCACTGCCTTTTTACTTCAACCCAAAAAAAAACCAAACGACCATTTGCACTGCCTTTTTACTTCAACCCAAAAAAAAAAAAAAAACATTTGCACTGCCTTTTTACTTCAACCCAAATCCCCCAAACAACCATTTGCACTGCCTTTTTACTTCAACCCAACCCCCCCCCCAAACAACCATTTGCACTGCCTTTTTACTTCAACCCAAAAAAAACAAAAAAAACATTTGCAGTGCCTTTTTACTTCAAACCAACCATATTTTCATTTTCAAACCACATTAAGGGCACACAGTGGAGTAGACGTGTTCAGTGTTATTCAGAGCTCAGAGAGACGTGAACATCTCGCTTCCTCCATCTTGCAGAGACTGAGTGAGGCACACCACTTCTGGGTTTTATAGTCCCTCCCCCTCCCACCAGCAACATTTTTTAAAACATTAATATTTCTCTGATTTTTCATCGATGGGAAAAATCTCCAGTCCTGGCAGGTGGAGGGGGGCTCTGAGCGAGGTGGCCAAAAATGACGGCCATAGATGGCGGCGTTCTCTCGGAAATCACAGCACAGCGAGCCAAAAACGGTCAAGATCAGACTTTTAGTAATATAGATACATAGTCCTTCCATTTCAGGCCACCATAATGTTTGGGACACATGGCTTCACAGGTGTTTGTAATTGCTCAGGTGTGTTTAAATGCCTCCTTAATGCAGGTATAAGAGAGCTCACAGCACCTAGTCTTTCCTCCAGTCTTTCCATCACCTTTGGAAACTTCTATTGCTGCTTATCAACATGTGGACCAAAGTTGTGCCAATGAAAGTCAAAGAAGCCATAATGAGACTGAGAAACAAGAATAAAACTGTTAGAGACATCAGCCAAACCTGAGGCTTACCAAAATCAACTGTTTGGAACATCATTAAGAAGAAAGAGAGCACTGGGGAACTTACTAATCGCAAAAGGACTGGCAGGCCAAGGAAGACCTCCACAGCTGATGACAGAATTCACTCTATAATACGGGGGAAAAAAACTCCTGTCCGACAGATCAGAAACACTCTTCAGGAGTCAGGTGTGAATTTGTCAATGACCACTGTCTGCAGAAGATTTCATGAACAGAAATACAGAGGCGACACTGCAAGATGCAAACCACTGGTCAGCTGCAAAAATAGGATGGCCAGGTTACAGTTTGCCAAGAAGTACTTAAAAGAGCAACCACAGTTCTGGAAAAAGGTCTTGTGGACAGCTGAGACAAAGATTAACTTATATCAGAGTGATGGCAAGAGAAAAGTTTGGAGGAGAGAAAGAACTGCCCAAGATCCAATGCATACCACCTCATCTGTGAAACACAGTGGTAGTGGTGTTATGGCATAGGCATGTATAGCTGCTGAAGGTACTGACTCACTTATCTTCAATGATGATACAACTGCTGATGGTAGTAGCAAAATGAATTCTGAAGTGTATAGACACATCCTATATGCTCAAGAAGGAACTGCAGATGCTGGAAAATCAAAGGTAGACAAAAGTGCTGGAGAAACTCAGCGGGTGCGGCAACATCTATGGAGCGAAGGAAATAGGCAACGTTTCGGGCCGAAACGTTGCCTATTTCCTTCGCTCCATAGATGCTGCCGCACCCGCTGAGTTTCTCCAGCAATTTTGTCTACATCCTATATGCTCAAGTTCAAACAAATGCCTCAAAACTCATTGGCCGGCAGTTCATTCTACTGCAAGACAATGATCCCAAACATTCTGCTAAAGCAACAAAGGAGTTTTTCAAAGCTAAAACATGGTCAATTCTTAAGTGGCCAAGTCAATCATCCGATCTGAACCCAATTGAGCATGCCCTTTATATGCTGAAGAGAAAGCTGATGGGCACTAGTCCCCAAAACAAGCATAAGCTAAGGATGGCTGCAATACAGGCCTGGCAGAGCATCACCAGAGAAGACACCCAGCAACTGGGGATGTCCATGAATCGCAGACCAAGCAGTCATTGCATGCAAAGGATATGCACCAAAATACTAAACATGACTACTTTTATTTACCTGACATTGTTGTGTCCCAAACATTATGATGCCCTGAAATGGGGGTACTATGTATAAACACTGCTGTAATTTCTATATGATGAAACCAAAATGTATAAAAATGCCCTTTATTAAAATCTGACAATATGCACTTTAACCACATGTGATTTTTTTCTATCACAAATCTCAAATTGTGGAGTACAGAGGCAAATAAATAAATGATGGGTCTTTGTCCCAAACATTATGGAAGGTACTGTATATTCCATTCGATTTACTTCAACAGCTGAACCCAGAGTATATTAGAATATGAGCTTTTTGTACTACTTTTTCCTTAGTATTGAAATGAAAAATGCATTTGAATAACAGATTGTCTCCATGTAGCCTTGTGCTGGTTAGAATTTGGCTTTGAATCAGAAGAGGGCGATTGGCATTCATACAAAAATAATCCCAACAATTTAGGAACAGATTTCAATTTTTGATTTAATTCCAAAATAAGGGTGAATATGCAGTAAATTCACTTCTGCAGAACTGTAAGGCTTTGCACCTTATGTTAAGAAGATAACCAGTGTTATTTCCAATATGCCACACTTCGGCACATTCTTGTGATAATTCCAAGTGAGGTGGAGCATTAAACCCATTTTACATCAATTCAGAAAGACCAAATTTCATTGCAGATATAACTTAAGGGGCTGTCCCACTGCGGCGACCTAATCCGCAAGTTAATAAGAATGTCATCGACCTTCAAGCTTGAGGGCACTCGCAAAGGCGGGGGCCAGGGAAAGCAGGGGAGCGCTGTGTGAAATTCACACCCGCGATGAAGAGGAAGGTAAAAGACGGCGTGTACGGTAAATCGTTTAGAGAGCGCGGAGGAGGGGGGGAGAGAAAGGGAGAGAAGGAGAGAGAAGGAGAGAGAAGGGGAGAGATGGAGAGGGAAGGGGAGAGAAGGGGGTAGAAAGAGTGGAGACACTTTTAAGAAGTATAATAAAGTTTAGTGGGCATTTTACCTACCAGTCGGTTTTCCCTGGTCCTGAAAACTCCAATGAGCCAATCAAAATGCCCGGTCAGCGAAGGAGATTGCCTACGGCTCACCTCGACTGCCTGTAACTAAATAGCAACACTACTCCACTGTACTACGAGTCAAAAAGAACCATGCCGACCAAATTTTACTCGCGGAAAATTTTTCAACATGCTGAGAAATTTTCCGCAACCTAGCTGAGGCCGCGAGTATGTGGGAACTTCCCTTGAGCATGAAGGAGAGTTCCAGTGACCTCATAGGACCTCGTGTCGACCATGCTGCGAGTTTGAGTCGAGAGCAAACTCTTCTAAACTCGCAGATTAGGTCGCTGCAGTGGGACAGCCCCTTTAAGGTGCAAAACCAACTGTTGCGTTGTTATTGTTTAGCAATCAGGTTTGGTAGTCTTGTAGAATGGCCATGTAATTGACAAATAAACTCCGATGTGTTTGAGGTGGTAAATATTAGTAAAACTAAAGAGGCTTTATGTTTGTTGGAGGAGAAAAGTGTTTCAATAGGATTGAAGAGCAAAAGCAAACGGTATGTAAATTAATAAAACTGTAGAAGTAGTAATGCAAAATAATAATGGCCAAATAAAAAAGACAAAGGACTACGGTTCATTTCTTGATGGACAGAATTCTCTTGCTCACCCTTCTCTTCCTCTCCCTCCTCCTTCCCGTGGATTATACCAGGGCCGGATTTACGTATAAGCTTGACAAGCTTAAGCTTAGGGCCTCGAGAGCTAGGGGGGCCTCTCAGAGCCGATTTACCACTAGGCTTCATAGGCTGAAGCCTAGGGCCTCGAAATCTAGGGGTCTCCGGCCAAGGAAGGACACCTGCCGCTCAACTCTGGGCGGGCCCCCCTCTCTATCTCTCTCTCTCTGTCACTCTCCGTCTCCGCCCAACATCCATAATCGTGTCCGGGCCGCCGGATCTCCGCACTCCGCTCGCTCCTCATCCGCCGGCACGGCAGGCCACATTGCACATGCGCACTGCTACGGCCAGCACATCCTCCCCCCTACACATGCGCACAACCACGGCCAGCACATCGGCCGCCCTGCGCATGCGCACTGCCACGGCAACTGGTCGGCGCTGGGCACTTTCTCCCTCTCTTTGAATTGTGGGAGATCTGGCCGCCATTGCTGTCCAGTCGCCGCCTCGCCGCGACCACTGAAAACCAACGCAGAATCACTCCCTGACCCTGGATCTGGAGTAACTCCCTGGAGTAACTCTTGCTTCTGGATTCCTGGTCCTCCATAAATATTCTAAATGGAATTTAAACTGGAGGTGGTGGAGGGCTGAACAATAACAGCCTATTGCATTTTATCTGTTTATTTATTGTGTATATATATGGTCTATGGTATATAGACACACTGAACTTTTATCTCCTGTTCTGTATTATGTTTACATATTCTGTTGTGCTGCAGCAAGCAAGAATTTCATTGTCCTATCTGGGACACATGACAATAAAACTCTCTTGACTGTTGACTTGGACAAGCAAAAAAGGGTTCTTGGGGAAAAAAGGGGTACCTTAAATTTAGTTGCGTCTGGTTGGGTAACTATGGTAGGGTGAAGACTATTCCATGCTTTAATTGTGCGGGGGAACTCCATGGAGCAGCCAGCATCTCTGGATAGAAGAAATTGGGTGACGTTTCAGGTAGAGACCCTTCTTTAGACTCCCTCTTGTTTTAATGTTTTTAGTTTAATTTAAAGATACAGTGTGGAAACAGGCCCTTCGGCCCACCGAGTCCACGCTGACCATCAATCACCCGTACACTAGTTCTATCCCACACATTAGCGGAGTAAGTCAATAGTCAAAAGTGTTTTATTCTCTCACGTCCCAGTTAGAACAATGAAATCCTTACTTGCAGCAGCACAACAGAATATGTAAACATAGTACTCTGTAAACAATGTTATAAATGAGAAAACAAAACGGTGTATATTTATATATGAATATATAACTATATAAATATATATATGTGTGTGCATGTGTGTGTGTGTGTGTGTGTGTATATAATATATATACCCACACACACACACACACATTTTCCCTCCTGGGATTAATAAAGTTCTATCGTATAGTATCGTGTGTGTAGGAAGGAACTACAGATGCTGGTTTAAACTGAAGATAGACACAAAAAGCTGGAGTAACTCAACAGGTCAGACAGAATCTCTGGACAAAAGGAAAGTATTACGTTTTGGGTTGGGTCTGAAAAAGGTTCCTGCACACCTTTGGAATGTGGAAGGAAACAAGAGCACCCGGAGAAAACCCATGCGATCAAAGGGAAAAGGAGCAAACTCCATACAGACAGCACCCATATTCAGGATCAATTCCGGGTCTCTGGCACTTTTAGGCAGCAACTTTATGGCCAATGTACTGCCCCATAGTCTTGAACTTAATTAAAACATACAGTAGCTGTAAAGGGTGACATAGCGTCACTTGGAGATTTAAAATTGAAAATTGATATTTTCATTTTTTTAGTAACCAAAGTTATCAAGGTATAATTTTTTGTGTGTTGGAAAACAAAATATAGTGGCACAGCTGGTAGACTTGCTGCCTCACACGCCAGAGATCTGTGTTCGATCCTGTCCTTGGGCACTGTCTGTGTTGAATTTGCACATTCTCCCTGCAAGCGTGTGGGTTTCCTCCCACATCCCAAAGACACATTGGCTTTATAGGTTAACTTGTCTCTGTAAAATTGCCCTACACATTAGGGGCAATTTTACAGAGACAAGTTAACCTATAAAGCCAATGAGGAAAGTGGGATAACAGAACTGGTGTGATTGGGTAGACAAAAATGCTGAAGAAACTCAGCGGGTGAGGCAGCATCTATGGAGCGAAGGAAATAGGTGACGTTTCGGGTCGAGACCCTTCTTCAGACTGATGTGAGGGTGGGGGGGGCGGGAAGAAGAAAGGAAGAGGTGGAGACAGTGGGCTGAGGGAGAGCTGGGAAGGGGAGGAGAAAGCAGGGATTACCTGAAATTGAAGAAGTCAATGTTCATACCGCTGGGGTGTAAACTGCCCAAGCGATATATGAGGTGCTGCTCCTCCAATTTACAGTGGGCCTCACTCTGGCCATGGAAGAGGCCCAGGACAGAAAGGTCAGATTCGGAATGGGAGGGGAAGTGCTGAGCCACCGGGAGATCAGGTTGGTTATTGCGGACCGAGCGGAGGTGTTGGGCGAAGCGATCGCCAAGCCTACGCTTGGTCTCACCGATGTAGAGCAGCTGACACATGGAGCAGTGGATGCAATAGATGAGGTTGGAGGAGTTGCAGGTGAACCTCTGCCGCAACTGGAAAGACTGCTTGGGTCCTTAAATGGAGTCAAGGGGGGAGGTAACGCGACAAGTGTAGCATTTCCTGCGGTTGCAAGGGAAAGTGCCAGGAGAATTGGTGGTTTGGGTGGGAAGGGACGAATTGACCAGGGAGTTACGGAGGGAGTGGTCTCTGCGGAAAGCCAACAGGGGAGGAGATGGGAAATTGTGGCCAGTGGTGGGATCCCATTGGTAGACAAAAAAGCTGGAGAAAATCAGCGGGTAAGGCAGCATCCATGGAGCGAAGGAACAGATGACGTTTCGGGTCGAGACCCTTCTTCAAATTGATGTCGGGGGGGGGCGGTACACAAAAAAGAAAGGAAGAGGCAGAGACAGTAGGCTGTGGGAGAGCTGGGAATGGGAGGGGAAGGAGGGAGAGAGCAAGGACTACCTGAAATTAGAGAAGCCAATGTTCATACCGATGGGGTGTAAACTACCCAAGCAAATATGAGGTGCTGCTCCTCCAATATGTGGTGGGCCTCACTCTGGGCATGGAGGAGGCCCAGGACAGAAAGGTCGGATTCTGAATGGGAAGGGGAGTTGAAGTGTTGAGCCACCGGGAGATCAGGTTGGTTATTGCGAACTGAGTGGAGGTGTTGTGCGAAGCGATCGCCAAGCCTGCACTTGGTCTCACCGAGGTTGATCATACGCTGAATAATCCAACCACATTTTTGTTTGGAAGTGGAAAGAAATAATAGAAATTGCATTCATTGCAACGTGTAAAAAGAGTTGAGATACTGTATTATAATTTTGCTGCATGTCATTGTGGTATATATCATGTCTTGATTGGTGAATATGTTTAGTTTGTGACTTTATTTGAAGCAGAAATAATATGTGAATGCTTCATTGAGCATAATTCCGACTGGTAACTACGCACTTCGTCCGAGCACATTATTGCACGCGTCATGCAAGCCATCTTAAATGACCACCTAAACTGTCATTTGGCAACTTAAAAAGCTGCCAAGGTTGCCCGGCTGACAACAGAGAAAAAAAATTAAGTGAGACTTTTGACACTGTCAGAGGCCTTTCTTACATATGCTGTCACAACGCACTGTAGTCTCTGAACAACCCTTCAGTAATTTTCCTTGCCCTCCATTTCAGAATAATAGTGTTTTAAGCCAATAACTCGACACTGTCACTGGCAATAAATAAATAAATAAAATGCGCAGCTTTCCAGCCCCTTATCTCATTGGCCATGCTCGGCTGCAAATCTGTGTCAATCTGGTGGACCATCTTCCTCTAGTCATGGGGATGGGGAATTGGGAGGGGCCTCACAAGTGGAACAGCTTAGGGCCTCTCTTCATCTAAATCCGGCCCTGGATTATACCGATCTACATGACTCCAGCATACACACCAAGCCTGCTGCACACAACACTATGGCCTCTTAATGTTCCCCAGGCTTGTTTGTCCAGAATCCTTCAAGCCAGCAGTAGGCTTTAAGCATCTACCCTGAAGATTTGTGTTTGTGTTGATTACTATAGAAGGCACCAGGCAATAATAACTTCATGCAAATGTCTAAGTGGATTCAATCAGAAATTCACCTCCAAGGAATTGGCGATGAATTTAAATAGCAGTAATCTTTCTCGCTGCTAAACAGGTGTACAGTTGCACAAAGCTGAGAAATGGCATTGATTGAAATATCACACGAAAAAGGCAGTGCTGGTACCAAAGCAGAGTCCCATACCACTATCCCACCCACCTTTCCCCTTCCCCCTGCCCCCTTGCACCTTCATCCTTTCTTCTAGCTCTTCATTCATTCCTCTTCTCTTCTTATCTTTGTCACATTTTCATCTCTAGTTTTTGTCCACCCGTCTTCCAATCAAAAAAGAAATCACCTGTTTTCCACCTATCACTTACCAGGCTTTGTCCTGCCCCAACCTCTTTTCCAGGTATTTCCCTTCCCCTAATATAATCAATATGAAGAAGGGTCTTGAGTTGAAAAGTCAATGTCCTTTCAATGTCCTCCAGGGATGCTGCCTGACCAGCTGAGTTACTCCAACACCAGGATTAAATGGAGTATGATGGGAGAAGGATGTGTAGAGTATTGACCCATAGAGCTAAAAGGTCCATATCTTTGTTATAAATACATCATAACTGTATTGAATGGATATGGACATTCATTGATTCCTTAAGTAGACACTTCCATTAAACAACACTTGCACAAAAAAGATACCTGGAGACTAGTGCAAAAATAAATAGATGTAAATAACTCTCATACAAATAATTTTCATCTTATTTTCAATCAAATGTTTGCAATATCCTACAATACATTATTATCGTTCCTAGATAAAATACACAAAGCATCTAAAATTTATATTCACTGGAGGAGAAATCAAAGGTCCACTTTTTTAGGCTAGATGTATTGTCTTTGGACATATACCATGGTTTAGTATTAATTTATGCGACTGTTTTACACAGAGAAAGAAGTGATTTCGAAAACATTTGTTCACTGCTAAGTTAATTAAAATCTATTCAGCTGAATTAATATCATTCTTTGATAGTTAATATTTTATTCTCGATTTTATTTAAAAGGTAACACATGTGCACATCTCAACACATTCTTCTAAGCAAAATAAAAGCATAATTTTCAATTGCAAAATATGAATTACTAGTTGGAGAATTCTGGTTACCTTGGCAACTGAGTAGTCATTGAATTTTCTCCACAGATTACAGTTCTTTTTATCTTCGAATGTTTCCTCTGCACTTTGTGGAATGATTTTATCTTCTTTTATTAATATTAAAAATAAATTGCAAAGTAAACCTTCAATTTTCTAGTATTCGTATTATAATAAATTCTTCCTGAGAATATGTGCTCAAAAGTATTGTCCTCAGTTGTGTTTTTATCAATACAAGATACTGGAGCCTCGCACAAACCAAACTAATGTGTGTCTTCATTTGGTCATTGATGTAAAGAACCTTTCTATAATGTTTTAATGCCAAGAATGCAGTGTCTAAGTATCAGCTCTGGATCAGATGACGGAGCTTTAAAACATTATGAAAATAATAATACGCTGTACAAACACCATTCCTTTCTTCCATTAACCTTCAATGGATCATTTAAATTCTTATAGCCCAAAACACTAAGAATGCCAAGATGATTACAGTTATTATCCAACAGTTATTAAGACATGTGTCAGATCATCATGAGATGTGGAGCAAAGTTTTGTAAACAGTAATAAAATCCGGATTAGCCATCATGGCAAATCAAATTCCTTTATGTTTTTACATACTTGGCTAATACATTAATTACAAAAATACAATTACAATTACAATCTAACTAAATGGCAGAACAAGTCTGAGAGGCTATTCCTGTTTATAATTTTCCTGGATAGACTGACAAAAACGCTTACTAGCTTTGGTCTCATAGAGCTACAAAGCTGTTACACTTGGTGACCAAGGAAGAGTGGATGAGAAGAGTAAGTGGAGCTGAGTCTGTGCGATGAAACTGTGGGGCAGACCAATGTTCGAAATAATGCACGTTCAAAGAGATTCCACTGATTTAGAATCATAGAGTGATACAGTGTGGAAACAGGCCCTTCGGCCCAACTCGCCCACACTGGCCAACCTGTCCCAGCCACACTATTCCCACCTGCCTGCGCTTGGTCCATATCCCTCCAAACTTGTCCTATCCATGTACCTGTCTAACTGTTTCTTAAACGATGGGATAGTCTCAGCCTCAACTACCTCCTCTGGCAGCTTGTTCCATACACCCACCACCCTTTGTGTGAAAAAGTCACCCCTCAGATTCCTATTAAATCTTTTCCCCTTCACCTTGAACCTATGTCCTCTGGTCCACGATTTCCCTACTCTGGGCAAGAGATTCTGTGCATCTACCCGATCTATTCCTCTCATGATTTTATACACCTCTATAAGGTCACCCCTCATCCTCCTGCGCTCCATGGAATAGAGTCTCAGCTGACTCAACCTCTCCCTATAGCTCACACCCTCTTATCCTGGCAACATCCTCATAAATCTTCTCTGAACCATTTCAAGCTTGACAATATCTTTCCTATGACATGGTGCCCAGAACTGAACACAATACTCGAAATGTGGTCTCACCAACGACTTACACAACTGCAACATGACCTCCCAACTTCTATACTTGTTATTAATAAGGAACACCAAAACAAAGACTATTTGTTTCTTTTAAATAGAGCACATCCTGTACTTTAAATAAGGAGCTCCCTGGCTGGAGAGATTCTAATGAAGTAGCAACAAGTAGTTGAAACCAGTGGCATCCCACAGGAGTATTTTCCATTCTGATCTCCATTTCCATTCTGGGTGGAGGTGGCAGGGAGTAGATTTAGTTTAGATTAGAGATACAGTGTGGAAACAGATCCTTCAGCCCACCGAGTCGGCACCGATCAGCGATCCTCGCACATTAACATTATCCTGCACAAGGAACAATTTTTACAATTATATCAAGCCAATTAACATACAGACCGATACGTCTTTGGAGTGTGGGAGGAAACCAAAGTTCTCGGAGAAAACCCACACAGGTCATGGAGAGAACGTACAAACTCCATACAGACAAACACCGTAGCCAGGATCGATGGGTCTCTAGCGCTGTAAGCACAGTAAGGCAGCATCTCTACAGCTGCGCCACCGTGCCACCCTCATAGATGGTCTGCTCTGAGAAAGGAATAAGTGACAATGGGTTGTAATGAAGAGTCATTAACCTGAAATACAGGCACTCCCTGACTAAGGTAATAGACGACTTCCGTAAACTTGCATTTACGTAAGCAATTCTTTAAGTCGACTGCTTTATTTCTTGTCCGAAGGATCTGAAGGCCAAAGGACCTTATGGAAACATATCAAATTCTTAAGGGATTGGACAGGCTGGATGGAGGAAAAATGTTCCCCATGTTGGGGAAGTCCTGAACCAGGGAGTCACAGTATAAGAATAAGGGGTAGGCCATGATATGACGAAAAACATTTTCACCCAGAGAGTTGTGAATCTGTGGAATTCTCTGCCACAGAAGGCAATTAAGGCCAATTTACTGGATGTTTTCAAGAGAGAGTTAGATTTAGATTTAGCGTTTAGATTTAGCTCTTAGGGCTAACGGAATCAAGGGATATGGGGAGAAAGCAGGGACGGGGTACTGATTTTGGATGAACAGCCATGATCATATTGAATGGCAGTGTTGGCTCGAAGGGCCGAATAGTCTACTTCTGACCATAATTTTCTATGTTTCTACATTTCTATTTCGAGTTGCGCGTCTCAGTAGTCTCGGTAGAAGTGCGCTACTGCATTGCATGTGGTCGCTTCCACAACCCAGCTGTTCTCGTGGATACTCCCACATGGTCTCCATTTTCGAGCTCCCACCCTCCATGCCGACGTTAAGGCAAATCACTGGCTTTACCAGCTGTCAAAGAGTGCAGGCATAAATTAATATATCTGCCATTCAAATACCATTATACATTAAATCAAACAAATAATGAAGTTTAAAATACTCACTGTAGCGATAGGAGTGAGTTACAGGCTACTGAGATTTTTTGTCAATATTTTGTCAACTCACTCCTATCGCTGTAACCATTTCTATCCATTAATATCATATCAATGACCTGGACGAGAGGGCCAATAGTCAGGTATCCAAGTTTGTCAATGGCAATGGCCGTAGGACAGAACGGAGGACATGTTGCAATAAGCGTATTTAGCAGCAGCTTATAAATGGATTGAATGAGTGGGTTGAATTATTTGAAGTCTCCTTCCAATTAAAACATGGTTTACTGGCGGATCACATGAGATTCACTCAGCTAATGTCTAGGAATACTCTGTATTTGGAATTTAGAAGAACGAGAATTGATCTTATGAAACATGTAAGAGTCAAAGAAGTCATGACGAGGGAGATGTTGAGATGTTTCCACTCATGAGAGAGTCTCAAACAGGGGACAGGGCTACTGAATAAGGGGACATTATGAGGTGCATTGATATTCCTTCCCACAGAAGGTACTGAAGCTCTGGCATAATCTATCTTGAATCGTCTAGATCGCAGAGGTATTTAAAGAGGAGAAAGATGCATTTGTAAAGATCAGGGAATTCAGGGCAAAGGGAATTGGCACTAAAGTGGAGCTGAGACCCTGCGGCAGATCAGCCGTGATTATATTTAATGACAGGATGGGCTGGAGAAGCCAAATTAAATATACAATCCATTGATAAATATTTATAATTTTATGCTAATTTTTATACAGCAGTGTTAATGTGCATGGCTGATTTAAAATTCATATTTACTTTTGTTAGTGATTTGGTGCAGGTTGGTTTGGACAGGTTGGGCGAGTGGGCGGATGCATGGCAGCTGCAATATAATGTGGATAAATGTGAAGTTATCCACTTTGGTGCCAAGAACAAGAAGGCAGATTATTATCTGAATGGTGTCAGATTAGGAAAAGGGGAAGTACAACGAGACCTGGCTGTCCTCGTGCGTCAGTCACTGAAAGTAAGCATGCAGGTACAGCAGGCAGTGAAGAAAGCTAATGGCATGTTAGCCGTCATAACGAGTGGAGTTGAGTATAGGAGCAAAGAGGTCCTTCTGCAGTTGTGCAGGGCTCTGGTGAGACCACACCTGGAGTATTGTGTGCAGCTTTGGTCTCCTAATTTGAGGAAGGACATTCTTGCTATTGAGGGTGTGCAGCGTAGGTTCACAGGGTTAATTCCTGGGATGGCAGGACTGTCAAATGATGAAAGAATGGAGCTTGTATTCACTAGAATTTAGGATGAGAGGGAATCTTATAGAAACATATAAAATTATTAATGGATTGGACACGCTAGATGCAGGAAACATGTCCCCGATGTTGGGGGAGTCCAGAACCAGAGGCCACAGTTTAAGAATAAGGGGTAGGCCATTTAGAACTGAGATGAGGAAAAACTTTTTCACACAGAGAGTTGTAAATTTGTGGAATTCTCTGCCTCAGAAGGCAGTGGAGGCCAATTCACTGGATGCATTCAAAAGAGAGTTAGATAGAGTTCTTAGGGCTAGCGGAATCAAGGGATATGGGGAGAAGGCAGGAACGTGGTACTGATTGTGGATGATCAGCCATGATCACATTGAATGGCAGTGCTGGCTCGAAGAGCCAAATGGCCTACTCCTGTACCTATTGTCTATGTATCTATGCATCTATGGTGCATTAACCCATAATAGCCTTTCTGTTAAAATGTTCATAATTTTTTACATTAATCTATGATTCATTTGGACTCAATAGCAAGCTATGTATCATGTATGTTATGAGAGATTGCTGAAAACGCAGAATGGGTGGCACAGTGGCACAAATGGTAGAGCTGCTACCTCATAACGTTAGAGACTTGTGTTCAATCCTGACCTCTGATGCTGTCTGTATGGAGTTCGCACATTCTCGCTGTAACCGCATGGGTTTTTCCGGATGCTCCCACGTACCAAAGACGTGTGGGTTTGTTGATTAATTGGCCTCTGTAAATTCTCCCTAGTGTGTAGGAGTGGATGCGAAAGTGGGATAACATTTTTAAAAAGTCTGAGAGGGTAATGCATGGTGGGTTGAATAGCTGTTTCCATGTTGTATCTTTCAATCAATCAATTAGAGCCTTTATAATGATGTACAAACAAGCAATAAATATCCAGCAGTCATATTGTGTTAACAATTCGATTGAAGCTGTTTCTCTTTTGCAAAATATCGGAAAACCTATCTCGCTCAGCACTGCGATCACATCGTAGGTTTTTTATATTACTTCCATTCTATGTATCACTGATAGATGACGATAGTTTCAACAGGTTGAGCAGTTCTCTATTCCATGCAGCAACAGTGACACCTACAGGTGAAGGATACTCAGTGCTGGAATAACTCAGCAGGTCAGGCAGCATCTTTGAAGAACACGGACAGGTGATGTTTCAGGGCCCTGCTTCAGATTGGGAGGGGGAGGGGGGTGGAGAAAGCTGGAAGATAGGAGAAGCAGGACAAGGCATGGCAGATAATCAGTGGACACAGATCACGGGGTATTTTGATAGGCAGATGGTTGGAACAAAGTCCAGAAATTAAAGCAGGACGTGTGAAACAGAAGAATTGAAGTGTTGCTTTAGACTTTAGAGATACTGAGTTCGCGCCAACCGGCAATCACCCTGTACACTTACACTATCGTACACACTAGGGACAATTTACAATTTTACTAAACCCATTAACCCACAAGTGTACATCTTTGGAGTGTGGGAGGAAACTGGAGCACCCGGAGAAAACACATGCAGTCACAGGGAGAGCGTACCAACTGTGTACAGACAGCACCCTTAGTCAGGATCAAACCCATGTCTCTGGTGATGTAAGGCAGCAGCTCTTTCGCCATGTCACTGTGAAGCCAGAGGAATTAATGTAACAAGAGGGGGAGAAGCGAAATAGGTGCGAGTCCAGGTGGGATACAGGGAAGGTAGGGGGGGGGGGGAGGGATGGATAACAGAGAAACCTACAAGTGAAGCCTGATGATGATGCATTCTGACATCTTACTGTGTTTCATCATATTTATTGATCCAACTGATAATAGACACTGATCTTAATGCTCACTTTCACTTCACTGTGGTTAGGTATGAGAAATGCGTGACAGAAAATACTTAGAGCAAGATCATCACCTATAAGAACATTAATAGAAGCAGGAACAATGGCTCCTGGACCCAGCTTTGTCATTCAATAAGATCATGGTCTTTTATCTTGTCTACGTTCTCATCTAACGTTCATATTCCTTTGCTATTAAACATCTGAAAATCTATTACCTGACTCTTGAATGTACTGCGCAGTTGAGCATCCACTGCTCTCTGGATTAGAGCTTTTGTTTTCCAAAAAATAATATCCTACTGACTGATGAAATACCTCTGTTTCATCCTGAGACTATTCCACTTAATTCTTAGACCTCCAGCCTGAAGAAATAACCTTATCGTCTATCCTGATCATCGTTATTATTTTCTCATATGTTTCAATGAGATAATTTTTCATTCTTCTCAACTCCAGTGAGGATGTTCATTTTATACAATCTCTCCTCATAGCTCCTCATCCCAGAAACCAGGTCCCGTAATGTTAGTAGAGCAACACAGTGACGCAGCTGAAGTCTGAGTCTGAGGAAGGGTCTCGACCCGAAACATCATCCATTCCTTCTCTCCAGGGACGCTGCCTGTCTCGCTGAGTTACTCCAGCATTTTGTGTCCATCTTCAGCACAGCAGTAGAGTTGCTGCCTTACAGCACCCGAGACCCGGGTTTGATACAGACTGTAGGTGCTATCTGTATGGAGTTTGTACGTTCTCCCTGTGACCGCGTGGGTTTTCTCCGGGTGCTCCGGTTCACTCCCACACTCCAAAGACGTGCAGATTTGGAGGTTAATTGGCTTCTGCAAATTGTCCCTAGTGTGTAAGAAAGTCAAGTCAAGTCAAGTCACATTTATTTATATAGCACATTTAAAAAACAACTCTCGTTGGCCAAAGTGCTTTACATTTGTTATAAGAATAGCATAAACAAAACAAACTACATACATACATACATGTAGCCCTCACTCAGAGGACGTCAGGAAAGGCTTGGGAGTATAGATAAGTTTTTAGTCTTGACTTAAAAGAGTCGATGGAGGGGGCAGTTCTGATGGGAAAGGGGATGCTGTTCCACAGTCTAGGGGCTGCAACCGCAAAGGCGCGGTCGCCCGTGAGCTTATGCCTAGACCGTGGGATATTCAGCAACCCCAAGTCGGCCGATCTGAGGGGCCTGGAGGTGGAGTGGTGGGTGAGAAGACTTTTTATGTAGGTGGGGGCAAGCCCATTGAGGGCTTTGTAGACATGGAGGAGGATCTTGAAATTTATACGGAACCGCACAGGGAGCCAGTGGAGAGAGGCCAGGATCGGTTGTCCCTTTTTCGGGTGCCCGTCAGGAGTCTCGCTGCGGCGTTTTGGACCAGTTGCAGGCGGGACAGGGAAGATTGGCTGATGCCAGTGTAAAGGGAGTTGCAGTAATCTAGGCGGGAGGAGATGAATGTGTGGATGATCTTTTCGAGGTCATCAAACTGGAGGAATTGTTTTATTTTAGCTATCGTCCGAAGCTGAAAGAAGCTAGCTTTTACCACGGCATTGATTTGTTTGTCAAATATCAGTGCTGAGTCAAATATCACGCCAAGGTTTTTGACGTGAGGTTTGAGTAGTGGGGTAAGGCTTCCAAGGCTGCCTGCTATCATTTTGATTGAGTCCGAGGGGCCGAGAAGGATGACCTCAGACTTAATCTCGTTTAGTTGGAGGAAGTTCTGGGCCATCCAACACTTTATATCCTCGAGGCAGTGGGTAAGGTTAAGCAGATTTGATTGGTTTTGGGGCTTCAGGGGGAGATAGAGTTGTGTATCGTCTGCGTAGCAATGGAAGGAAATGCCGTGCCTTTCAATGACTTGGCCTAAGGGGAGCATATACAGGGAGAAGAGAATGGGGCCAAGGATGGAACCTTGTGGAACCCCACAGCAGAGATTAGCTGGGGAGGAGAAAGAGTTGCCTATGTTAGTCGAGAAACTCCTACCTTTGAGGTAGGAGATGAACCAGCTCAGGGCAGTGCCATCAATACCAACCCCATACCGGAGACGGTCAATTAGGATGGTGTGGTCGACAATATCAAATGCTGCGCTGAGGTCAAGAAGGAGCAGAATTGCACAGTCGCCAGAGTCTAGTGAAGCCTGATCGCTGGTCGGCGCGGTCTGCGTGGGCCGAAGGGCCTGTTTCTACACTGTATCTCTAATCTAAACTAAACTAAATCTCTCTCATTATCTTATTGAAATGTTACAAAACAAATTGAAATGGCACCACAGGCAACATATTGCAAGAAATTATACAGGTATATCCTATAGTGAGTGATTCACTGGTCATGGATCCATGGAATTCTGCCTTGCATCTGATTATAAAGAGCCTCATTAACACTGAATATTTATTTAAATTGGATTTAAATGAGGATTTACTCATCACTTTGTCTGCAGTAAATGGATGCAATGGCATTCTTGAACTTGACCTTTCTAAGTAGACGGTTCAAAAACATCCAAGTGTGAATGTAAATCTAAAATCCAAGTCTCATTGCCAATTTAAATTGCAGATTCTTTTATTGCCTTTCCAATTACACTATACTTCATGCAATAGTTGTTTTTTCAGGATAATATGTCTTTTTGTATCTTTATGTTCATTAAGAGCACACACAGACAAGAAGTAGAAATTGGTATTGCCCTATGTGTGTGCATGTGTGTTTGTGCGGGCGTGTGTGCGTGTGTGCGTGCGCGCATGTGTGTGTGCGCGTGTGTGCCAAACGCAGCCAGGTGGGACTAGTGTAGATGGGGCATCTTGCTTGGCAAAGGAAAGTAGGCCCAAAGCGCCTGTTTCCGTGATGTGTGACTCTATGACTTTGACTCTATGAGTCTGCTCCACAAGTTAAGTTTGCAGATCTTTTCACCTTCGGCTGTAGGATGATCTACAAACAACATCGAGAGAAAGATGTCTCCTCCTTTAAAAGTGGGACAGCACTTGTCTTTCCAATTCACCACAGGGAATGCCAACTGCATGTAAATGTTGGCACACACACCTCACACATCCCAAGCAATTGGCTAGAAGGGCATTTACAAGTGTTAATATTTTTATTACGTCCTCATAGAAGGTTGGACAGACTTTGAACATTCAGTGGAGGGGGGTGGGGGGGTGGGGGGTGGTGGGCGGGGGCATATAATCAAGGGTTCCCTTTAGTGTGTTATTTGTGATTGCGTTTAAGATTGTCATCTTCAGGACATCCTTCTGGTCTATATCAACTCAAATAACATTCAGTGGGTATCCTTTGTTTGAGAAAGAACTGCAGATGCTGGAAAAATTGAAGGTAGACAAAAATGCTGGAGAAACTTAGCGGGTGAGGCAGCATCAATGGAGCGAAGGAATAGGTGACGTTTCAGGTCAAGACCCTTCAGACTGATGAAGGGTCTCGACCCGAAACGTCACCTATTCCTTTGCTCCATAGATGCTGCCTCACCCGCTGAGTTTCTCCAGCATTTTTGTCTACCTGCAGGGGGTATCCTGATGACATAATTGAGTATATCAGTTGTTAAATCCCAGGGAGATATTATGATGACCTCAGTAACAATACAATGACAGATGACGACTGGAAGTCCCAGGTTAATTTACAAATAACTTGCAGATAAAAGTGTACAAACTTCCATCAACTGCCATTGCTGAATCTCCCTGCTAGACAGTTGCATTGTTCAGCTTTGTCACGGTGTAATGTGCATAGAAGAAAAATGTGCATGGAAGAACAATGTTTGTTCACTTTGCCTTGAATCGTGCTACAGAGACTGTGAAATAGTGTCGCGACTCACTCTCTGTTGTAGACACAAAAAGCTGGAGTAACTCAGCAGGTCAGGCTGGAGAAAAGGAATAGGTGATGTTTCGGGTCGAGACCCTTCCTCAGTCTGATGAGGGTTCTCGACCCAAAACAAGGCCTATTCCTTTTCTTCAGCGTTGCTGCCTGACCCGCTGAGTTACTCCAGCACCTTGTGTCTATCTTAGGTGTAATCCAAATCTGCAGTTCCTTCTTACACGTTTACTCACTTTCTGTTGTGTTACACAAACAATGGGTGCCAGGATCAATAGTATATTTACCTTCACCTGAAGATTCAAGAGTCAAGATTCACCTGCCTTTTGATATCCACAGTCCACCACCTCTGCTGCTGATGTTTAAGATAGCATGCAACAAAAAGCTTTTCACTGCACCTCGGTACACGTGACAATAAACTAAACTGAACTGAACTGGATAGCATGGGTATTGTTTGCCTTTCTATACCAGTAGATTTTTTTAATTGTGTACTTCCATTTTAAGACTGTGTATAGTTCTGAACGTGTACAATATTTTGGGTGTGAAATAAAGAAAGCAACCATTTGATCTTAGTGAGGAAGTAGTGAGCAAAAAAACAAACTGCTAGAGGAACTCCCACAACTTTCAGAGAGTGGTGGGTGTATGGAACGAGCTGCCGGAGGAGGTAGTTGCTATCGCAACATTTAAGAAACAATTAGGCAGGTACATGGATAGGACAGGTTTAGAGGGATATGGGCCAAACACAGACAGGTGAGACTAGTGTAGATGGAACATGTTGTTCGGCGTGGGCAAGTTGTGCTGAAGGGCCTGTTTCCACGCTGCATGACTCTATGAGTCAGGCAACATCTGTAGAAGGAAATGGACGGACAACGTTTCAGGTTGACAACTTTCTTCAGATATGTTGCGTGGGGGAAATGGATGAGGGGAAAGTATCTGAGGTCGGGGGAGTGGAAAGAAAGGTTTGCACATTATGGAGCTGGGTAGATGAGAAGGAGAGATGGGGTTACCCAAAACATTGGGTTGCAGTGAAAGTTGTGTGTTTGTTTAATTCATGACAAATGCCTAGAGTTACCAGTTATTGTTTACACACCTGAATATCTGTAGCAATAGTTCCCATCATTTTTTTTAAGCTCTGCAATTGTGTGTCACTTGAGCTGCTTCCCAACTATATTAGTAATCCGGCTCGATATAAATTTTGAGCCATGGATCAGGACTAATAACTAGAGTGAACAGGTGATCAATGGTCAGCGTGGACTCGTTGGGCTGATGAGCCTGTTTCCATGCTGAACTACCATTGTTGGAAATTGTTTTAATTATAAGGAAGATGAATAGTTTACAATTTGTGAAATAAAGGAAGCGGCCATTTGATCTTAGTGAGGAAGTAGTGAGCAAAAAGAGCTTACATAGCCTGGGAGGCATGATGGGGAAAATGACCAACATAGGGAAACCATGAATGTTATTGAGGCATTGAATAGATGTATTGTGATGTTTAGGTTTCACTGCACAGCTAGTTTAGTAAAAAATAATTTTGGGGGTTGTAGAAAGCTGAGGGTGATAAAACTAATCAGGGTTACTGAAATTTATGGTACCTATTTGTTATATAAATGGGAAGAGTGGTATACTAAATTACAGGGAGCATAAAGTTAAAGATAACTGAGGAAAGACAAAGATGTAAGATGACAGCGACTTATTTTTAAAATGTAGAATTCACAAGTAACCATTGTGTCATGAGAATATAAAAATGTTGTAGGTACTGTGAATCTTTGAAACACTTTGGGTTCTCTCAGAATGTTTTTCAGTGTGCACTGTTAAGGCCTAAAAAACACGACTTGTTCGAGAGACCCATCCAAAAGAGGGACCATTTGACTATATTGAACGCTTTGTATCTTTGTCGACGCCCTTTACGTGGCAACTCTTTGTATACTTTGGTTATGGTATGCACAACAAAAATTTCACTGTGACATGTCACATGTGAGAATAAAGTATCATTCATTCACTCATTAATTCCTGTTTCTGCCTTAGAAAATAAATAGTGCTACACAAGTGAAGCCCACGCATGTGCTGAACTCCTCATGATCTGGAGGGTGAAAGTTGCAGGCTCAGGACCATGAAAAATAGATCTTTCTTTCTGAAATTCTTCACTGGCTTCGACAGGTGACACAAAGAGGGGTTTTCCTGCTCAGACCACGAGTCAAAACAGGGGTAAATTCTGCATGAGAGATTACAGCCATGTGCAAAGACATATCCTGCCAGCGCACGTCGCATATCAGGGGAACACATTCAGTTGGAAAAGAGAAAACTGAAGGAAAAGAGAAGAAAAAGACTTAATGGAAAATGGAAAAGAATGAGGATCAGAGACCAAACGTTTTCTGTACGGATACTCAGAGCTCCCGTTTAGAAATGATCATGCTAAGACTTTTTTTTAAAATAAGCTTTTGATGAATATATATAACATAGATCTGTTGACAGCACCTTAGTAGTTCGTTCTCCCCTTATTACTCTGGGGCAGCACATCTGTCGTATGTGTTTTCCTTTGTTTTTAATGTATCGTGAACACTCACATTCTTCAGTGTAAAAGTACAATATAAATAATTTATGGCCAGTCTACCTGTTTATATTTATGACAGCTGCACACGATACATTATGCTCTGTTCCTTTCTATTCTTCTGAGGTTTGGCTTCTTTGAGGTCAAGATCTAAGGTACTTGTTGTCCATTAACACCATGGTGCTCCATTTCTTTCCCATCTGCTGTCAAGCTCTGGAGCGATTTCAACACCACTAACACGTGAGGAGTTTAAGGTAATTTATCTGTTGTGATCTGGGAGAATGGGAGCACGTTGATAACAAGAACAGACTTAATTAACCGTGCAGGCACCAGCAGAGGAAGAAAAACAATTGATTACTGTCAGGCACAGGATATTCTCTTACTGGAAGTTTATATAAATGTATTTGTTCATGACTCAAGCAATATATTTTTGGTTTCTACAGACAAGTAAAATGGAGACGGTATTATAGTTTGTTTTTTTGCTGGTTTTATTTGACTCTCGATTCTTGACTCTTGAAAGCAATCCAAGTCAGTACAACCTCTCCCTGTAGCTAATACCTAATGCAGGCATCATTTGGTAAACTCCTTGTTCCTATTTTATCCTTGATGGCAGCATAACGCATAAAATTTATTGTCAAATGACAATCACAAAACTCAAGGCCTAACACTGTTTAAAACTGTATTGTGTGTATTCTTGCTGATGAATACATACATACTTAATTTATTCAGCTACCCACATCAGAAGAGAGTGCCACTAACCCCAAGATCTGTTCAGTCGATTACTTACACACAATGCTGAAGCCCTACACCGTGGTTTTCTTTTTCACTATGTTCTCTCTTTAATTAACTTTCATTTATGAATAAGTCCCTCCACCCCCCCCCCCCCCCCCCATTTTTTAGTTGAGAGATATAACACAGAAGCAGGCCCTTCGGCCCACCGAGTCTGACCCGACCAGCGATCCGCACACACTAACACTACCCTACACATACCAGGGACAATTTACAATTTTACAAAAGCCAATTAACCTACAAACCTGTACGTCTTTGGAGTGTGGGAGGAAATCGGAGCACCCGGAGAAAACCCACGCAGGTCACTGGAAGAATGTGCAGACTCCGCACAAGCAGCACCCATGGTCAGGATCGAACCCGGGTCTCTGGCGTTGTAAGGCTGCAACTCTACTGCTGCGCCACCGTGCCGCCCAGTGCCTGATACATGGCCAAGATCCCTTTCTTTATAGTGTCCTCTGGGATTTCAACTAATGGTGTAAAGGAACAGAAAGCAGAGAAGAGATAAGGAACGGCAGATGCTGGAATCTTCAGCAAAAATCAAAGTGCTGAAGGAAATCATTGGGTCAGGCAGCATCAGTGAAGAGAAATGGACAGACAACGTTTCAGGTCAGGACTCTTCAGACTGACTGTAGTGGGGTGGGGGGGAGAAACTAGAAAAGAGAGGTGGGGGTGGAACAAAACATGGCAAGTGATAGGTGGTACAGGTTTGGGCGGATTTAATTGGCAGATGGATGGACAAGGGTTAGAGGTGGAAAGGAGACAAAATGAGAGAACGATGCAACAACCTACAGTGTATTTAACCCATGTGTCCAGCCCCAATGATGCCAACACTACCCAGACCCCAGGTCAGAGTGCGGTGCCGGAACTGTTTATTTCTGACCTAGTGCAGGCCCTGATGATGAGGGACAACTGAGCCGATCTGACCTCCTGGACCTCCCGGTGCACACAACACCGTATCCCCACATGGCCGATAGCCAAACTCCCAGAGCGCCCAATTCTGCAACACAACTCCCAGACCCCCACCGAGTGCATCCACCCTACCTCATGGAGTGGCCGATTCCATTCAACTCCTAGGCTTGACCAGAAATAGCCATCCTCCTATGAAACAAGTGAAACATGTCAGACTGCAAGTGAGATTAAAACAACATGGTATCAAATCTCCCTTCTCTAGCATACTGCTGCCAATTGTCTAAGGTATTGCAAAAAACTGGATTCTGAATGGTCATAATCATACTCATAGAGTCATACAGTGTGGAAGAAGGCCCTTGCCTACACCGATCAACATGTCCCATCTACACTAGTCGCACATGCCTGCGCTGGGCCCATATCCCTCTAAAGCTATCCTATCCATATACCCCACTAGATGTTTCTTAAATGTTGCGATATGTCTACCTCAACTACCTCCTCTGGCAGCTTCTTCCATACATTCATTGCCCTTTATATAAAACGGTTACCCCTCAGGTACCTATTAAACCTACCCCCTTCAATTTAAACATATGTCCTCTGGTTCTCGGTTCTCGGTTCTCGAAGGGACTCTGTGCTTTTACCCGATCGATTCCTCTCATGATTTTGTATACATCTGAGATCATCCCTCATCCTCCTGTGCTCCAAGGAATAGAGTTGTAGCCTGCTCAACCTCTCCCTGTAGCTCAGGCCCTCAAGACCTGGCACATCCTCGCAAATCTCCTCTGCACCCTTTCCAACTTGAAAAGGTCCTTCCATAAGTTAGGTTACAGACCTGATTCTCCAGCCTACCTCGTTGTCGACGTTGGACTTTTTCTCTGGAACTGTCAAGCTACAATGCTGGAACTTTATATTCTGCACTCTTGGTATCTTTCTCTTTGCTCTACATTTTGTACTTGAGTGTGGCTTGATTGTGTTCATGTATAGTAGTATCTAATTTGATATGATTGGATAGCATGCAAACAAAATCTTTTCGCTGTACCTCGTTATCCATGAGAATAATAAACCTAAACCTAATTCACCACAGCCCACTCATTTATTGAAGGCCTTTAATCTCTGGCTGTTGTTGATAACTTGAGCTTAATTCTCTCGCCCACTCTCATTAAAGTCTCCTGTCTGTACTTCAGCATCCCACTCACTTCCTCAAGGTCCAAGAAGTAATATTGCTTGAGATGTACGAGCATAAAATGTGGCACACAAAAGCTGACTTTTGCCGTTCGTTGTTGACATTGTGATGAAGGACGCCCAGAGTATTCAGTTGCATTTTAAATTGTTGCAAATTTGACGTTAACACAAACAATAAATTCCTGGACGCTCCAATCCAAGAAATGTTTTAAATTCTCTTCTTGTAAATCCATGCATGACGCAACATTGAACGCATATTTCAGAAAAAGATTGCAGTGTTGCAAAGAGCTGAATCGTGTGAATATGATGGAATGAATGTATTTTTGAAATTGTTATTAAGTGGTTCAGTCATTGGAAATGAAATAGTTTATTACTGAAGACAATTTCCCGTGGTTAGCGAAGTCCATTCAGACTAAGCAACAACGTAATGACATGAATTTTATTCTAGTCACCCTAGTTATATATCTTACTAACGTCCTCAGTTATCTGTTCTGTTTCTGCCATGGCAAGTGTGACTGGTCTGCAAAAGCGAATCCTTGCCCATGAGTCATTTTCGAACATCAGGAGGACACGAAGATTGCAACTTTGAGCTTTCACAATGACCAGATGGAAACTCATTGGTTTCTTAATGACAGAGAAATGCGAGGCAATCCATTTCAGCTTCATCTCAGTTATTATTTACACTGCTGTTCATTAAGTATCTGAATTAAATGTTATTGCTTGACCAGCTCGCTCATTTCATTCTGTAAATTCGAAGAGTTTCCTTAGACTCCACTGCCTTCACTGCTCTGGTATTTTATTTCATTCTTTACATGTTTAAATTATAATGTATTATTCTTAATTGTTTACTGTATGTCGTGTTGTTACTTGCGAGCAAAGCACCAAGGCAAATTCATTGTATGTATACGTACTTGGCTAATAAAATTAATTCAATTCAATTCAATTCAACAATTTGAAATAATCAGCAAATTGGCAATTTTGCTTTATGTTTCTGATGCAAGCCATTTATATAATGAAGAGCAAGGCCATCTCATTCAACATTTATAAACATTTTATCCATTACGAGGGTTAGGATAAGAATCAAGTAATTTTTTCTTGACTATTCTTCTCCCAAAATCGAATAGGTTAAGATTTGATTAATGACTTTCCATGTAGGACTTTGACAGCTGCTTTCTAGAAATGGGAATGCAGCATGCCTTGGTGCTTCTGTAAAAAATAAACTGCTGGAGAAACTCTGAGGGTCAGACAGCATCCGAGGAGGGAAATCTACAGTCAATGTTTCAGAGGTAGCCAGTCTTCCCACCACTCTTTTAGTTTAGATTGAAGGTCTCCACCCAATTCGTCAACTGTCTATTTCCCTTTGCAGATGCTGTCTGATCTGTTGAGGACTTTCAACAGTTGATTTTTACTCTGGACTCCAGCATGTGCATTTTTTTAAGTCTCCTTTGGGGCCTTCTGAAGTTTTCGTCTCAAGGTTTGGTCAGGAACAGTTCTGTGTTTCTGAATCGACGTTAAATGGTGTTTTGTGTCGGAAGGAACTGCAGATGCTGGTTTAATCCGAAGATAGACACAAAAAGCTGTAGTATCTGGCGAGAAGGAACGGGTGACGGGTCGAGACCCTTCATCAGACTGGTGTTTTGTTGATTGCTTTTCCGCAGGTGCTCATAATATTTCCTTCTGATCATCAATCAGATTGTTTCCATCAAATGGTATAAGACTAATGAATCAGTAGCCCTGACTGATTTATCACTTTAGCTGACAATAAAAAGCACATTGTTTGTTCTTCTTATAGAATTTTTTTCACAATGCAGAAAGATGCCATTCAACTTATCATGTCTATACTGGTTGAAAAGGTGATACAGATAGTTTCTCTTTTTTCACAGACGAGCTGAGTTTTTTTCAACATTTTTCAACATAATTCCAGATTTCCAACATCTGCAGTTATTTTTTTGATTTTCAACTACGTTTGGAATGAGTCATAATGGGCTGTTTAGAGGGATAACAAAGTAGTGTGATGTGTGGAAATAGCCTGATTAATTTGTTCTTCATTAGATCTTTAATAATTTGCACAATATTTTACATATTCTCTGTATTTTAAATAGATATCTGGCTCTAGCTATTGTTGTATTTTATTATTGTCTTGAAGTTGATGACATTTAGTTTAGTTTAGGGATACAGCATGAAAAGAGTCATCCCACCGAGTCCACGCCAACCATTGATCACCCATTCACACGAGGTTCATGTTATCCCACTTTCCCGTCCACTCCCTACACACCACGGATAATTTACAGAGATCGATTAGTCTACACACTCACATGTCTTTGGGATGTGGGAGGAAACCGGAGCACCTAGTGGAAACCCATCACAGAGAGAACGTTCAAACTCCACATAGAAGCACCTGCGGACAGGATCGTATCCGGGTCTCTGAGGCAATGAGGCAACAGCTCTATCAGCTGCGCCACTATGCAGTTTGACACAGAGTTTACAATGATGCCATAATTGTAGCTAGTGAAAAAAACAAGTAAAATAATAATAGTGGGGACAAGGACCAAAGCAATGACACGTAACAGCTCTCCCCTCGTCAACAGTTCCTCTTGGGTAGCTCGCAACCCAACGGTATGAACTTTGAATTCTCTAACTTTAGTAACTAATCCCCAACAGCCCCTTTACCTTCCCCTTTCTTCCCCCAAGAACCCCCCTCTCGCCTTTCTTCCTGCCCCACTCCTCTCCCCTGAAACGTGGCTGACCTTGCACTGGTTTCTCCCCTCACTCCCCACCTGCATCATTTTCAATGGCCACACAATTCACAATTTTTCTATCACCAATTTTAATAATTCGTAACTCTTTATCCTTTTGGGCTCACATCTGTCTTTTCATCTCTGTCCAACAATCTGCCTGTCCAAAACCCCCCTCACCTATGTTCAACAGCTATGCTCTGTCCTGCCCCTCTTCTTGTCCACCCTTCTTTCCTGCTCCCCCGCAAGCAGTCTGAAAAAGAACTCTGACCCTAGGGTGGCACAGTGGCGCAGAGGTAGGGTTGTTGCCTTACAGCGCTTGCAGCGCGGAAACCTGGGTTCAATCCTGACTACGGGTGCTGGCTGCACAGTGTTGGTACATTCACCCCATGACCACATGGGTTTTCTCTGAGATCTTCGGTGTCCTCCCACTCTCCAAAGACATACTGGTTTGTAGGTTAATTGGCTTGGTATAAGTGTAAATTGTCAGTGTGTGTATAGGATAGTGTTAATGTGCAGGAATCACTGGGCCAAAGGGCCTGTTTCCATGCTGTATCTCTAAACTAAACTAAGACCCAAAACGTCGCCTATCCATGTTCTCCAGGGATGCTGCCTGACCCATTGAGTTCCTGCAGCATTTTGTGTCTTTCCCCCCGTCAATATTGTTGCCCAAAGCATTTTCTCCTCACATTCAGCATCACTACAATAGCTGTGCCTTTCCCAGTGTCCCTGCAGCAATAATGATCACACTGCTGACTTTTTTTACTTCCGTTTTGTTTCCTCTTTAGCTGCACCGTACCCGGAATACTGATGTGCTTGAATAAATCTCACATGCGTCCCAAAGTAATCCATTCACTTTGAAACGTACTTGCAAATTGATTGTAGGCAATATATCATTTAATTCCACACACGCTAAAACCCCACAGGCAACAATGAACTAATTGAGCAGTCATAACAATATTGATCAGGACAACAGTGAAAGCTTCTGCTCCTCAGAATGGTGGATGGCCAAACGAGCACATTTTGTTTCGTATTGACATGACAAAATTCCTCCTCCAGCAGCTCGTTTCATACACCCACCAACCTTTGTGTGTAAAGGTCACCCCTCAGATTCCTATTAAATCTATCCCCCCTCACCTTAAGCTTTAAATACTTTTTCTCTTTTCAGCCCACTTGTTTAGATGGGTCAATTCAATCATTGAAGGTGCACATCGTGACAGGATCCCTATTTATTCTGAGTCATTATTGAGAATGATGGCAAGCCCTCAACACCATCACTGAATTACCCGCAGCGGATGCACCACAGCTTTTACAATAGCCAGCCTGTTGGCCATTAGCAGTAATAGTGCGGAATCATAAGTAAACTGCCTCAGTGCTGTGTAACGATGAGAAAGCAGAACCCAATTCACGTATAGACGAAAGTTAATGCATTGACGAAAACTTACAAACCTCGCCCCATGAGGAGGTGCGAGTTTCAGAACAACTAAACCCGGTGACCATGGGAGCAGAGAAAAATCAACTGCCTGCTGGATTTGGTGAATATATGGAATAAATCAAAACAAACAATAAGGATCAAATTGACACAAAGTGCTGGAGTAACTCAGCGGATGAACAAGCACCTCTGGAGAACATGGATACGTGATGTTTTGGGTCCTGACTCGAAACATCACCTGTGTAGGAAGGAACTGCAGATGCTGGTTTAAACCGAAGATAGATACAAAATGCTGGAGTAACTCAGCGGGACAGGCAGCATCTCTGGAGAGAAGGAATCGGTGACATTTCGGGTCAAGATCTTTCTTCAGTTCTAAAGAAGGGTCTCGACCAGAAACGTCACCCATTCCTTCTCTCCAGAGATGCTGCCTGCCCTGCTGAGTTACTCCAACATTTTGTGTCGATCTTCGAAACATCACCTACCCATAATTAATTAATTGATTGATTAGTTAATTAATTAATTGGTTGATTAATAATACTTTGTTGTCGCATGCACCTAAGTACAGTGAAATGCTTTGCATTGCATATAACCTAGGCAGTACACAAGTGTCTGGCACCGACAAAGTTACAAAATACCGAACAGTCCTATCTACCTCCTGCCACTGCACGTGGTGGCAGGCCTCCTCCCCCTGCATTTCCTTCAAGATCGTCTGTTACTTTAGAATTCACTCAGCGACTTATTTTTTGAGAGCAGAAAATGTGGTGCATTTATACTCTGCAAAATTATACCTCAACTAAATACATACAATTCTTTGTGGTGGAAACCTGTTTTCAACAAATATTATGAAATAAGTGAAGGGTTTGACTGCACCAAGAAGAGCTTTAAGAAGATCACAGAATGAAAGACTATACATGAGCTGGGGAGTAGTGAGGTTTCAAATGAAGTTTTAGTTTAAGTTTAGTTTAGAGATACAGCGTGGAAACAGGCTCTTCGGTCTACCGTGTCTGCGCTGACCAGCGATCCCCGCACACCAGCATTATCCTACACGCACTAGGGACAATTTACAATTTCACTGAAGCCAATTAACCTACAAGCCTGTACGTCTTTGGCTGCACCACCCTGCCGCCCTTTAGTTGTAAATGTTCACGTGGCAAGTATTCTACTTTGATCAAATTAATGCTTGTTTCACAGCAATATGCTCAGGATGGCCATATGATTAACACTTTTTTTTTTTAAGCACAGAAGTGCTGTGGACCCAAAATATAGCAATAATTTATGCTTATTGAAGGAGCGTGATGCGTCTTTCAATGGACTACTCACACTAATTGAAGCAAACACACCAGAAGATATTGGTTGGGCTCTGCATGGTGAAAGAGTTACCGATACCCACACTGATGAAGAGCAAGAAATGTCATGAAAGGAAGAATAATATAGATGTGTGAACTGAATGATGGAGGAGAGATTAGAGGAGGTGAATTTGACATCAAGCCGATGGATGACAAACTGTTGTAGCATTATATTTCAATCAACCTGCCTCGTACTTTTCAACAATGACTGCACTTCAAAAATGCTTAATCGGTTGTAAAACTCCTTCCAAGGTCAGAAGAAGTGCAACACAAGTGGAAGTTTTCATTGCTATGCATGAATATTACAGTTTTAGAACCAAACTACTCTTTTAATTTCAACATAGCTTCTTGTTAGGAATGAAGATGGACTATGTTTGAGTATTCTCCAGTATCGCTCTGATCTTAAGACAAACATTTTAGATTTGTTAGTTAGTTTCGTTTATTGTCACATGTACCGAGTTACAGTAGTTCTCATGCCAAACACATCCTTTTGATCAGCTGAGGCCCTGGTAACCACGGTGACACAAACAGGAGCAGGCCCATATACCAGTGTCCAATTACCAAAAATAGACAGAAAATACAGGAGCAGCTCAGCGGGACAGGCAGCATCTCCGAGGAGAAGGAATGGGTGATGTTTTGGGTCGAGACCCTTCTTCAGACTGAAAGTCACGGGAAAGGGAAACAAAAGATATTGTAGAGAGATATAGAACAAATGAGGAGGTAACATTTGCCTTGTTATCTAAGCATCCTTACATTCACCTGCCTTGCACTTAATGATAAAATGAACATGCATGTCCTGGACTCTTGCCAGCACACTTTTTAAAACAATCCACTTTCCTGACATCAGTCTGCCTCGACCTACCTCATCTCCTGGGTGCTAAACACTTTAATTCCCCTTCCCATTCCCACACTGACCTTTCCGTCCTAGGCCTCCTCCATTGTCAGAGTGAGGCTAAATGCAAATTGGAGGAACAGCATCTCGTATTTCGCTTTGTCAGCTTACAGCCCATTGATTTCTCTAACTTCATAACCTCTGCATTCCCATTCTTTCCATCCCTCCCCCACCCAAGTCACACCGGCTTATCATTATCATCAAGCAAACAGCTAACAATGGCCTGTTTCCTTTATCATTGTTACTTTTTTTGCATATCTTTCATTCATTTTTTCTATATCTCTCTACAGCATCGTCTATATCTCTCGTTTCCTTTTTTACCTTTCTCCTTAGGTCACAAAGCTTAGGTCATTTCATCCCAACTGTTTATACCTGCCCTATGACTCCGTCTTACTCCTGAACAGAGCCTCAATTTCCCTCATTGTCCAAGTATCCTTACATTCACCTGCCTTACCCTTCGCTCTAACAGGAACATGCAGTTTCTGGACTCTTGTCAGAACACTTTTAAAAACATCCCACTTTCCTGATGTTCCTTTTCCTTCAAGCAACCTGCTCCATTCAACTTCAGCAAGTTCCTGTCTAATACCTTCAAAGTTGGCCTTGCCCCAATTTAAAATATTAACTTGTGGGCCTGCCCTGTCTCTATCCATAACTACCATAACTACCATAACTACCATAACTACCATAACTACCATAACTACCTTAAACCAAACAGAACTGTTGTCGCTGGTCCCAAAAGACTCTTCCACGAACACTTCATCCTCTTGCCCCTCCAAATTTCCCAAGACTAGATCAGTATTGCCCTCGCCCATGTAGGACCCTCTACATATTGTTGGAAGAACCTTTCCAGAATATATTTGACAAATTTCACTCCTTCTAAACCTTTCGCACCATGACATTCCTAGTCAATATTGGGAAAGTTAAAATTCCCTGCTACAACAACCTTACTAGACTGTAAATAGCTCGTTCTAAGCTCCCCCCAGTCTAGTTTCAGTCAATAAAATACTGAATCAAGCGCTTGAGCAACTAAACTTTATTTTGGATAACACAACACAAATTCCCCTATACAATACCTAACCACTGCGGGTTCGATCCTTGTATCTGCTTGGCCAAGCCCTTCGAGCCTCGTGCAAGCAGAGACACTCCAAATGGTCACACAGTCCCAAGCGTTCTTCCAGAAGATCGAAACAGGATCTCGTGGGAGCTACCTTTTATAGGTCCCCGAACCTTGAGGGGCAAACCGCATGGAGGTGTGTGTACAGTCCAATAACACATATCGATTATGACAGTACATGATTGACAGTTCCCTAAACCAATAACATAGCAACTAATACGTTGTATTCGAAAGGAGCTTCTAGAAAGAAGCTAACATAGATGAATAATGCAACATGTGCCTTGGGATTCAGACAACCCAGACAAAGCTTAACATTTCAACCAATCAACAACTATCCAAATAAGGATTCGCGACATTATTTACACTATGTATATCTGGTTTGCATTGACCCAATCAGTTCCATGCATTTTACACCTTATTGTAAGACCTCTGCAGATGTCCCATTCTTTCTCTGCAGCTCTTATCTAGGCCACAGACAAACAGACACCATTCAGCAGCTTGTCTCAGTTCTGCAAAAGCACATTTAACTTGACAAAAATGGCCTAGCAGCACACAAGCCCTTACTCAATTTTAATACCACATTAATTTTACTACATTTTAATTGCAGGCACATTAAATGTGCCTGCTAACTCCTGGCACATTTGTTCTTCTAATTCCCATTGACTATTTGAGGGGCAACAGTACATTCCCAACAAGGTGATCATCCCTTTCTTGTTCCTCAGTTTTTAACCATATAGCCTCATTGGATGTATTGTCCATAATGTCACAACCTCTGTGAAAACTTTCTTAATCAATAACGCAACACCCCCTCCTCTTTTGCCTCTGTCTCTCCAGAAGCACCTGGAACCTGGAACATTGAACTGCCAGTCCTGCCCCTCTCTTAACCAATTTTCTATAATGACTACAACGCCCCAGTCGCACATACCTATCCACACCCTAAGTTCGTAAAGGCAAGTAATCCTTTACCACCTTAGCTACATATGTTACAATTTTCAGGGAGTTCAAACCAATAAATATTCATTAGAAGGGTTGAATTGGCATGGTAGAATTACTAGCTGCCATCTCAACAATCAAAGGTAGACACAAAATGCTGGAGTAACTCAGCGGGTGAGGCAGCGTCTCTGGAGAGAAGGAAGGGGTGACATTTTGGGTCGAGACCCATGGGTCTTGACCCGAAACGTCGCCCATTCCTTCTCTCCAGAGATGCTGCCTCACCCGCTGAGTTACTCCAGCATTTTTTGTCTATCTCTGATTTAAACCAGCATCTGCAGTTCTTTCTTACACATCTCAGCAATCAATATTGAAACTACTACTATTTTCAATTACATAGATTTCGGAAATTCAAAACAAAGTAATTATGTGTGCAGATCACAAATAATTAGAAGGATTAGTGTAATCCTAATAGAAAATTTAAAGTAGAGAATTAATTGGACAAAATACAGTCAGGCAGAAACCGATAACTGTCTCCTGATCTTTCTGAAGAATGAAAGACTCTGAAGGGTTTGACTAGATTGATGCAAAGAGGATGCTTCTTCTCTTTGAGAGGAGAAACATTTTCAGGATAAGGGTTTGGCCGTTTAATGTAGGGATTTGGATGAATATCTTCTTTCAGAGAATTCTACATTTGTGGAATTTACAACATTGAGATGAACAAAATTTTGCATGGGAAGGAGAGTCAATGGTTATGAGTGATAGGCAGGAAATCAGTGGACCCAGTATCATGTGAGTCATGACATTATTGTAGGATCAGCCACAGAAGACGGTGTGGACCATTTCAATGCTTTTTGATTGTTCTCATAATAAAACAGTGTTTAATTAAACTTCATGGTCATAGTTTTTTAATGTTTTCATTGTTGATTCCCTGAAACAAAACAATAGATTGATACATTTTAATGGAAAATGCAACTTGAGTTTCATGATCTTTTACATAACTTTAAAAAAACCAGTGTCTTGGAAGACAAACTCTAAACTGAACATGCTTCTAAATCAAATGATAATTTTTACTCATGACACCTTCAAAGTCATCATTGAACGGTGTTTTTTGGAGTCATTGACGGTCATTGAAAATCAAGTCATTCACATGTGCCGAGTTGGACACTAATTTAAAATGGTTGTTATCATGAAGATCAGTTTATTCTGTGTTAGTGAAAGTGCAAAAGATTATCAGTTAAAGATATCAAGAATTACTCATTATAAATAAAATTCCCATCCTAAAATTACAGCCAGATTGAGCCCATTTATGCAGAATTTCTATTTGACCATGAGTTTGAGGAAAAACTAATCTGGTAAAAAAAAGTTCTTGGGACGAGACCAATTTAGTCCACAATCTGTGCCAGAGTGTGTTTTGTGCCCGAATGGGAAACTCGCATCCTGGAAGTAAAGCTGAAGCATATTTTTGCCAATAAACAGAATGCTGGAGGAACTCAAACCTTAGCTGGGTGTGTAGAATATAGTTACACGTTAATCATCCCGAAAAGCCAGGGATCAAATCCCTGCAAACATCAGGGAGCTGAAAATTTAAGGCAATTTGAAGTAAAACTGTTTCTTTTGGACAAAGTATACTTGAAAATTTGGCGCATACCTCCAGATTCCGGAACAGTTACTTCCCAGCTGTTATCAGGCAACTGAACCATCCTATCAACAATTGTGGAGCAGTCCTGAGCTACCATATACCTCATTGGAGACCCTCAGTCCATCTTTAATCGGATTTTCCTGGACTTTATCTTGCACTGTACGTTATTCCCTTTATCCCCTATCTGTACTGTGGACGGCTCGATTGTAATCGTGTATTGTCTTTCCGCTAACTGGATAAAGGCTCTGTCTCACGGTGTTGCGGTCATCGGCGGTGAAGCCCGGCTTCGCCTGTAGAGGGGACCGCACGGCAACGGCGAGAGCGCCGAGCCTATGCCACGGGAGCGCCGCACGGATGTTGCGCGGGGGCCGAGTGATTTAAGGACGGCTGGTCCCACGAGCTTGCGGTAAGTAAAAAAAAGGGGCGGGCCGACTGCGATGACGTCATTTTGGATCTGCGGGGCTGTGGCGGCGGCCGTGCTGATCGCGGCGCTGTAGCGGTGGCTGTGGCGGCGGCCGTGCCGCACACGTGCCTCACTGGCGGAGGCTGTGCGGTAGGGACATATTTTTGAACAGTGTTGGTTTTATTTTAGCACCGTGCGGTGTTGGGAACAACGCCGCACGGCCCCGGAATTGTGCGTTTGACCGAGTTCGCGGTCTATGGCGGCCCAGGAGCGGTAGATTCTTCCCGTTTCGCCGCCAATGACCGCAGACTCGTGAGACAGGCCTTTAACACACACCAAAAAGCTTTACATTGTATCTATGTACTCGTGACAATAAACAAACTTCTGCTTGAATTATATCTAACGCAGTTGCTGCCTGACCCGCTGAGTTATGGCTCTGTCCCACGGGTATGCAGTTACTGGCGGTGAAGCGCGGCGTCGCCGGAAGAGGGGACCGCACGGCAACCGCGAGAGTGCCGCGCCTATGCCGCGGGAGCGCCACACGGATGCTGCGCGGGTGCCGAGTGATCTCCGTACGGCCGGTCCCACGAGCTTGCGGTAAGTTAAAAAAAATTTAACCTTACCGGAAGCTGTTGCTGCACGTATGCCGGGTGACCACCGTACGGCCTGTCCCACGAGCATGCGATCGCGGACTTTTACCGGAAGCGGGGTGGTGCGCGGACGTCCATTTTGAGCGGAGTCTAGAAGCTCGAGCCTGACGCCATTTTGAACGGAGTCTAGAAGCTCGAGCCTGACGCCATTATTTTGCAGGTAATCAAAGTCGCTGCATGCAAGTAAGCAAATAACAACGCGTCTCAATTTACTTTGCTGCCCTTTGAATACTTAAACGTCTGATAAAATAAGGAAGAACTGCTCACTGATCAGTATATAATGATTTCTTCTCCACTTGACACTTCTCTCTGTAGTTGCAGCTATGTTCAGCTCTGTCCTATCGTGTTAACTCTATTTACAGGAAGTTAATTAGTACATTCACTCTCCCCACGTAAACTGAGCCTACAGTGAAAGTGAAAATAACTTGTTCAGAATATTTGAACTTATTCTTTATCTTAATTTTGCAGCAAACTTTATTTTGACCTGTAAACTACTGCACAATGGAAGAGATTGAGATTGCATTGCTGCTACACCAACAGACACTTCTCTTAGCAGCAGCCCTCATGGTTGCAGGTCAGCCGTGCAGCAGTTCAACAAAGAAGGTTATGAAGAAGAAGAAGAAGCACAGTTTGAGGTCTGTGTGGACGAGGTCTTTGTTCCGGATGAGACCTACTTTGGGCCAGTATGAGACCATGATGACGGATCTGCAGCGGGTAGATGATGCTGCCTTTAGAAATTTCACCAGGATCCCCCCTGGCCTGTTTCAGGAGCTCAAGACACGAATCGGACCTCTTCTGCAGAAAACGGACACCGTCATGCGGAAGTCACTGGAACCAGGCCTGCGCCTAGCCATCACCCTCCGCTACCTTGCATCAGGGGATTCCTACAAGAGCCTCTCGTATAACTTCCGTGTGGCTCACAACACCATCAGCAGGGTAGTCCGAGAGACCTGTGACGCCATCAACAAAACATATGATGAGATTATTGACTGCCCAACTACACCAGACGGGTGGAGGAGTGTGGCGCATGGCTTTCAAAGCAGATGGAATTTCCTGCACACATGTGGGGCTGTTGACGGGAAGCATGTGGCCATCCGGTGTCCACCCGGGGGAGGTTCTGTGTACTTCAACTACAAGAAGTTCCATTCCATCGTGCTGTTAGCTGTGGTAGATGCAAACTACAACTTCATGTTTGTGAATGTGGGCACACCTGGCAGTGCCACAGATGGAGGGATCTGGAGAGAGACCTCCCTTGGGCAAGCATTGGAAGAAGGGAGAGCAGGTCTTCCTGATCCAGAACCTCTGCTGGGAGAAGACAACCCTGACATCCCCTAAGCACTGGTTGGTGATGATGCCTTCGCACTCAGGCCATGGATGATGAAGCCATACCCTCACAGGGGGGTGTCAAGGGAGCAAAGGATCTTCAATTACAGGCTGTCCAAGGCTAGGAGGGTCGTGGAAAATGCTTTTGGTATCCTTGCTAGCAGATTCAGATGTCTGCTGACAACAATGGAGCAGGAGCCCGAGAATGTGCAGGCCATTGTCTACGCGGCATGTGTCCTCCATAACCTGATCCGCACCAGAGGTGCAGCTGCAGCCATGGTGGAGGGTGACACGATGGACAGGTGAAGTCACATCAGGTTCATGGAGAGCTGCAAGACAGGCATCACCGATGGTGGCACTAGGGTCATTGCAAGGAAACACCAGCAACAGAAGAGCAAAGGAGCTGAGGGACCATCTCTGTGCTTACTACAACTCAGAGCGAGACAGTGTACCCTGGGAGAACAATATGTTTTGAGGATCAAAAGCAAACAGGGGATGTCAGGGTTGTCTTCTCACGGCAGAGGTACCCGATCATGAAGGCCCCAGATCTAAAAAAAGTGCGATCTATGTATGTTGATGGATGGTTTTAGATTGTGAAATTATTAATTCTGTGTTAATAGTAATACCTACATCACTTTGTTTGAAATTGCCTGATCTTTAAAGCGTTTAAATGCCATTGTTTGATTTTCATGGCGTATAATGACAAATTTTGCAATTCAATGCAGTTCAATGCCTGTTTGTGTTTTATTTCTCTAATAAATCAATGCTTTTGTATGTGAGATGCATTCCATCATTAGACGTTGTTTCCATATGAGAGATCTACGCCATGATTAACAGACACTTTTTTCCACTATACAATATTAAAAATAAACTGTTTATTTAGTGAAAACAATTAACATATTGAAAAACAAGAAATTCTTTTTAAATGTGCAACACAATTCCACAGAACATTGTTCATTAGTGCAAGCAAACAAATAACGTAGTGAGAAACAACAGTGAATTAAACGTTAATGTGCAACACAATAGAGAATGTTGGGGGCAACCTCACTCCTTACGGCCCATGTCCACAGGTCAATTATCCATATAAAAGTCTGAGAGTTCTGTGCCGGAGTTGGCGCTTGGTTCGGGACCCTCAAATTGCACAGGGAATTCTGTTTCCCCTAGCCTATCCATGCCACGTGAAGAATGATGTGGCGGTGGGGTGTGTCCACTGACATAGTGGGGGGGGGGGGCCTGCCATCCACGGGTATGCCATAGAACAGGATTCCATCCTTGCCTGTGGGCAAAACACATAAGCGTATCAATATGTATCGGTGCCAAACAAATCTTATAAAACAAATCACAACCTTTCACAATCTGTGTGTCAGAGAAAATCTTGAGTCAGGCTGAAGACTCACAAATGTTTCACAGTGTACCTGGGGAGGATATTGTGGTGGCATCATCATAGTTTGTTGCTGTGACACTAATGGCATGGGCCTCATCGGACTCTGCAACAGAAAGAAAATCGTAGTAAATGATTCATAAACAGCATTAAATTAAAACTTTTATAAATTCAATAAACTTTGATTAAAATATTTTACTGGCAGAGGAAGTCTGTGCGCCCTTGCCAAGGCCAATCCCTGTATGCTGTAGCGGTGCCAATTTTCCTCAGGGATCAGAAACATCTCCTCCCTCAGTAGCATTGCGTACGCATGGACGATTCTTTCCTGCGACGTCCTTGGCTGTGACAAAACGTTTATCATGTTCGACGTTGTCTTTGCCTGTTGCATGATCTGCAACAAGAGAGTACAATCATGATAATTATATTTTGGGATGCGATGGATAAACATGGACGTAGGGTGGAGTGAATGAGAGATTTGATGATGGTTAATCCAAAAGCACTTACATCCCTGAACATCTCCCGCTGAAGACTTTGAACAGGCACATCGCTGTCTGCCCCAGTTGTGCAGGCCCGCTTCCGTTTGGTGTGCTGCTGCAGTTCGACAGCAGTGCCGGACCCGGAGAGTCCATCTGAGGGTACCTCTGGGGGTCCCTCTGGCGGATCAGGCTCGCCCTCGCTCGAGTCCGCGCACGTTGAAACCCCCACAGTACACTTGAAGAAAGTGAATGCGTATCATAAATGTGCAAGGCCATCAGGACGTAGCAAGAAAAGTGAACACCAAGTTATCATTGTTAAAAATAGTTTTGACTGACTTGTCGACAAATATTAATTGTCACATAATTTTCTTAACTGTTCACCTTCCTGCAACTTTCCTTCCTCTGCACTCTGACTATGTGGTCCCGCACGAACCCCCATTTATCATATATCCACTGGTCTCTGTCAGTCAGTGTCCTACTGGCAGAGCCAGACTTGCCGAGACTTTGAGACAGTTTACCGAACCGTGTCCTCTGACTCTTTAGCCATTGACACAGTTGGTCATCTGTGAAAACATAGAATAAATGAAGATCAGTGTTGAGCAACTTATAATCTGAATTGGAACTGCAATTACAAACACAGAAATGTAGATAAACTACAAATTATGTAATTACAAGAGCAGTCAGGGAACTCCTTCGCCTTTTCTTCAATTATGATGTTGCGGAGACCCCTGTTCCTGAAATCATGGTGGGTCTTGTCATACAGCTCATGGTGGGCCTGATACCATTCCACCAGGTCCCCCTCTTGTTCCCGAGAAAAATTATAAGGCTTTGAGCCAGACCTGTTCAACACCCATGCAGGGACATAAGCTGGAGCAAGAGATGGGCCAGCAGATGGGGCAGCAGATGGGGAAACAGATGAGGAAGCAGATGGAGAAGCAGATGGGGCAGCAGATGGGGAAGCAGATGGGGCAGCAGATGAGGAAGCAGATGGGGCAGGAGATGGGGCAGGAACTGGGGTGGGAACTGATGAAGGTGCTGAGTCAGAAGATGGGGCAGGAGATGGGACAGGTACTGAAGCAGGGGCAGGAGCAGTGGCTGAACCATCCAGTACCTGAATGTTTCCCATTATTACTTTTTTTACTTTGTCCTGCATCGATCTTCTTACACTCCTTGTTCTCCTCATGTTGATAATAAGCTGCCAAGCACTCCGTTTAAAAAACGCGGTAAAATGTTACACTGTTGAAGTCTCAGATCTCGCGTGGTTTGGACGTGAACAGCTAAAAAAGGTGGGCCGAATGCGAAAGGACGTCGCGCGGCGTCGGGTGATGACGACATCGCGCAACGCGACGCGCTACGCGATGACGTCATTTCGGATCGCGGGCTGTGGCGGTGCTAGTGGTGATCGCGGCGCTGTGGCGACGGCTGTGGCGGTGCTCGTACCGCACTGGCGGCGGCTGTGGCGGTGCTCGTGGTGCTCACGGCGCTCGTGCCACACTGGCGGCGGCTGTGGCGATGCTCGTGCCGCACTGGCGGCGGCTGTGGCGATGCTCGTGCCACACTGGCGGCGGCTGTGCGGTAGGACAACATTTTTGAACGTTGTCGGGTTTTTGTGAGCACCGTGCGGTGTTGGGACCAACACCGCACAGTCCCGGCGGTGTGCGTGGGACCGACCCCGCAGTCTCTGGCAGTCCACGAGCGGTACAAACTTCCTGCTTCACCGCCAGTAACCGCCAGTAACCGCATACCCGTGAGACAGGCCTTTTACTCCAGCGTTTTGTGTCTACATCCGGATGATATGAGGCAGTACATAGTCTGGTGATGATATATAGCTTAGTTTATTCTCCAGATAAGCCTTCTCACATTCGTGTCATCTCAATCCAAACTGTTTGCAATCCAATTTTTCCCAGATATATATCAAACTTCTCTTAACTACACCACTGCTGATAATGTGTTTTTTTTCTAAATATTCCTACCATTGTTTGTTTAAAGAAAGTCTTCATACCAAATTGTTTATATAATTGTTTTGTTCATTGTCTTGACCTATTCCTTTTCTACAGAGTTGCTGAACCACTCCAGCATTTTGTGTTTATTTTAACAATTCGTACTAACCAGCAACTGACATATATACAATCTGCTGCCTGATGCTGCCTGTCCCACTGAGTTACTCCAGCATTTTGTATCTATATTCAGTTTCAACTAGCATCTGCAGTTTCTTCCTGCACATATATACAATTCTGTTTTGAAGGAAAGAAAGCTATTGAACACCCTTTTTTCTTTGCAATTATGCAAATTTTCTATAGAGCTTTATTTGGTAAATAGCAAGGAACTGCATTTTTTTTTTAGTTGTGATTATTTACTATCAAATAGGTCGTGAAAGGTTTTTTAATATGTTACTTGATGACAAATATAGATTTTCTCTGCAACAATAGTTAATTCAAATTGTATTTCTTTATGCACCATGGTAACGTTTCTGTTTTTCCTACCAGGCATCTCCATGCGGAGCAATGTAATCTGCTGCCAATTAGGAGTGAATTCTAGGCTGCTTTGTAGTCTTGGCTGATATATAATAGAAATTGGATTTCATAATTATTGAACACAGCAGGCATTCATCCTGTTAGCCTGGACTACATTCAAAACTCCATTAGTCATGCCATACTGTTCTATACCACTGTTCCATACATTGCTTCTATAATACATCTCCTTAATATGGAACTTGGGTGAGTAACAATGCACATCAATTAATTGAATTTGTATGGTGTCTTTTATTTTATTTTGCAGGATAAAATCTTTTAATAATGGTTCTCAACGAGGAACTGGAGATACACATTATTTGAAACAAGCAGTGAGAAATTTGAAGCCAATTCAGCTGAGAATCTATTCTATTGGGTGTCAGCTTTGTTGAGGAGCAAAAATAAATTGGATGATAAATTGACTTTTACTTGATCCTAGCAGTTGTTATCACTAAGATGGCAGAGGTAATATCATATATCTTCATTGGCTGAGAAAACAGAAAAAATAGTCTAAAGGAGGGTCTCGATGAGAAACGTCACCCATTCCTTCTCTCCAGAGATACTGCCTGTCCAGTTGAGTTACTCCAGCATTTTGTGTCTATCTTCGATGCAAACCAGTATCTACAGTTCCTTCCGACAAAATAGTGGCAGGTTCTGATCTTGGTGCTGAATTAATCTTCTCATAGACCATTACATAACTACCTGCATTGTTCATGAATGATAAATGCTTGCATGGTATTTACATTGGAGCAAAGTTTGCCAAACAATTCTGTAATAAACTTAATTAGACATCCTTCTATACCTCTCAGTTGATGCATAGATTCACCATGAAATTGCTATCAAAGCCAGCATGACCTATGGTGCTCCTATTGCATCCTCACAATAAGCACATTGTTTCCAATGAATATTCTGAAGACAGTTCTGAGTTTGATACCCATTTAATTACCAAAGGCGTCTCAAGTATTTTGCCTTTTCATTGATCATCAGAATCCTTAAGAGATTTTTTAGGAGAATCCTTAAGATGTCCACACAGTGGCGCAGTTGGTAAAGCTGTTGCCTCACTGCGAAAAAGACCCAGGTTTGATCCCGACCTCAGGTGCTGTCTGTGTGGAGTATGCACGTTCTCCTTATATAAAAGATCGAGGGTTTCCTCCAAGTGCTCTGTTTTCCTCCCACATCTCGAAGATGGGTTTGTAGGTGAATTGGCCTCTGTAAAATGCCCCTAGTGTGTAGGGACTGGATGAGAAAGTGGGATAACATGGAACGAGTGTGAACGGATGAACGATGGGTGGCTTGGGATCAATGGGCCGAAGGGCCTGCTTCCATTCTGTATCTTTCAATTCAATTCTTTTTTTTTTCATTTATTTCTCAATGGGACAAAGGAACCAAGAGCAATGTGTTATATTTCTTGACTAGAAATACTTAACATTGAGGCTAATCACCTACATTCATATAGTTGAGTTGACAGCTTTGTAATATATTAGCCATATAATATTAGATTTATATTTCTGCTTTGGTTGATCAAGTGATTAACACTAGTGAATGGGGTGGCACAGTAATGCAGCGGTAGAGCTGCTGTCTCACCCGGGTTCGATCCCGACTACGGGTGCTGACTGTACAGAGTTTATACATTATCCCTGTGACCATGTGGGTTTTCTCTGGGTGTTCCGGTTTCCTCCCACATTCCAAAGAGGTGAAAGTTTGTAGGTTAATTGGCTTCTGTAAATTGCCCCTAGTGTGTAGGGAGCGGATGAGAAAGTGGGATCGCATAGAACTAATGTACGGGTGATCGATGGTCGGGGTGGACTCGGAGGTCCGAATACCTTGTTCCTACACTGTATCTCTAAACTAAACTAATCTTTTCTGAATATCGACAAAAATAAAGTAATTTGTTAGGCATTATCTATATTACAAAAAGTAAGATCTTGACCGCTTTTGACTCACTGCAATGTGATTTCCAAGAGAACGCCGCCACTTACGGCTGTCATTTTTGGCCAACTCGCTCAGAGCCCCCCTCTGCCAGAGTGGACCAGAGGATTTTTCCCATCGATTAAAAATCAGAGAGATATTAATGTTTTAAAATGTTTTGCCTTCTCTCTGCTGCCCCTGCTGGTGGGAGGGGGAGGGACTATAAAACCCGGAAGTGGTGCGCCTCACTCAGTCTCTACAAGATGGAGGAAGCGAGAGGGTCACGTCTCTCTGAGCTCTGAATAACACTGAACACATGTCTACTCAACTGTGAGTGCACTTAATGTGGTTTGAAATTGAAAATATGGTTGGTTTGAAGTAAAAAGGCACTGCAAATGATTGTTTGGGATGTTTTGGGTTAAAGTAAAAAGGCACTGCAAATGGTTGTTTGGGGGTGTTTTGGGTTGAAGTAAAAAGGCACTGCAAATGGTTGTTTGGGGTGTTTCGGGTTGAAGTGAAAAGGCACTGCAGATGGTTGCTTGGGGTGTTTTGGGGCTGAAGTGAAAGGCACTGCCAAGAGCGGAACTCGCTATCAAAACATGGAGGGACGGGGGACACAATTGTTTGGCGGCCGCGCGCGCATGCGCACACTCACACAGACGCGCACATGCGCACACTCACACACACACATACACGCGCGTGCGAGGCTTCGGAGGCTCAATCCGACGCTAAATGCAGCTCAACACTGCCTGTCTCACCGGGTTAACTAAAGCCCTGGCTGGACTGACGGGATACCAGCGCTACTTCTCCGCGCTGGCCATATTTCCCGCAAGCCCAGGCAGGTTCACCTGGCAGGACAGGCTGAGTTGAGCTGGGTTTAGTGCTGTTTCTCTGCGCTGGCTGTGGGCCTGGGGGTACAGCTCGCGTCTGACTGCCGACCTCTCGGGGGGGGGGACACTCGGGACAGCGCCGGAGAGCCGGCCAGGATCGATCCTGCCTGCGGATGAGGCGCAGGTCTGTGCCACGTCTCCCTCCTCCAATCGCTGCACTCTATCCTCAGTCCCACCCCCCCCCCCCCACTCCTCCCTCCTCCAATCATCGTGCCCTCGATCATCAGTCCCACCCCCACTGTCTCGCGGAAAGCGGAGATTTTAAAATACGGATCACAAAAACTTGGGGGGGATGTCCCCCACCACTCAAAACATGGGGGAACGTGTCCCCTCTGCCCCCCCCCCCCGGGTTTTCTGCCCCTGGACACTGCAAATGGTTGTTTGTCTAAATTCGACAACTTCCTGTTTGCACTATATTGATTTTAGATAAAACGCTACCACTTACGGCTGTGATTTTTGGCCATCTTACTCAGTCCCCCTCCGCTCATCAGGTGCAGAGGATTCTTCCCATCAATGAAAAGTAAAAGTGTTATTAGTGTTTTAAAAATGTTGAGAATCTCTCTCCTGTCAATCACGCCATGAAGGCCACACCTTTTCCAGTGGGAGGGGGAGGTATTATAAAACCCAAAAGTGTGGGTATGGCTCAGTCTCTGCATGATGGGGGAGGGAGAGGTCACGACTGTCTGAGCTGTGAATCAACTGAACACACTGAATGTCTACTGAACTGTGAGTGTGGCGTTTTGTGTGATTTTATGGTGGTTTTATGGTGGTTTCACCCTGCTTAAAATGGTATGAAACTGCATTTGAATGTGGTGGCCTTGCACCCTGCATGAAATGGTATGAAACTGCATTTGAATGTGGTGTCGCTGCACCCTGCATGAAATGGTATGAAACTGCATTTGAATTTGGTGGCCTTGCACCCTCCTTGAAATGGTATGAAACAGCACTTGAATTTGGTGGCCTTGCACCCTGCTTGAAATGGTAGGAAAATGGATTTGAATTTGGTGGCCTTGCACTCTGCATGAAATGGAATTTCAAGAAATAGCCGTGAGTCAACTGCCAGCTCACCAGCTGTGAGTGAGCTGCCAACACATCAGGCTTGAGGGACTGAGCTGCCACCCCAAGAATCCAATTGGCCCACAATGTCCATACTAGCCCCCTGGAGACCAGTATTCCCTGCAGCCAACAACACCCATACCAGCGCTCCAGAAAGCCCCCCCCCCCACTGGCCACCAATATTGGAATTGGTGGAGAGGTGGAATATTGTGTCGGGGGACCATGTGAACATGGGACCCAACGGGTCCCACTTAGTCTATTATATTATATAAATGATGTTAATTCCTTTGCAAATTGGAATTTTAAGAGCTATAAATTAATTGGACAAGATACATATTGTCACCACATGATGCCTGTGTTTCCTTTTTAGTTTACCGCAAATTAAAGAGATTATAAAATTACTCAGATATGGTAGTTATGCACTACAAGCCGTTACCTGGAATTTCTCCAGTGCAACTCCTGAAACAGCTTAACCAGCTACAAATAGCTGTTTACAACATTTCTCCTGGGCTTCCAGAGATCATTTGCCAACTTTGTGGCAGAAAGTTGGAAAAACACCACAAAAACTCAGCCTCCACGCCACACTGCTACTCTATCCCCCATTAAACATGCCCGTGCTTATGCTCAATATGAAATATTAAGGCAGCAAATAAAAAATTGAAGTGCTTTGAACATTTCTTTAAATCACCTTTCACAGTTTAGTGTACAGTTACAAAACGTAACCCGAATCTAATGGTCAGGGATGAAACAGCCACAGTAATCATTCCTTAATGAGGCATGAAGAGTAGTCTGAATGGTTGAGTCAGCCCAAATGTGAAAAAGTTTCAGAGTTAAGCTAATATTTTTGCACCCTTCCCTGCTTTACATTCCATTGAGTTCAGCGGAAATCATTTACACTCTCTGTGCTTTCTCAGGTGGGTGGCTCTGGCTCTGGGCTGTTCCGTAAAGGAAAGAGTGAATGATAAAATGGAGGAGTAGAGAGAGAGAGAGAGAGAGGATGGTTCCACATTGGCTGTCTTACTCCACCTTGGCCTGGGTTGGTGTCTGATGCATGGTACTTTAAGCAACTACTTTCCCCTCAGCATAAAACATTTGCACAAAGATCTGAAAAAAGGAAATAAGGGAATTGCTCCCTTGCTGCTCTTCCCACAATGACGCAGTGGTAGAGTTGCTGCCATACAGCATCAGAGACACGAGTTCCATCCTGACTACAGGTGCTTTCTGTACCGAGTTTGTACGTTCTCCCTGAGACCACGTGTGTTTCCTCCGGGTGCTCCGGTTTCTTCCCACACTTCAAAGGCATACATGTTTATAGGTTAATTAGCTTTGGTAAAATTGTCCCTAGTGTGTAGGATAGTGCAGGTGTACAGGGTGATCGCTGGTCGGTGTGGTCCCGGTGGGCCGAAGGGCCTGTTTCTATGCTGTAAAGTCTAAAGTTTAATATATTGCCCTCTATCAGTGCATCAAAAGCCTGATGGTGGGAACCCCAGGCTCAGGAGCATTATTTCAATGCAGTGTTCCCAATATAACCTCAAACAATTCCAGTCTCATTTTTCATTCCATACCCATATGTGGTTCAAGCAGGGCCACGGGGATTTCCAGAGACCAGTGTTCAGTGAAGATAGGTATAAATGGTAATATTTATGAGGAAACAACATTTCCTGAAGTTAATGCAATAAATTCTCCATCTGTATCTTTCAAGAACAAATCACCAGGTAAAGTTATGTCATGCCTTCTCCTATCAACAAGGGAACAACGTAGATGAATTTAGTCTATGGTCAGAGTAAAGAATAATTCAGGTTGGATTGTGCTTCAGGAGTATAAATGCAACAACTTGAATATTTACCGGTGCAGAAACCCAACTCCAGATGCTTCGCTAAGGTTGAGGCAAGAAGGGATATAAAGTAGGCTTGGAAATGGCTGGAATTTTGTCTGATGTGGCTGTTAGGACGGGGATTAATGGGACAAAAGGGATGGAAGCCGAAAGATTCAGGGACAAAATTAAAGAGTATGACATGTGTACAGACACAAAATGCTGGAGTAACTCAGCAGGACAGGCAGCATATCTGGAGAGAAGGAATGGGTGACGTTTCGGGTTGAAACCCAAACTTCAACCAGAAACCTCATCCATTCCTTCTCTCCAGAGATGCTGCCTGTCCCGCAGACTTACTCCAGCATTTTGTGTCTATCTTCAGTTTAAACCAGCATCTGCAGTCCCTTCCTACACATGACATGTGTACATATGGCTGTTATCAGTGAAGAAAGGAGATGGGGGGTAAAGGAAAGGTTAGAACTTAGGAATAGATGCAAGAAATAGGAGATTTACTTTTCTCTCTCTGGTAGGTTGGACGTTTGTAAATCATTTCATCAACATGTTTTAGAATGATGTTGATAAATTTAAATTCAGTGCACATTTCTGGTATTCGAGTACAAATGAAGATCCAGTTCCTCTGGTGTAAAAACTAAATGAACAAGTCAGTTCCTTCAGAGAAAATCAAGTCACACAACGGCATTCTCTTGGCTTTTGTTCTGAACAATTCCCGAGAGGAAAGCTGTTATTTGTCAGAACATCACTAAAGCTTCAAAGCTATTCTGGTGGAATGCTAATTATCTACAGGAGACGGTTTATTTTCTCGCGTGGGTTCCTTTGTACTCCTTGCTCCAGGTCTGAAGAATCTTTTTTTTAAATGAAGCCAAGGGTCAAAGTTAGCTCTCTCTGAGATGGTGCTGAGAAGAGACATGATATTTAGAGACAGGAAAAGTGACATTTGTAGAAAGACCATATAAAAAGTGGTCTCACATTATAGGCATCCCAACCCTCGCCTACCGTGACACTTCACTCTACTGTGCCTAATAACAGGTGAAAATCCAGAGCCTCGTGACAAAGTAAGCCATGAGGAGAATGGAATGGAGCAACTTCATAAATTCAGAAGTTCTAGGAGCAGAATTAGGCCATTCAGCCCATCACCCACACACCAACATTCAACCATGGCTGATCTATCTTCCCCTCTCAACCCCATTCTCCTGCCCTCTCCCCACAACCCCTGATACCCGTACTCATCAAGAATCTGTCAAACACCGCCTTAAAAATATCCATTGATTGGCCTCCATTGCTGTCTGGCAATGAATTTCATAGATTTACCACCCCATGACTAAAGAAATTCTGACTAATCTCCTTTATAAAGGTACGCATTCTGAGGCTACAGCCTCTGGTGCTGCGGGTGCTGTCTGTATGGAGTTCATACGTTTTCTCTGTGACCTCGTGGGTTTCCACTGGGAGCGCTGGTTTCCTCCCACACTCCAAAGACATACAGGTTTGTAGGTTAATTGTCTTCGGTAAGTTGTAAAATTGTTCCTCGTGTGCGTAGGTTAGTGTATGGGGTTATCGCTGGTCGGCGCAGACTCAGTGGAACAAAGGGACTGGTTCTGGGCTGTATTTGTGATGTCTGAAGTGTTAGAATGATCCACGTTGCTTCTTTTAATCACAAGAAAACACGGCTCCATATCTTAACAAAGAAAGAACACGCTTTCCCTCCCAAAACGACTGAACTATATAATGACTATATAGAGACTGTCCAACCATTTCAAAATGTTTTCTATGCAGTCGAAACATGCTGCGTAATTTCATTCCTGAATAGCTGTCCTTATGTCTGCACAAATAACTGTATATGTGTATCTTAATGCTGTGTTTTGTTTAACATAAAAGATTTAGATTTGAAAATATAAGCTTTGTGTGAAACATGATTGTCTGTGACTTTTCAAAGTCCTTTCACAACAAGACTCGGGTTCTGAAGCTGCATCCATTAACTAGACTGCCTTTACATTTTATTGCCATGGGAATGAAGAACCATTAACATGTTGTAATCACCATTTCTTCACAGTGTGTTTCCGGAGCTTTGCTGTGCTCAAACCTTGCATTCTACTTTATGTCAGAAATAAACATCGTGGGTGTTTTGAATCATTGGTATTTTATTGTTAAAGAGAAATATGTTGATCGTTTTATTTTTTGATATCTGTTTCAAGGTCATCTTCATTGACAAATCAATTCTGACCCCAACAGGTTATTTTATTGGCTTCAGACCAGGGAATAAACCACATTCTAAAACCAGCGTCATGTATCAGCAACTAATTATAGCATAGTTCTACCTCGATAACGCCCACTAATGACTTCATTATTGCATCTTAATTATCTTCTTATTCCATTTATGAATAAGTCACGGTCTAATTGGCACTAATGCTGATCTTCGCTAAAAGCAGGTTTACTTTAAAAGTATATTAACAATAAGTCATCAATTAATGTTTCATCTTATCAATATGTTGTCTTGTAAATCACCTTTGTCTACATATTACTTATTTACGGTTTTCTTTTCCTGTCACAGCTGTGAGACAATCTCTGGTTACACCCTAATCACCCAGCAGAGATGGCATTCAGTGGCATTGTATTAGAAGTCTCTACTTTAGACATTCGAGATACAGCGTGGAAATAGGCCCTTCGGCCCTCCACGCCGACCAGCAATCACCCTGTACAGTAGCATTATCCCACACACTAGGGACAATTTACAATTTTATCAAAGGCAATTAACCTACAAACCTGTACATATTTGAGTGTGGGAGGAAACCAGAGCATCCAGAGTAAACTCACGTGGTCACAGGGAGAACGCACAAACTCTGTTCAAACAGCACCCATAGTCAGGATCGAACCCGGATCTCTGGTGCTGTAATTTGTAATTAATTTAATAGCCAAGTATGTAAACATACAAGGAACATACAAGGTGCAAGGGCCTGTCCCACTTAGGCAACTTTTTTGGCGACAGCCGGGAAAATAGGCTGTCGCCACATGGTCGCGGGGTGACTCGGCGTGACGCCTGTATGGTAGTGAGCTGTTACCTCAAGTGTCGTGGCCTTTTTCTTGTCGCCAGTTGGTTTTGAAATGTTCAAAACCTCTCGGCGTCAGTTAGCTTGATGTTGCATGACTTCTCCTGGCGTAGGTGCTGTCGTAGGTTGTCGTAGGCTGTCGCCAGGTTGACGCCATCTGACGTTGGCTGTCGCTGGGTGCTGACTTCGGTGAATTCAAGTGGCGGGAGCCTACATCATGCTACGTGAACCGGCGACAGTATCGACGTCACGAGAAGTCACGTTGCGTCATTTGAAAAAAAGTGCACCGCTCCACGTGTCTTCAGTTGACGCCATCAGGGTCGTAGCTTGTCACGGACTGACGTAGGTTAACTTCGGTTGTCGTATTCTGTCGTCTATATCGTCGTAGGGTGTCGTGGATTGATGTTGCTTGTCGCGAAGAATTGGGACGCCGGTTTACGTAGCTTGTCGTAACTTGACATCGACTAGATGGCAGCCTATCGTAAACATTGTCGTAGGGGGCCGGTTTCACGGCGTCACGCCACGACAGTGACTGTCGCCAAAAAAGTCGCCTAAGTGGGACAGGCCCCTAAGGCAGCAACTCTGCCCCTGCACCACCGTGTCGCCCCAAACATCCTCAACCTTGACATCAGACCTCAACATTGATTTCAGACTCTGGCCAGAGTTCCTTCTGATTACCACATCTCCACCTTACCAGTTGATGAATCAGTCCCTTGCATTTTGAACAAGACTAGGGAAAAGAGCATGGTCATGGGATGTACTCTGAGTGGGGATATCAAGGTCCTTCACCAATAATGTTGTGCAACACCACCTCAGGCTGAATTACCCAAGTTTTAAAGGACACAGCTATCAGACAAGGTTTATCACAGGTGATGAGTAAACTAAAACAAGGGAAATCCTACTTGACATCATTGGTAAGAATGACCAAGGCACTGTACTTTTTAGTTTAGAGATAGTGTGGAAACAGACACGTCGGCCCACTGAGTCCGTGCTGACCAGCAATTCTCATACACTAACACCATCCTACACACGAGGAACAATTTACAATCTTTACCGAAACCAATTAACCCACATACCTGTACGTCTTTGGAGTGTGGGAGGAAACCGGAGCTCCCGGAGCGAACCCACGCGGTCACGGGGAGAACGTACAAAATCCGTAAAGACAGCACCCATAGTCAGGATCGAACCTGGGTCTCTGGCGCTGTAAGGCAGCTGTGCTACCGCGCCACCCAAAACTTGTGAAGACAAAGTCCTGCCTTCACAACAACGACTCTCTCCTTGTCACACAGCCAACATTCTAGATGGGATAGTCTCAGAGCAACTCATGCTACTCATCCATGAGATACTATGAGCCATCAGCAATAGCAGACATGTTCACCACCATTACCTGTCACCTCACGGCCCTCATATCCCTTACTTTACCATTTCTAAAAAGCGAATAGATCTAGTCTGGTTAAAATAAGAGAGCAGAAGGATATACATTCATGTTCACAAGTCATAGGAGCAGAATTAGGCCATTCGGCCCATCAAGTCGACTTCGTCATTCAATCATGGCTGATATATCTTTCCCTCTCAAATCCATTCTCCTGCCTTCTCCCCATAACCTTTGACTCCCGTACTAATCAAGAACCTATCAATCTCCACCTTAAAAATCTCCATTGACTTGGCCTCCACAGTCGTCTGTGGCAATGAATTCCACAGATTCAATAGACAATAGACAATAGGTGCGGGAGTAGGCCATTCGGCCCTTCGAGCCAGCACCGCCATTCAATGTGATCATGGCTGATCATCCCCAATCAGTACCCCGTTCCTGCCTTCTCCCCATATCCCCTGATTCCGCTATTTTTAAGAGCCCTATCTAGCTCTCTCTTGAAAGCATCCAGGGAACCCGCCTCCACCGCCCTCTGAGGCAGAGAATTCTACACTCACCACTCTCTGCGAGAAAAAGTGTTTCACCACCCTCTGACTTAAGGAATTCCTCATCATCTTTCTAAAGGTACGTCCTTTTATTCTGCTGTGCTAGACTCTCCCACTAGTGGAAACATCCTCTCCACATCCACTCTATCCAGGTTTTTCATGATTCAGTAAGTTTCAATGAGGTCTCCTCATCCTTCTAAACTCCATCGAGAACAGGCCCGGTGTTATCAAATGCTCCTCATACGTTAGGACATTCCATATGTTAGGACAATCCAGGAACAGAACCAGGTTTTCATAAAATTGAGTTCCCCATCTGGTGAAACTGATGATCGTGTAATCTAAGTGGTTGCACAACCAACAGATCAGATTGAACATTGGACATTGCAGGCAGCTGCAGGTCTAATTAGGTTGTAGTAGAAGCAGATTTTAACTTTCCCAATGACATGGATAGGACAGGTTTGGTGGATATGGGCCAAATGTTGTCATGTGGGACTAGGGGAGATGGGACATGTTTGCCTGTGTGGGCAAGTTGGGCTGAAGGGCCTGTGTCCACGCTGTAAGACTCTGTGACTCTGAAGTCTGCCACATCTTGCTATGAATGGCAGACTATTAAAACGTGAACAGGATGAGGAAGCCCCAAGAATATTCCCACCCTCAGCAGTGGATAGGCCCAGCACATGAGGGCTGGAGACTGGAGGGAAGCCAGGTTCCATCGCTAGTGCCGACAGGATGATTCATCCCAGCTTCTCTCTGCAATTCCCCCCCACCCCATCACTGGGTCACTCTTTAGCCAATTCGATCCACTCCACGTGGAATAAACTACCAGCTGAGAGCAATGTATACAGCAAATGTTATAGGTCTAGACAGCATGCCAAATGTAGTACTGAGGTCTTGCTCTCCAGAACGCTAGCCAAGCTGTTCCTGTACTGTTACAATGATGGCATCGAACCAAAAATGTGGAAAATTGCTCAAGTAGGTGCTGTTCACAGCATGTTGGACAAAACCAATCTGGCTAATTATTACTCAATCTGCATATTCTCAACATCAACAATGTAATGGAAGATATTGTCAATAGTGACATCAAGTGGTATTACTAAAGCCCCAGACCGCCTCACCAATACTCGGTTTAGGTTTTGCAAGGATTTCTTGGCTCCAGCTTTGGTGCAGGCATTAAAGAGCCCTGGTAAAAGTGAACGAAAAGTGGGGCGGCCTGGTAGCGCAGTGGTAGAGTTGCTGCCATGCAGCGGCAGAAATCCGGGTTTGATTCTGACTATGGGTGCTGTTTGTATGGCATTTGTACGTTCGCCCCATGACCTAAGTGGGTTTTCTCCAAGATCTTCGGTTTCCTCCCACATTCCAAAGACGTACAGGTTTGTAGATTAATTGGCTTGGTATAAATGTAAATTGTCCCTCGTGTGTGTCAGACAGAGACAGGCATTTGAGACAGAGATACTGTAATACGGAATATTTTTCTTCCAAAGGATTTTGAGATTTTAGAGCTCTCTTCCTCAAGAAGCAATGGAAACAGAAACTTAATTTTCTTTTTTAGGGAAGAAGTAGATACTGTGGGTTCGACAATGACCACATCGACACTCGCTGTAGGGTGAACTCATGTGATATAGTTTATTTACAGTGACAAGAAGTTCCAGCAAGGTGTGATCAACAGGTAAAGAGTAGGGAAAGCTAACTTCAGCGAGACCCTTCTATTGACTGGGTGCGTGGAGAGTAGTTGTGTCATAACAAATACCTTGGATAACTTAAATAAAATAACAACTGGAGGGACAAACACAAAACAACATGGCAGCGCAAACAGTCTCAGCATTGGCATCTGTTAGATTTTATCACCATTCAAGCACAGAAATGAGAAGAAGTCTCCATCACCCATTCAATGGCAGACACAGGTGACCGCCACTTAATCCACTCTATTTCCTTCATTGACCATCAAGGTTCCTTCGTCAAGACCAGCATAGTGGTGTAGCGGTAGAATTGCTGCCTTACAGCACCAGAGACCGGGTTCGATCCTGACTACGGGTTCAGTCTGTGAGTTTGTACGTTCTCCCTGTGACCGCGTGGGTTTTCTCCGAGATCTTCAGATTCCTCCCACACTCCAAAGACGTACAGGTTTGCAGGTTAATTGGCTTGGTATAAATGTAAATTGTTCCTAGTGTGTGTCGGATAGTGTTCATGTGCGGTGATCACTGGTCGGTGCAGTCCCGGTGGGCCGAATGGCCTGTTTCCATGCTTGTATCTCGAAACTAAACTAAACTAAATAGCATCAAGTCTAAAACATTCCTTTCATTGTTTGTAGTTGTTGAATCATCCCAGCCCCAGGACATTACCGCAGGAGATTCTCAGGGTCATGTCCCAATTCCATAAAATCACCATCCCATAAGTGGTGAAAGCAGACAAGAACATTCTGACGGTATTATTAATCCTTGTGAACTAAATACTGTTCAATCAATTGCAAAGGAGTATAGAATGCATGTGTCAGTTAAATTAAATTATTCCTTTGGGTCCTATCACCTGCAAAAATGCACAATAAATGGTCAAATAGTAATTGAAATCATGTTTAAACCAACCCACACATTTGGTTATGAAGTTTTAATTGAAGATGGATAGGAAACATAAAATATCAAATAAAACATGTCATAATCCAATAAGTGAGAAGTTAAATGATTATCTTCCACAGTTTGGACAAATGTTTATATCCTTTAGGTCATTTGCTTTTTGAACAGAATTTCAATATGATGCTTTGCTGGTTCTAAAACTACAAAGCAGAAATATATATTCTGCAGAAACAAGGAACTGCAGAAACTGGTTTATACCAAAGATAGATGCAACGTGCTGGAGTAACTCAGCAGGTTAGGCAGCATCTCCGGAGGAAAAGAATTCTGCATTCGACATTCTATTCTTCACTCTGTATCTTCCCCTTTGCTCGATCTATTGTACTTGAGTTTGACGATTGCATTTATGTATGGTAAATCTGATCTGTTTGGATAGCATGCAAAACAAAGCTTTTCACCGTAACTCGATACACGTGACAATAATAAACCTGAACCTAAACTGATGCGCTACAGTGCTGAGAACTATATTTTGCATTCAGTAAATTCCTTTCACTCTACCTATTGTACTTGAGTTTGACCTGATTGCATTTATATATGGTATATCTGATCTGTTTGATAACGTGTAAAACAAAGCACTTCACCGTAACTCAGTACATCTGATGATAATAAACCTAAACTTAAAGCTAAGCCTAAATACAATGAAACAAAAATGTGAAGATTATCCCACAATTGTTTCTCAGAATATCAGGAAGCAAAAGGTCACCTTTTTTTTTTGGAGGGCGTGATTTTTTTTTTCTTGTGACAAGTAGACATTTGGTCCTCTGGACAGTTTCAAGCAGGTATCAATCTACAAGATTAGTATTAAACAATAACTCTGGAGATACACTCATTACGGTGTTTCAAAAAAAAATTGTGAATTGATATTTAAGGCTGTTCAATGGGGCAAAGACAAGATATCTTTGCCCGTGTATCATTTATAATTGCAGGTGGGGCCAAGTGTTGTTAGAAATACTGACCTGGGTCAACTTTTCTAATGGAAGACGTCCATCTTCACATTCTTCACTGATTGAGCTCCTATTGCAGAATATTCAAAGGCCAGCAAGAAACATGCCCAATCCAATTCAGACCTGATTGCATCTAATCCAGATTCAGGGACAGTTTCTTCCCAGCTGTTATCAGGCAACTGAACCATCCCATCACCAGCTAGAGAGTGGTCATGACCTACCATCTACCTCATTGGAGACCCTTGGAATATCTTGTATCAGACTTTACTGGACATTATCTTGTGCTGAACAGTATTCCCTTATCCTGTATGAGTACACTGTGGAGGGCTTGACTGTAATCATGTGGATGTGGAGAGGATGTTTCCACTCATGGAAGAGTCTAGGACCATTATCTTATGAACTGTGAACTTATGTATAGTCTTTTCACTGACTGGATGGCACACAACAAAAATGCTTTTCACTGTACCTCGGTACACGTGACAATAATAAACAAAACTAAACTGGTCTAACAATAAATGATTCTACATCCTCTCAAGCTAGTGAGGGTTTTTATGTATAAAGGCATCCTGCCTTCCTTCCAATGTACTTTTATCAGATAAGAACATGTCATAAGTGATAGGAGCAGAATTAGGCCATCCGGCCCATCAAGTTTACTCTGCCATTCAATCATGGCTGATCTATCTCTCTCTCCTAACCCCATTCTCCTGCCTTCTCCCCATAACCCCTGACATCTGTACTAATCAAGAATAGATAGAGTCAGCATTTATATGCTCCTCCACATAAAGGGCCTGTCCCACTTTCACGACCTAATTCACTCGTGACATGATTCATCAGGCTAGAAAAATGCCCCGACTTACTTGATGCCACGAGTACCTACGACTAGCCTCACTTAAAAGGGCCTGTCCCACTTTCACGACCTAATTCACGACCTCTGCCGAGTTTGCCCTTGACTCATACTCGCAGCATGGTCGTAGGAGGTCGTAGGAGGTCGTAGGTAGGTCGTGATGCTAGCCGTAGGTACTCGTGGCATCAAGTAGGTCGGGGCGATTTTCTAGCCTGATGATAAATGTCCACGAGTAAAAAAGATCGTGAATTAGGTCGTGAAAGTGGGACAGGCCCACTCTGAACTTTTATTTGTGAGGCTCCGCTCCTGAAATGTCAAAGCTTATGGATCAAAATAACATAGTCAGTAATGGAAAGCATTTCACACATTGTGCTTATGCAAATAGGACACTTACCTTGCTGAAATAAGCATACTGTGCCATTTTAATGTCTCAAAAAGGACAGCTTGCGAAAGGCATCCATACATCAATGATGTCTCAGGCATCTTACGTGAAAGCACTGATTTTATCTTGGCAGCTCCATCATTCCCTGTGGAGATTTATTTCTGCAGTTGTCTCTTACATTTGGAAATCTCTTTCCGAGTTACATCTTGAGCTAACATGGTGGAAACCCTGTTTTTCCATGTTCAGCATCAACTCCATTTTAAAACAATTTAGCACAAATATGACTTACTGCTTTATTTTCATGTACTGTTTCCCTCAACCAATGAGATTTGTTATTTTTCCTAATTAATGCATAATTAACTATAATGAACAACCATCTCTGGTGAAATGTAATCACTTGTAATCCATGAAACTGATAAGAAACAACATGATGGGTGATGGAATTTTAAAACAGTTGTTTCTTGTTAAACTTGAGGTTAAGTAATTTCAATGGAGTGTTAAATAAGCAAATACTTAAGTTACTGCAGCCTAGAAAATGAATTATACTACAGATATCTGAACTGAATGAGCTGCATGTTAAGCTGCAATATGGTATCCACCATATTGAATGAGTTCATCAGCGTATATTGATCCAGGCAAGTGGAAGGGGAAAACATCTCTTTCAGGCTCCTCTTTAAAACCATTTTCACAATGATCTAATTTTTTTGCACTTAATTTGCACTTCAGGGCAACATGGTGGCACAGTGGTAGAGTTGCTGTCTTACAGCGCCGGAGACCCGGGTTCGAACCTGACTACGGGCTCTGTCTGTACGGAGTTTGTACGTTCTCTCTGTGACTGCATGGGTTTTCTCTGGGTGCTCCGGTTTCCACCCACACCCCAAAGACGTACAGGTTTATATATTAATTGGCTTTGATACAAATTGTAAATTGTCCCTAGTGTATGTAGGATAGTGTTAATGTGTGGGGATCGCTGGTCGGCGCTGACTTGGTGGGCCGAAGGGCCTGTTTCTGCACCATATCTCAAAACTAAACTAAACTAAATTAAACCCATGATCTTACAAAGTATTTCTGGGAGGCAAACATGATTTATGTAAAATCACTTGAATTAATTTTTGTTGAGGAGCCAAAAAGAGCAGGAATCATTCCCCCAGAGAACAGGGCTGCTTTCAATCTTGCACTCTCCCACAGCCTGCTGAATATTAGGATGGTCTGACTGAAGATGGTGGCAATTCGATAATCCCATCACAGCAAGGACTCCAAACCAATAAGCCATCAACCCTGCTGTGGGACAGACTGATTCAAGCATGATTCAAAATCCAGGATCATCTTAAAATAAACTGGAATATGTAACATGATAGACACAAAAAGCTGGAGTAAAGCTGGTACGACTTGGGTGGCGGAGAGATGGAGAAAGAGGAAATGTAACGAGAAAGAGCAAAATATATAACATGATGTTCTTTAACATAGAAAGAATAGCCTTTCAGAAATTTCCAATTGCTGCATTGCTGCAGGGAAATTACTTCCAATATATATATATTGCTTTTACTTCATAGCTCAACAGCAGATCATATTAAGCCATCAGCGCTCAAAGCACAAGGATTGCATCTCTTATCTTCCTATCCTGGACTGCAACAAATCACTGGAGCAGACACTAACGTGTTATCATATAGCTCTGTTTTATTCTTCACTTCTTCACAGTAGCATGAAATTTTAAATCAGTTGTTTGTATGTATAGTTAATGGCAAGACCCTTAACAGCATTGATGTGCAGAGGGATTGTGGAGTCCAAGTTCATAGCTCAGTGAAGGTGGGAGAACAAGTCAATAGGATGGTAAAGAAGGTGTATGGTTTTACTTGCCTTCATTGCTTGAGGCATTGTATAAAAGAGCCAGGAAGTCATGAAGAAGGGTCTTGACCTGAAACATCACCTATTCCTTTTCTCTAGAGATGCTACCTGAAATGTTGAATTACTCCTGCATTTTGTGTCTATCTTCAGGATGTCAAGATGCAGCTCTGTAGGAGTTTGGTTTGGCCACATGTGGCGTATTGCATGCAGTTCTGGGTTCCCCATTACAGGAAAGATGTGGAGGCTTTGGAGAGGATGCAGAGGGTGTTTACCGGAATGCTGCCTGGATTAGAGGGTTTCTGCTACAAGGGGAGGTTGGACAGACTTGGATTTTTTTCTGGAACAGTGGAGATTGAGGGAAGACGATAAAAGTATATAAAATTAGGAGAGGCATAGATTGGGTAGACTGTCAGAACCGTTTTTCCGGGGTGGAAATGTCCAACACTGGATGGCATAGCTGTAAGGTGAGAGTGGGAAAGCTTAATGAAGATCAGCAGGGCACGTGTTTTTACACAGAGGATGGTGGGGGCCTGGAACGCATTACTAGGGGTAGTGGTGGAGGTAGATATGATAGTGGCATTTAAGAGGGTTTTTAGACGGGCACATGGAAGTGCAGGGAATAGAGGGATATGGATTATGTACAGGCAGATGAGATCTGTTTAACTTGACATTGTGTGTGGCACAAACATTCCTGTGCTGCACCGGTCTATGCTCTATGTTCTATTTCCTTCCCAAGGGATAAATTATGCTGCATTTGTGGCTTTTGTGCGCCGGCTCCAAATCTGACAGGTACACTCATGAGATGTTTGGTTCGATGTAGTGCCAAAAGGGAAATAAATATCAATGTGAGAGACCCTGCCTCATGAATTGTTGTTCACCTGATTTGCTTACTCCGAACCCAACTAAATCAACAACATTTTCAAATTAGAAGTTAACAGCAGTTTATTCCAAACATTTTCCAACTACATTTTGAAACTAGCAACAGCTAACCACAAATCTTAGTGCATTCACAATATAAATGACTGCAAAATTATATTCATCCAAGGAGCTGAAAATTACAGTTACTATTCTCAAGAGTGAGTCTCAGAGAAGCATTAAATGGGGCAAAGATAAGAGAATATATAAAGGGAATATTCATGTTTATACTATATATTTTTTATGCTCAAGAAGCAAAAAGATAGATGCTAGAAAACTGAAAGAGAAACAGAGAATGCAGGAAATGCTCAGTCGGTCAGGCAGCATCTGTGAATCAGAGAAAAAGAGTGAATGATTCAGATCAATGAACTGTTCTGATGGAAGATTACTGAATTATTGGACTTCTCAGTGGGGTTTTTTGTCGACAAAAAGATGCCTGTATTTATGATCAATAAGCAAATGTGTCATGTAAACCAGAAATAATGGTGTTTAACTTTTCAGAAGTGTTTCTTTTATTTTATTTTCACAAAATAAGCACCGATTTTTCTTAATCAGCAATCTACCGTTATACTTAGGTGGTGAAGTGAAGGCTCACTTCAGACTGAAAGTACCTAATTTTGGTGTACAATTTAGAGTAAGTATTAAGAGATGCTGTGCCACGAAAACCACCTTCCTTTATCTGTAATATTCATCAAAGGTCCAACTTGCCTTAATCAATACCCCTGATGTATGTGAAGATGTTGGTGACCTCTCTGGGAGTGCTGCCTAATTTTATTCCATCAATTATCTGCATCAGGAGCGGCACGGTGGCACAGCGGTAGAGTTGCTGCCATTATCAAAATGAAATTATCTTACCAGAAATCCTTCCAGGAATTTGTGATATGCACAAGATTAAAAATTACATTTCGGCCAACAATTAGTCAGCTGGACTTGCTTTTGCCCACTTTCTATCAATGATATTTTGTGCAGGAGGTGTGAGATGGAAATGGCTTGGCACATTCTACCAAGTATCTGCGAGGAAGCAAGTAACTGCTTAACCTATTGCTTTTAAAATAACAAATCAACATATGAGGCGGAAACACAATTTAAAACAGTGAATTCAATGTTAGATCCGTTGTAGAAAGGTGGGGAGAAAAATAAAACGAGGGAACACAAATTTGGGATTAAGGGAATAGAAGGAAGTTTTTCTTTAGTTTCTTGAGTAAGTAAATCTTAGCACAATAGAGCTTCACATTTCTAGTGTTTAATGTTCTTTACTAATTGACTCTTGACCGAGGCAGTAATTAACAGCAGATTTTGAAGATGAAACAAAGAATTGAATTGACATGGCTTAGCACACTTTGGTGACTTTCATATCCACAGTCCAAGCATAGTATCTCTCACCTCTCAAAGCACTTTGAGTTAGGAGCCAGGATGCAAGGAGTAATTTTTACAAAGCTAATGGCAGAGCAGCACATCTCCAGGAATAACTTTACAATTTTACATTTATTTGTGCATTTCCCTCATTTGAAATGGCTATGGAATCTGCACATAAATAATGTTTAATTATATTAGGTTTATTGCTAGCTCGTCGGCACCATTTGGGATTGTATGAATACAAGACAACTGTTATGATACCCTTTACCCCTCTCTTCCCAATGTCCCACCTCTACGCACACCACTTCTCCCCTCCCCCCACCACCTTTCTCCTTCCACTTATACTCCTTCCTCTGGCTTCACATTTCATATCTCTTCTATCCTTATCTCACACTATTTGTCTTTTCATCTCTGGCCCTTGTACAACCATTTGTCAAATCAAACCTGTGCCCCTCACTTGTATCCACCTATCACTTGCCAGGTTTTGTACCCCCCCCCCCTCCCATTTCTCTTCCAGCTTTCTCCCTCCCCCCCACCACTACAGTCAGTTTAAAGCAGGGTCCCGACCCAAAGCATCACCTATTCATGTTCTCCTGTGATGTTGCCTAACCTGCTGAGTTTGTCCAGCACTTTGAATCTTTCTCTGATACCAGAGATTTGAACATGTTTTAAGATTATTTATGTAATAGCACCTCCCTGTGGAACAAAATGCTAATGCTTACTGGTTTATACTGAGATGTACCATTTGAATTAATAATCCTTGACAGTAGAATGGTTACAGTGAGAAGTTCATTTCAAAATTACAAGGAATCACACAGTAACTCCAGCTCAAAAATAAGCCTTTCGTACCCTTCTCCAATTTCTCCATTGACTTCTCCAATTTCAGGTAGTCCTTGCTTTCTCCCTCCTTCCCCTCCCCTTCCCAGCTCTCCCACTGCCGACTGTCTCCGCCTCTTCCTTTCTTTTTCCTGCCCCCCTCCCGACATCAGTCTGAAGAAGGGTCTCGACCCGAAACGTTGCCTATTCCTTCGCTCCATAGATGCTGCCTCACCCATTGAGTTTCTCCAGCTTTTTTGTCTACCTTCGATTTTTCCAGCATCTGCAGTTCTTTCTAATAGCAGCTTGTTTGTGCCAGTGTTTTGGTTCTCCATTGCCTTTCCACACCACTCTGATACTATAAGCACAATCGTTCTTTGTCCCTTCATGTCTTTATCTGCTGTGTGATACAGTAGCTTTAAAAGCATTATCACCTTTCACCCCAACTATTCATTGTAGTAATGAGTCCTTATTCCAACCAGTCTCTGAATGAAGCAGATCCTGCTGATTTCCTATTGCTTTTATTGATAACAATTTTTTACTTACTGTCACTATTTTTTTACCTTTTTAAAAGCTTTTCCAAATGAGCAAATTCCCTCAGGGCTAGGATTAGAATCTACTCCACTTTGCAACTTCCCAGAACAGGGACCATTCAACCAGTAAATGCCTTGTTTAAAGTTTAGCTCAGTTTAGTTTAGTTTAGAGATAGAGTGTGGAAACAGGCCTTTCGGCCCATCGAGTCGATGTCGAACAGCGATCCCCACACACTAGCACTATCCTACACACTAGGGACAATTCACTATTTTACCAAAGCCAATTGACCTACAACCCTGTACTGCTTTGGAATGTGGGAGGAAACCGGAGCACCCAGAGGAAGCCCACACAGTCACGGGGAAAACGTACAAACTCCATGCAGACAGCACCCATAGTCAGGATCGAACCTGGATCTCTGGCGCTGGAAGGCAGCAACTCTACCGCTGTGCCATCGTGTCGCCCCAGTTGCTCGAGTAAATGGTTGTGCTTACTTCCACTGCATACATAAACCTGAACGATGGAGAACTAAGCCAGAAAGTTCAATTATTCTCGTTCCTGTTAGATGGGTAGTTTTTTTCTCATGAACCAAAACACCTGTTGGCAAGTTCAGCATGACCACCTGACTACACATTGCCAGAGTTCAAAAGCTAATCAAAGGTAAGTGAACTCAAGTCTTAGATGGACACAAAGTGCTGGAGTAATTCAGCGGGTCAGGCAGCTTCTCTGGAGAAAAAGGGTGAGTGACGTTTTGGGTCGAGACCCTTCTTCAGACTGAAAGTAGGAGCGGAGGAGAGGAGGTGAAAAGCTGGAGATGAGAAAAGATCAGGGCCAGCCACAAATGACCTCAGGCAGGGCGGTGCCTGGTTGGCCCATTGTTGGCTAGGAAAGGTGTGATCTCAAGAGAAATAACATGGAAATTTGTGGAACTGGTAAAATGACTAGGGTGGAGGAAGGGAGCAAGGAGGGAAGGTGGGGGGAAGGGGCATGCAAGACAAAGTTAATTGAAATTAGAGAATTCAATGTTCATACTGCTGGGTTGTAAGCTACCCAAGCCAAATTTGAGGTGCTATTCCTCCAATTTGTGTGTAGCCTCACTCTGGCAATGGAAGAGGCCCAGGACAGAAAGGTCAGAGTAGAAATGGGAAGGGGAGTTGAAATGGTCGGCAACTGGGAAATCCCGTAGGTCTTGGAGGACTGAGGGTAAGGCTTCAGCGAAACGGTTACCGAGTCTACATTTGGTCTCAACGATGTACCTCAAATCTTGTTAGATACATAGATAGGTGCAGGAGTAGGCCATTCGGCCCTTCGAGCCTGCACCGCCATTCAATATGTTCATGGCTGATCATCCAACACAGTATCCCGTCCCTGCCTTCTCTCCATACCCCCTGATCCCTTTAGCCACAAGGGCCACATCTAACTCCCTCTTAAATATAGCCAATGAACTGGCCTCAACTACCCTCTGTGGCAGAGAGTTCCAGAGATTCACCACTCTCTGTGTGAAAAAGTTTTTCCTCATCTCGGTCTTAAAGGATTTCCCCCTTATCCTTAAGCTGTGACCCCTTGTCCTGGACTTCCCCAACATCGGGTACAATCTTCCTGCATCTAGCCTGTCCAACCCCATAAGAATTTTGTACATTTCTATAAGATCCCCTCTCAATCTCCTAAATTCTAGCGAGTATAAGCCAAGTCTATCCAGTCTTTCTTCATATGAAAGTCCTGACATCCCAGGAATCAGTCTGGTGAACCTTCTTTGCACTCCCTCTATGGCTATAAAGTCCTTCCTCAGATTTGGAGACCAAAACTGTACGCAATACTCCAGGTGTGGTCTCACCAAGACCCTGTACAACTGCAGTAGCACCTCCCTGCTCCTATACTCAAATCCTCTTGCTATGAAGGCCAACATACCATTCGCTTTCTTCACTGCCTGCTGCACCTGCATGCCTACTTTCAATGACTGGTGTACCATGACACCCAGGTCTCGCTGCATCTCCCCATTTCCTAATCGGCCACCATTTAGATAATAGTCTGCCTTCCCGTTTTTGCCACCAAAGTGGATAACCTCACATTTATCCACATTATACTGCATCTGCCAAACATTTGCCCACTCACCCAGCCTATCCAAGTCACCTTGCAGTCTCCTAGCATCCTCCTCACAGCTAACACTGCCCCCCAGCTTAGTGTCATCCGCAAACTTGGAGATGTTGCTTTCAATTCCCTCGTCCAGATCATTAATATAAATTGTAAATAGCTGGGGTCCCAGCACTGAGCCTTGCGGTACCCCACTAGTCACTGCCTGCCATTGTGAAAAGGACCCGTTTACTCCTACTCTTTGCTTCCTGTTTGCCAGCCAGTTCTCTATCCACATCAATACTGAACCCCCAATACCGTGTGATTTAAGTTTGTATCCTAATCTCTTATGTGGTACCTTGTCGAAAGCCTTCTGAAAGTCCAGATACAACACATCCACTGGTTCTCCCCTATCCACTCTACTAGTTACATCCTCGAAAAATTCTATAAGATTCGTCAGACACGATTTACCTTTCGTAAATCCATGCTGACTTTGTCCAATGATTTCACCACTTTCCAAATGTGCTGCTATCCCATCTTTAATAACTGACTCTAGCAGTTTCCCCACTACCGATGTTAGACTAACTGGTCTGTAATTCCCCGTTTTCTCTCTCCCTCCCTTCTTAAAAAGTGGGGTTACGTTTGCTACCCTCCAATCCTCAGGAACTACTCCAGAATCTAAAGAGTTTTGAAAAATTATCACTAATGCATCCACTATTTCTGGAGCTACTTCCTTAAGTACTCTGGGATGCAGCCTATCTGGCCCTGGTGATTTATCGGCCTTTAATCCATTCAATTTACCCAACACCACTTCCCGACTAACCTGGATTTCACTCAGTTCCTCCATCTCCTTTGACCCGCGGCCCCCTGCTATTTCCGGCAGATTATTTATGTCTTCCTTAGTGAAGACGGAATGGAAAGTAGTTATTCAATTGGTCCGCCATATCCTTGTTCCCCATGATCAATTCACCTGTTTCTGACTGCAAGGGACCTACATTTGTTTTAACTAATCTCTTTCTCTTCACATATCTATAAAAACGTTTGCAGTCAGTTTTTATGTTCCCTGCCAGTTTCCTTTCATAATCTATTTTCCCTTTCCTAATTAAGCCCTTTGTCCTCCTCTGCTGGTCTCTGAATTTCTCCCAGTCCTCTGGTATGCTGCTTTTTCTGGCTAATTTGTACGCATCATCTTTTGCTTTGATACTATCCCTGATTTCCCTTGTTATCCACGGATGCACTACCTTCCCTGATTTATTCTTTTGCCAAACTGGGATGAACAATTTTTGTAGTTCATCCATGCAGTCTTTAAATGCCTTCCATTGCATATCCACCGTCAACCCTTTTAGAACTAATTGCCAGTCAATTTTTGCCAATTCACGTCTCATACCCTCAAAGTTACCTTTCTTTAAGTTCAGAACCATTGTTTCTGAATTAACAATGTCACTCTCCATCCTAATGAAGAACTGAACCATATTATGGTCACTCTTGCCCAAGGGGGCACGCACAACAAGACTGCTAACTAACCCTTCCTCATTACTCAATACCCAGTCTAGAATAGCCTGCTCTCTCGTTGGTTCCTCTACATGTTGGTTTAGATAACTATCCCTCATACATTCCAAGAAATCCTCTTCCTCAGCACCCCTGCCAATTTGATTCACCCAATCTATATGTAGATTGAAGTCACCCATTATAACTGTTTTGCCTTTGTTGCACACATTTCTAATTTCCTGTTTGATGCCATCCTCAACTTCACTACTACTGCTAGGGGGCCTGTAATAATAATAATAATAATATTTGTATTTATATAGCACTTTTCAATCAAATCACTTGAAACCAAAGTGCTTTACAGAGAATTATCCATATCCATATGTTGATATCAACATATCAACATTCACACGCAGGCAAAGGTGGGTGAAGTGTCTTGCCCAAGGACACAACGACAGTATGCACTCCAAGCGGGATTCGAACCGGCTACCTTCCGGTTGCCAGCCGAACACTTAGCCCATTGCGCCATCTGTCGTACACAACACCCACCAGCGTTTTCTGCCCCTTAGTGTTTTGCAGCTCTACCCATACCGATTCCACATCCTCCAAGCTAATGTCCTTCCTTTCCACTGCGTTAATCTCCTCTCTAACCAGCAACGCTACCCCACCTCCTTTTCCTTTCTCTCTATCCCTCCTGAATATAGAATATCCATGGATGTTCAGCTCCCAGCCTTGGTCACCCTGGAGCCATGTCTCCGTGATCCCAACTATATCATAATCATTCATTGCTATCTGCACATTCAACTCATCCACCTTATTACGAATGCTCCTTGCATTGAGACACAAAGCCTTCAGGCTTGTTTTTACAACGCTCTTACCCCTTATACAATTATGTTGAAAAGTGGCTCTTTTTGATTTTTGCCCTGGATTTGTCTGCCTGCCACTTTTACTTTTCACCTTGCTACCTATTGCTTCTGCCCGCATTTTACACCCCTCTGTTTCTCTGCTCACCCATTTAAGAACCCCACCACCTCTTATTCTCTGTTTATTATTGTTTTCTTCTTTCCCCCCTACATGTTGGGTCTGAGTGCTTTCCTTCTCTGCCTCCTGCCTCACACACTGTCTAATAGCATTCTCTATTTGAGTCCCTCCCCCCAACCATTCTAGTTTAAAGTCTCCCTAGTAGCCTTTGCAGATCTCCCCGCCAGGATATCGGTCCCCCTCATCTGCTATGTGGTATATTAGCAGCAATCAGTTATATTCACACAGCTTTGTGTACAATCCTGGCAGGTAAATTCATTCAACAAGCATGGATGTCATGACCTTTCGAAACACATTGCTGTCGTTAGTATATTCAGTTTACATGTCAATCAATATGTCTTGCTCTAAAATTCACTCGATACATACTAAATTGCTTTTTGATAACAGTGTTCCTAAATGCTGTGTTTTGTTCATAAATATTATGTTGGGGCTTTTGCTTGGCTTAAGGGTATTAGCTATAGGAGAGGTTGGACAGATTTGGACTGTTTTCCCTGGAATGTCAGGTGCTGAGGGGAGACCTGATAGAAGTATATAAATTTAGATGCTTCGGCAGAGATAGTATAGACAGTCTGAACCATTTTTCCAGGATGGAAAGATCAAATACTAGAGAACATGGCTTTATAGCGAGAGGGGCAAGGTTTAAAGATGTGCGGGGCAAGTTCTTTTTAAACAGAGGCTAGTGAATGCCTGGAACGCGCTTCGGGGGTGGTGGTGTTGGAGGCAGATACGATAGTGGCATTTATAAGAGACTTTTGAATATGCACACGAATGTACAGTGAATCTTCTTCTTATCGAGTCCTCACACAAGATTAGAAGTTGTTCAACCAGAGCTGAAGACACTTCTCTGCATCTGCATACAATGGTGTCTGTCTTGTCGCTTCTTGTGCTTCTTGTGCGTGGTGGTGGAAAGATTGGTGGAAACAGGGCCACGGCGTGAACGCTCTTTCCTTGACCCCGTACAGTGAATGGAAGATATGGATTATGTACAGGCAGATAAGAGTTGGTCTTGGCATCATGTTTGGCACAGATATCATGGGCCGAAGGACCTGTTCCTGTGCTGTACCTTTCTGTGTTATCTGTCCTATGATACAGAAAAAAACAGATTTTCCCTTTATAAGAAATAGTTGCGAGTAGATTCAGATCTTTTATGTTTCTCTTTGAACAACAATGCAGTTTTCCTAAAATCCATTTAGTTGTGATCCATGTCCCAATCCATAAATTTATCAGATAAAGAGAAATTGATTGTATTATCTGGCAAACCAAGGACAAACCTCAGTATATTGTGCACAACTTCAAAACAATTTACAAAGATTATTTAGATCATTATCTACAATAGTATACTGCATGATCCCAATATGTACAGTTCATTTTTCTTAGCTCTCCCTTTAAATGCAACTTTATAAACTATGAAAACTAGAGTGTGCACAACAAGCAAGGAAGTGGGATTAACTGAATGGCCAAAATAAATTGTATTACATCAATTATCGTTCTCTGAAAGCGAGCCTGTTTGTGCAAACAAAATGTCTGCCTAGATCATTGAGAGCTTTCAACTGAATGTTATCATTTGTCTCGAGGTGCAATATCACTGCTAATCAGCCTCATTTGAAGTGGTGTAAAAGGGTGATTGCAAATGGAAATAGAAGCTTTGCTGAAAGTCTTTGAAATTGGCTTGGTATAAATATAAATTGTCCCTAGTGTGTGTAGGATAGTGTTAACGTGCTTGGATCACTGGTCGGTGCAGACTCGATGGGCCAAAGGGTCTGTTTCCGCACTGTATCTCTAAACTAAACTAAACTAAACTAAAGCTAAAGATCCTGTCCATTAGCAAAAATCTCATATTAGAGAAAGTTCAGCATGTTCGTCATGACCACTAACCAACTCTTGGTAGATTATTCGGATATTATGTATCGCATGACTTTGAACATATGGGGAACATTCATTAATCTGAAAATTTTAACAGAGTCTATGACTTTTGCATAGTCAAATAATTGTGATTTGTCTAGCCCCTTCCCTCTTCCAGCTTTCTTTCCCACTCAGCCTGCAATCAGTCTAAAGAAGGGTCCAGACCCATAACGTCACCTATCCATGATCTCCAGAGATGCTCCCTGACCTGTTGAGTTACCGGCATTTTGAATCTATTTTTCAAATGCTGCTGAAATGCTCTGTGAATTTCCATCTTGTTAAATGTTCACTTCCTGGGAGTACTGTAACGAACCATCTACATTAACACGTGGAGGTTGGATTTTAGCACAGTAATCTCTCAACCAACACAAACCAAACTCCCTTTCATTGACTCCATCTGCATTTCACGCTGCTTCAGCAAGGCCGCCAGCATATTCAAGGACGCGTTTCACCCCGGTCACACCCTCTTCTTCCCTCTCCCATCAGGCAAGAGGTACAGAAGTGTGAAAACGCACACCTCCAGATTCAGAGACAGTTTCTTTCCAACTATTATCAGACAACTGAACCATTCTTTCACCAACGAGAGAGCGGACCTGAGCTACTATCTACCTCAGTGAAGACATTCGGACTATCTTTAATTGGTCTTTACCTTGCACTAAATGTTATTCCCTTTATCATGTATCTGCACACTGCGGACGTCTCGATTTTAATCATGTATAGTCTTCCCGCTGACTGGTTAGCACGCAACTAAAAAACCTTTTCATTGTACCTCCATACATGTGACAATAAATTAAACTACAGCTATAACTCTATCTGACAGCAGAGAAAAAAGAAAGGTGAAAGCTATCATAAAGCTGAGAAGCTTCTTCTTAGGCCCCCCTCAATCATGGCTGATCATGGGTTTCTCCAGGGTGTTATTCCCTTATGGAGGACTCCTGTGCGTGACTTTGTTTAACGTGGGGAGACTGGTGCACAAACAGCCACCCCACGGTCCTTGACAGATCTGGGTCAGGATCCAGTGGCATGCAGTCCAAGATGACCGGAGACCCTTTTCCGCTGCAGTCTTCATCCGCCTTCCCAGCTGGTGTGACGCTCCACTAAGGTCAGCCATCATCGTCCACCTGATCCATTGTTGAGGTCTTGGTTGGATTGCTCTTTGTCAGAGACCTCCCCCTCGACCTTACCGGCATGGGTGGCCCTACCAGGAGCATAGCTCCAGACTGCATTGCTCTCAGGATCTCAGGTCCACACAAGCTTCTCCACCACGACAAGGTGACAATCCACGGAGAAGGGCTGAGAAGTATTACCATTGAAATACCCTTTAACTGCAGCTAAGAGAAAGACGTGTCCCCTTTGTAGTGTTGCAGTGTGTTTTCCATGGAGTTGTGTAGTCACAGCCGCTGGTTCTGACCCTCTGGAAAGACATGAACTGCTCTGACCAGTTTTCTTCATTGCCTGCTCAGAGAAGGAGATGAAGGCCTCTTTCATCTCCACAAGGAACACGGTTGGGAAATCTGGTGGAAACAAAGGGCTGGAAGTTTGACCAAGGAATATTCCCCTTTGAGCAGCAGTGAAGTTTCCTTAAAATCCACTTTGTTTTCCTTTTAGTTTATGGGAATCTGTAGCACTTTACATCTGCAATTTTCTGATTGCCCTTTAAAAAGGTCTGGTGAGCAACTCGCTTGTATCAAGATAGACTCAAAATGCTGGAGTAACTCAACGGACCAGGCAGTATCTCTGGAGAAAGGAATAGGTGATGTTTCGGTTCGTCGATGATGAACTGACGACTCATGCTGGGTCTCGACCCGAAACGTTACCTATTCCTTTCTCCAGAGATGCTGCCTGACCTGCTGAGTTGCTCCCGCAATTCCTGTCTATCTTCAGTGTAAACCAGCATCTGCAGTTCCTTCTTACTCGCTTGCATCAAGAAGCATTTTTATAAACATAATTCAAGTACAATTGGACTGGCTACCCAATAAACCAAGACTCTGAGCCGTTTCACCCTCAGAGTGAAATCCTGATGAATATCAGAGGGCAGTTCTTCCACTCACCACAACATCACTTAGTCTTGGATCGTGATGCTTCCTCTAGCATTGTCCTGGATACACTCTCCTGCCGACTGGCTGCTCAATGCTCAAGACACAGTGCAATACCTCACATGGTCTTCCCAGTCAAAGTTGTGACTGGCTCTCAGAATGCTTTTGGCAGCCAGTGACGCCGCAAAAGGTTCTCACTCAAATAAAAGATTTGCCGGTGTCACAGATATCCAGAAACTCCCTGGAAATATTAAAATGTAAAAATACTTTGTATTTTAAATGATTGGAAAAACTAAGATTAAGGTACCAAAGAGCACTCATAAACAAACACATAAAATCAACATTATAAATAACCTAGTTGAATTGGATAAACCAGTTCATTTCAATTAATTAGGGCGGCACGGTGGCGCAGCGGTAGAGTTGCTGCCTTACAGCGCTTGCAGCACCGTAGACCCGGGTTCAATCCCGACTACGGGTGCTGTTTGTACGGAGTTTGTACATTTTCCCCGTGACCACGAGGGTTTTCACCGAGATTTTCGGTTTCCTCCCACACTCCAAAGATTTACAGGTTTGTCGGTTAATTGGTGGTGCAAGTGTAAATTGGCCCTTGTATGTGTAGGATATGGTAACGTGCGGGGATCGCTGGTCGGTGCGGACTTAGTGGGCCAAAAGGGCCTGTTTCCGCGCTGTATCTCTAAAACTAAAAAAATGAAAAACTAAAATAGGCCTGTCTACCTTTCTCTAGTAGCTGCTTCTTCTTGTTCTTTGCCTGGTGTTTGCTCAATTTACCATGCACCTGTCTGCTCCCAATGATGGAGCCAAACATGTGTGCATTAAAGATATAGCTGAACCATTTGCAAAATCTTCGCCCAGTTCAGTGTACCTGATCCTCCTAGGCGTCCTTCCGAGGTCCCCACCGACAGTAAGACAACGACAGAAATGCAAAGATCAGCTCCACAAGATATAGAGGAATACTTGAGTGGAAAACACTGAATTGAGCAGAAAAGTAGTTAAATTACTGGACTATCAACAAGAGTTCTGGAAATATTGATCCAGATGAATGAGTTTAAATCCCACTAGGGAAGCTGGAATACCTAAATGACTTAAAACAGGTCTGGTTCGCTATTGTCTATCATGGCAAAACAAATCTGTCATCATTACCATTCTGACCAATATGTGGTCCTTGATCAATCAACGTGATTGATCCATAACTGCATCCTGAGTTAAGGGATACAGAGGGATCATCAATAAATACTGACATTTCCTGCAATGTTGTGTGAATAAAAAATGCAGTAACAAGATTCATTACAATGACTATAATACTGAAGATTTGTGCTCTGAGACTAATCATATCTGTAGGCCAGCTGTCCCAGCATAACCACAATGTCATCACCTGCTCAACAGTATGGGACATTGCCAAAGTAAGACCTGTCTACACAAACAGGACAAATACAATTGGGTTCATTATTGCCCAATCAAGCTACTCTTGGTCATTAAAATGATGTTATTGAACAACACCTACCCACTGGATCAGGACCACATAATACTGGATGTAATTACCAGCCTTTGCAGACATGGCCAATAGAACTGAATTCCAGAGAACAGCTAAAACCAACTTTCTTTGATATCAGGGCACTGTTTAACCAAGAATCAAGGTATTTCTTGGTAACTCTGAAGTCAATTGGAATTAAAGAGAAAATGCTTCACAGGCAGAACTCATATGAAGCATATAAGATTGTTAAGGGTTTGGACACGCTAGAGGCAGGAATCATGTTCCCGATGTTGGGGGATTCCACAACCAGGGGCCACAGTTTAAGAATAAGGAGTAAGCCATTTAGAACGGAGACGAGGAAACACTTTTTCTCACAGAGAGTGGTGAGTCTGTGGAATTCTCTGCCTCAGAGGGCGGTGAAGGCGGGATCTCTGGATGCTTTTAAGAGAGAGCTAGATAGGGCTCTTAAAGATAGCGGAGTCAGGGGATATGGGGAGAAGGCAGGAACGGGGTACTGATTGGGGATGATCAGCCATGATCACATTGAATGGCGATGCTGGCTCGAAGGGCCGAATGGCCTACTCCTGCACCTATTGTCTATTGTCTTTGTCTATTGTAGCACAAAGAGCGATAAGGGCACACTGATGCAGTGGTAGAGTTGCTGCCTTGTAGTGCCAAACACCCGGGTTTAATTCTGACTACAGGTGCTGTCTGTATGGAGTTTGTACGTTCTCCCTGTGACTTGCGTGAGTTTTCGCAGGGTGCTCTGGCTTCCTCCCACACTCCGGATTCCTCCCACATTCCCACACAGGTTTGTAGGTTAATTGGCTTGGTGTAAGTGTAAATTGTCCCTAGTGTGTGTAGGATAGTGCCAGAGTGCGGAAATCGCTGGTCGGTGCAGACTCGGTGGGCCAAAGGGCCTGTTTCCATACTATATCTCTAAACTAAACTGTAGAGGCTTTGGAAAGCTGCAAAGGAGGTTTACCAGATTAGAGAGTATTTGGGGATATTAGCTACAGGGAGAGGTTGGACAGACTTGGATTGTTTTCTCTGGAGCACTGGAGGTTGAGGGGAGATCTATAGGTCTATAAAATTATGGGAGGCATAGATAGGGCAAACAATCTGAACCTATTTCCCAGGATGGAAATATCAAATACTAGAGGGCATAGCTTTAAGGTAGATGGGGCAAAGTTTAAAGGAGATGTGTGGGTAAGTTTATTAAACAGAGAGTGGTGAGTGCCTGGAATGCACTGCTGAGGTGATGTTGCGTTGTGATGTTGGAGGTGGAAATGATAGTGGAATTTAAGACACTTTTGGATAGGTACATAAATATGCAGGGATTGGGGGTATGTGGATCATGTGCAGGAAAATAAGAGTTGGTCTTAGCATCTGTAATGAGTCGAGTCGTACACACGTCAAGATACAACACATGTTTATTAAAGTTCACTTACAGCGTTGGTCTGCAGGACATTACAGTAACTATCAGACTGAATTACGTAAGCAAGTTCTTGGTAATATAAATCGCCTATTAGGCAGAGCAACTACTAACAAGCACTACAATTGGTTAGTAGGAAATAACCAATCTACATCTTTCCTTGTAGAAACAAAATAAAGCATAGATACGTGGAAACATGGTGGCTAAACAATATAGCAGCCGGAACGTTAATAACGCATATGGGCAAGTATAGATAGTTACACAAAATCACCGTATGTAATGAGTGGCCTGCTGACCAATCCGGCACATGTGCGGTACGAATCCGCATCTCCTCCTTTCACCCGTGAAGTGACTGGGGAGGGAACCGGAGAAATGACCGGGGTCCCGCCGGGTGGAAGTTGTGAAATAGGCGAGCTGGGTGCTGAACGCCGTGGGGAGGCCGCTGGGAATACAGTCTCTGATAGTGGAGCAGCCGGCCCGGTATTGGGAGGGTATACAAAACGCGAAACCTCTGGATGCGGAGTCGCAGGATGCGGAGTCGCAGGAAGGAGATGTTGACGGTTGCGTCTGTAAATGGCCCCGTCCGCGCTAACCAGGTAAGAGCGCGGTTCTTTGGCAGGGCTGTGGATGTGACCCAGACGGCCATAGCCCTTGTTGGTCTGGAGGCGAACAACGTGTCTGCTGGAGAGAGGTTTAAGTGGCTTACTGGATTTGTCGAAAAAACGTTTTTTGTGCATCACGCTTGAACTGTAGTTGTTTCTGGACCGCAGGCAGAGAACGAACCTGTGGCTGCAAGAGCTGCTGGGGTACAGGCAGAGCAGTACGGGTATGGCGAGACATCAGTCATTGGGCTGGGGTACCCAGTATGGGATCCCTGGCAATGTTCCTTAAATTGAGTAGGTTCAGGTGGATTTGGCAAGGTAAGAATGCTCCATTAGTTGTTTTGCGCTTTGGACGGCTCGTTCGGCGAGTCCGTTGGACTACGGAAATTCAGGGCTGCTGGTGATATGTCGAAAGTCCCATCGTTGTGCAAAGTTTTTGAAAAGCTGGCTGGTGAACTGACTGCCGTTGTCGGACAGAAGGCGTACAGGGGAACCGTGCACGAAGAAATGGCGTTGCAACTTCTGGATAACTGCTTCAGATGTGACAGTTTGGAGTAGATCGATGTCAAACCAGCCCGAATAAGAGTCGACAAGAACCAGATAGTGTTTCCCATGCCATTCGAATATGTCGGTGGCTACAGTGGACCACGGTAGAGGAGGAACCGGGTGTGGCAGTAAGGGCTGCTTCTGCTGGTGTGGCGTCAGTCTTTTGGATATGACGCAGACTTCAATTTTGAGTTTTGTCACGTATGTACTTGGTCATACCAAGCCAGTAAAACATGCTCTGTGCCCGATGTAAGGTTGCCTCCACGCCGGGGTGGCTACTGTGGACGGCGTCAAAGTACATGTCCTGGAGGACAGCTGGGACAACTGCCTTGTGGTCCTTGACTATAATCCCGTCCTGTAACACCAGTTCGTCGCGAACCAGGAAGTATGGGCGGATCGCGAGCGAGGTGCTGTGTTGTTTATCTGGCCAGCCACACCGGATGACTGCGGACAGCAATTGTACAGTCTCGTCAGCAGCCGTGTGCTCTGCCAGGCTGCTTAGGCAATCAGTAGGAACATACGATACCTTCAGGCACGGAAATCGCTATCAAAACATGGAGGGGACTGGGGGACGGGGGGACACAATTTCTTGGCGGCCGCATGCGCACACACACACACACACACACACACACACACGCATACACACACACACACACACACACACACACACGAGGCTTCGGAAGCTTCAGCCGTAGGCCCTATGGACGGTAATTAGTGACGGGTGACGGAAAAATCGGGTAAGGTCCACAGCCAGCGCGGAGAAGCAGCGCTAAATGCAGCTCAACTCTGCCTGTCTCACCTGGTTAACATACAGCCCTACCTGGACTGATGGGACACCCGTCGGGAGCCGTGGAGCTAGCGCTGCTTCTCCGCGCTGGCTGTAAACCTGGGCCGTCGTTGGCAGGCAGAGTTGACAGGCAGAGTTGAGTTGGGTTTAGCTCTGCTTCTCTGCGCTGGCTGTGGGCACCGCTCCCGTCTGACTCCCGACGTCTCTGGCCACCTCTGGGCGTGGGGGGAGGCCTCGGGTGGGGACAGGGATGGTCCAGTGGCGGTGCGGCAGCGATTGCGGCGTTGGAGACCCGGGATCGATCCTGGCCGCGGATGAGGCGCAGGTCTGTGTCCAGGGCTGCTGAGAGGTTTTCGCTGACCTGGGCATGCAAATCAAGTTTCGCTCTGATCTTTGCCCCACGGACGTCTCCCTCCTCCAATCACCGCGCTCTATCCTCAGTTCCACCCACCTACTTCCGCCTCTGACCGACATTTCCCTCCTCCAATCATCGCGCTGAATTATCATGGTCCCGACCCCATTGCCAGCTGACCGACGTCTCTCTCGTCCAATCGGCGCCCTCGATCAGCAGTCCCACCCCCACTGTCTCGCGGAAGTGGTGAATTCACGGAGTTTTAAAATCCGGATTACAAAAAATGGGGGCGGATCGTCCCCCATCTCTCAAAACAGGGGGGGTACATGTCCCCCCATGCCCCTCCCCCCCCCCCCCCCCCCGGAATTTTCGCCCCTGGATACCTTCATTACTGAGAACTGGCCTGTTCAGAGAGTTGTTGTTTGCTGGTTTAGCGTGGGGCCCTTGATAGCGTGTCAGCTATGTGCATGTCCTTGCCTTTTTTATAGACAATGTTGAAATCAAACCGCTGCAGCTGCATCATCATCCTTTACAGGCGAGCCGGAGCAGCGTGAATGGGTATATTCAAGATGGTGACCAGCGGCTGATGGTCTGTTTCTATAATCATTGACTTCCCAAAAATTAATTTCGTGCAGGCGAAAACAACTGCAAGTAACTCTTTTTCAATCTGGGCACAACGTTGTTCATGATCAGTCAGTGTGCGAGAGGCATATGAAACAGGCTTGCAGTCGCCATCGGCAGTGGTCTGCAGGCAAGCGGCACCAAGTCTGTACTGGGACGCATCACATGTGAGCGTTATTGGTAACTCCAACGCGAAATAGGCGAGGGTAGGTGCGCTGGCCAGCTGCAACTTGAGGATATCCAAAGCTCTTTGGTGCTGCGGATACCAGGACCATGCAGCGTCTTTGTGTGTCAGTTCCCACAGGGGGGCAGATATGTCGCTGAGGTTGGGAATAAATTTCCCCAGGTAGTTGACCATTCCAAGGAACCTTTGTAGACTCGTAACGTCAGTACGAACCGGCATCTCGTTCATAGCAGCAGTTTTCGTTGGGTCTGGTCTGAGACCATCACTTGTGAAAACTTGTCCAACATAGGTAACTTCCAGGACTCAAAATCTGCACTTCAGGGGATTGAGTTTGAGCTGAATGTCTTTGGCATGGTCCAGCACTTTCTTCAGGTTAGCGTCATGCTCAGCCAAGGCGCGCCCATAGATCAGAATGTCATCAACAATGATGGCACATGGATACCCCGCAAACAGTTGTTCCATCATGCGCTGGAAAACCTCGCTGGCAGAGTTGATGCCAAAGGGCATTCTCAAGAATTTGTAATGGCCGAAGGGGGTGCCAAACGTAGTAAGGTTGGACGAGTCTGGGTCCAGCGGAATCTGCCAAAATTAGCTTTTGGCATCCAGAACGGAGAACACTGATGCGTTGCCTATTTGAGCAGCAACTTCCTCTACCATTCGCATAGGGTAGTATGGGCTTTTGATAGCTGTGTTGAAATCCCTGGGGTTTATGCAAATACGATTTCCTACTTGTTTTTTTCGTTGCAACCACCATGGTGGAAACCCAGTCAGATGGGTCAGTAACTTTAACAATGACACCCAGGGAGACCATCCGCTTTAGTTCATTGTGTACTCTGTCACGCATGGCATGCGGAACACGATGTGGTGCTCAAACCACGGGAATGACGTTGGGATCAACGGCAATGTGGTACTTGAGGGGCAGCTTGAGAGGGTAGGTGCGCTGGCCAGCTGCAACTTGAGGTTATCAAAAACTCTTTGGTGCTGCGGATACCAGGACCATGTTCAGAACAGGTGTTGTGGGCCTTATCCTGTGCTGTGCCGTTCGATGTTCCATGTTCTACGCTACACATATTCAATCTAAAGGCTAACTCTCACCCAAATAATCCCTTCTCGCTAATTTCTGGAGAGGCCCTTATCATGAATTGCCCCACCCATACAACTGACACCTACCTACAAATCTCTCAACCCAACACTTCTTCCAATCCTCAGTCAAGGATACGGTTTACTGTACTTAAGACACAAAGTGCCAGAGGAATCTAATCTGAATCAGTCTGAAGAAGGGTCACAACCCAAAATGTCATCTATCCATTTGCTTCACAGATGCTGCCTGACCCTCCGAGTTCCTCCAGTACTTTGTGATTAGCTTAACATCTAGCATCTGCATTTCCTTGTGTCTCCACGGGGCTTAATTATCTCTTTTCTGTACATCCCACCTTGATTAATATCCAAAAATAGACAATAAACATATAGATAATATATCAATATATGCTTTGAATATAATTACAAAGCCTCTATAGTCTGCTTGGATAGAGAATTCCAAAGATCTACTCCTCTATAGCCAAAGACTGTCATCTTTGTTATGAATGGCTGATCCCTTAATTTTGAAACTGTGATTCCTTATTCTCGTCTTGAGAGAAATTTGGGATAAATTGTTGCTTGGCATACAGTGTGGTTGGCAGCATGAACTGCGAGAAGGGAGAAATTAAAGTGACATCCCCTGCAGTGGTGTAGAAAACGATCGTGAAAAGGGGAGTGGATAATTATGGAAATGGACCTGGGCATCAGTGCCTCAGAATGCACGGTCCCTTAAGAATGCTGAAAGCAAGGGAAGAGGAAGATGTGCCTTGGAAGTACAGGAAATTATGGAGGATTATTTGTAGCACATGTAGGGAAGGGAGATTAATCCCAGGAAAACAAACATAAACTGTTTGGAAAAAAAAGGTCATGCAATGTTTGCAAGTGCAGGAATGGTGTCATGAGTGATATTGTTGATGCCACAGATTCAGTGAACAACACACAATTAAGTGAAGTTGAGTCGGCCCCACCATCTGGTGCCGTGTGTTACTGTTGCGTCTGATCCAGCCTGTGTTGGATGATGGCATCTGTTGCCTCCGCGATGCAGCATGGAAACTCCCCATGCTCACTTTCATTTTCACCGCTTGCTTTCCAGACTTTACTCTGTGCCCGCAGCTCAGCTGAAGTAGCTGACGCCGGCTTGAAATCTACTGATGATCAGCCTCCATGTACCAAGTACCTCTGTGGATTTGGCTGTGTGGTAAGTCAGCAATGCTCCCCCTACACTGGGCAGTAGAAAGGGCTGTAAAGCCACCCACTGAGTACAATCCATCCTGTTCCCTCTTCCTCCCTTCTATTGCAAAAGTACCCAGCATCAGCATAAACCCTCCATCGGCAGTGACTCCTCCTGTGCTACTCTCGCTAATGTTTTATTGCCACCTCTAATGGAAGAAATTAGCACAACGGGAAGTAAATCCAAGTAATTGTTGCCTCTCCTGACAGATAACTGTTAAACAGACAAAATGAAACCATTAGTACATCAGTATGTGCACTTACAAATGTTAGAACTACTTACTCTTGAGGATAGGTACAAACGATGGGCAGAAGTTGGTTCATGCTAACTCATAAAATGAAGCCCAACTAGTACATTCCTTATCTCCAGCATACAAACCATTTAAACCACATGAAAATATTTATCAAAGTAGATTTTTCTTTAACTTACAGTGTATTGGTTAAAATAAAAAATATTTTTATACCCACATTAACTGTATTAGTGGATATTAATGCACATTAGTCGCAAATCCATTGTTAAATAGATAATTTAAAATACCATGGTAATTTCATCATCCTCAAACAAGCTTATAAAATGCTAATGTTGATAAACTAAAAGCTTGCATTTTGTGATGGTCATGGAAAACCACAATGCAGACGATTAGCCATATTTATTTTAAATAGTTTTCAGCAAAAATATGAATATCAAATGGAGAAACTGCATTTTCTATGTTCATAAGTTACTCATATTCTTTAATTGTCTGCAATTCCACTTTTATTAAATTGAAGAATGGTACAGAATCCGAATTGAGTCATAGAGTCTTACAGTGTGAAACAGGCCCTTTGGCCCAACTTGCCCATACTAGTCAACATGTCCCATCTACACTAGTCGCACCTGCCTGTGTTTGGCCCATGTCCTATGTCCTATCTATGTATCTGTCTAAATGTTTCTTAAATGTTGTGATAGTACCTGCCTCAACTACCTCCTCCCAGTGCAGGATTTGATGGTTGAAACTTCCATTTGTGCAACCAGGATACAAAATGAGAAGATTTTCTCTGTCCAAGGGCTGCATATGATTTCAAATCACCAAAAACACAAAATAAATGTCCCTAAGGAGCCACGGTATGAAAACAACAGAACGATATGAACATTGAATCATTCAATTTTAGGTAACCTCTAACAACTACCCCTCCCCTCCCTTTTCTCCCCCACATGCCCCACCTTTCTTTCCCCCATCCCCCACACCCAAACATGACTCAGACATTTCTCCCCTTTCTGTCCTCCTACATTCCTTCCTCTGGCTCCACAATTTACAACTCTTCAATCCTTCAATCCTTCTGTCTCAAGCCTTCTGCTTTCGGACAGCACGCTGCTGTAGCGGTAGAGTTGCTGCCTTGCAGCACCAGTAGACCCGGGTTTGATCCTAACTATGGGTGCCGTCTGTACAGAGTTTGTATGTTCTCCCCGTGAATGTGTAGGTTTGCTCCGAGATCTTTGTTTTCTTCCCATATTCTAAAGACATACAGGTCTGTAGGTTAATTGGCTTGGTATAAGTGTAAATTGTCCCTAGTGTGTGTAGGATAGTGTTAATATGTGGTCTCACTAGGGCCCTGTACAACTGCAGAAGGACCTCTTTGTTCCTATATTCGACGACTCTTGTTATAAAGGCCAACATGCCATTCGCTTTCTTCACTGTTTGCTGTACCTGCATGCTTACTTTCATAGACTGTTGAACAAGGACCCCCAGATCCCGTTGTACTTCTTCCCCTTTTCCCAACTTGACGCCATTTAGATAGTAATCTGCCTTCCTGTTTTTGATACCAAAGTGGATAACCTCACATTTATCCACATTAAACTTCATCTGCCATGCACTCAGTATGCATGATAATAAACCAAACTCAATTAGAGGATGCTGAATACACTAAGTGAATCTTTCAGTACACAAGGATGTCGGCATAGGGCAAACTTATGGAATATCCTCTCAGAGTGAACTTCATGGAAAGAATCATCCCCAGCAAAATTATAATTTTTTTCCTTCTGTGTTTGATGCACAGGTTCTCTTATTGAAGTATATGGCTGCATCAGAAAAGCATTAATATTTTCGCAGATGACATGAATCTTCTTCATTTTTGGAAGAAATCTATCAGAAAACCATAAATATCCAGCAAAATGGGATAGAGTAGATATTGTCAGATTTTTACAAGCTTTGAGCTGCACTAGTACTTATACCTTTACAACTAGGTACAACAGTGATAGATTATAGCAATCACATTCAGTGCAGATATATTTTTCCTTCTATCATAAACATTATTATGTCAAAAGTTTTATTTTTCATTCATTATTCTAATAACAACATGGTATTATCATAGCCAGAACCAGTATGATTAAGTTTCATTTTTAAATCTTCACTAGCTCCATTTTCCTTTATGTTGGTAGATATTTAGAAAAAGATTGTATTACCGTGTTTGTGATTTTCCCATAAAAATGATAATTCCATAATATAGAGAGCACTATAAACTGCAACAGAATTGGGAAATTGTCCTGAGTGGATTTACCACAACTGCAGGTTCGACAAACAGAAACTTAACCCTGGTACCCCCTCCCCAATTACCATTTCACACCTACTCACAGCCTGACTCCAGTCTGCAAAGACTGGACCCTTCCCCACCCACTCCTCCCCAATCACCAATTTACACCTATTCACAGCCTGACTCCAGTCTGCAAAAACTGGGCCTTCGCCCACTACCCACCCCATCCTTGCTGCCCATCATCAGTCTGTCCACTTCTCCATCACCAACAATAGAAATTGAGGAGGTGTAGAGGCTATTCAGAAGACAGATCCGGAAGCTGCAGCGAATCGTTCGAAGGTTGTTGGCGGCAACCTTCCCCCCATTGACGAACTGTACACTGCAAGGGCCAGGAAGCAAGTTTTACAGAGGCCCAGGAACCGTTGGTGTGGGAGGAGCGGCGTCCGGGCTGTGAGTATAATCCTCGACCGCGGGGCTTGTTTTACAGAGGCCCAGGAACCGTTGGTGTGGGAGGAGCGGCGTCCGGGCTGTGAGTATAATCCTCGACCGCGGGGCTTGTTTTACAGAGGCCCAGGAACCGTTGGTGTGGGAGGAGCGGCGTCCGGGCTGTGAGTATAATCCTCGACCGCGGGGCTTGTTTTACAGAGGCCCAGGAACCGTTGGTGTGGGAGGAGCGGCGTCCGGGCTGTGAGTATAATCCTCGACCGCGGGGCTTGTTTTACAGAGGCCCAGGAACCGTTGGTGTGGGAGGAGCGGCGTCCGGGCTGTGAGTATAATCCTCGACCGCGGGGCTTGTTTTACAGAGGCCCAGGAACCGTTGGTGTGGGAGGAGGAACCTAAATCGGTAACGTTCCATTCGCATTTCACAGTTCAAAACAAGTGGGCTTGAGGAAGCCGCTGATAGGTGGAAGTGGACTAGTGGAAGCAGCTGATTGGGTTTCAGATCCCTGCTGATTTCTTCCAGCAGTTTGTATTGTATTGCACTTTGTATTGTATCCAGGGTAAGGGAGGAGTATGAGGGCCAGGGCAGTTTACTGTTCTGGATGTCAGATGTGGGAAGTCATGGAGTCTGATAGCCCTCCAGACGTCCACATCTGCGCCAGGTGCGTTGAGATGGGGCTCCTAAGGGACTGTGTTAGGAACCTGGAGCAGCAGCTCGATGACCTCCGTCTGGTCAGGGAGAGTGAGGATGTCATAGAGAGGTGGCCACTCCAAAACCACGGGAGTCAGATAAGTGGGTCACAGTTAGGAGTGGCAAGGGGCAGAGGCAGGAACTAGAGAGTAACCCGGTGGCTGTACACCTTGGCTGTAAGTATTCCTGTTTGAGTACTGTTGGGGGGGAAAAGCCTACCTGGGGGTAGCAACAGCGGCCGGGCCTCCGGTACAGAGACCGGCCCTGTTGCTCAGAGGGGTAAGGAAAAGAAGAGAAGGGCAGTAGTAATAGGGGACTCTATAGTTAGGGGGTCAGACAGGCGATTCTGTGGACGCAGTCGGGAGACCCGGATGGTAGTTTGCCTCCCTGGTGCCAGGGTCTGGGATGTGTCTGAACGTGTCCAAGATATCCTGAAATGGGAGGGAGAGGAGCCCGAGGTCATGGTACATATAGGTACCAATGACTTAGGTAGAAAAAGGGAAGAGGTCCTGAAAGGAGAATTTAGGGAGTTAGGAAGAGAGTTAAGGAAAAGGACCGCAAAGGTAACAATCTCAGGATTACTGCCTGTGCCACGCGACAGTGAGAGTAGGAATGGAGCGAGGTGGAGGATAAATGCATGGCTGAAGGACTGGTGCAGTGGGCATGGATTCCAGTTTCTGGATCATTGGAACCTCTTTTGGGGAAGGTGTGACCTGTACAAAAAGGACGGGTTGCACTTGAACCCGAGGGGGACCAATATCCTGGCGGGGAGATTTGCAAAGGCTACTGGGGAGACTTTAAACTAGAACGGTTGGGGGGAGGGACTCAAATAGAGAAAGCTAGTAGACAGGGTGTGAGGCAGGAGGCAGAGAAGGGAAGCACTCAGACCCAACATGTAGGGGGGAAAGAAGAAAAAGATAATAAACAGAGAATAAGAGGTGGTGGGTTTCTTAAATGTGTGAGCAGAGAGACAGAGTGGTGTGAAATGAGGGCAGAAGCAATAGGTAGCAAGGTGAAAAGTAAAAGTTGTAGGCAGACAAATCCAGGGCAAAAATCAAACATGGCCATTTTTCAACATAATTGTATAAGGGGTAAGAGTGTTGTAAAAACAAGCCTGAAGGCTTTGTGTCTCAATGCAAGGAGCATTCGTAATAAGGTGGATGAGTTGAATGTGCAGATAGCTATTAATGACTATGATGTAGTTGGGATCACGGAGACATGGCTCCAGGGTGACCAAGGCTGGGAGCTGAACATCCAGGGATATTCAATATTCAGGAGGGATAGACAGAAAGGAAAAGGAGGTGGGGTAGCGTTGCTGGTTAGAGAGGAGATTAACGCAATAGAAAGGAAGGACATTAGCTTGGAGGATGTGGAATCAATATGGGTAGAGCTGCGAAACACTAAGGGACAGAAAACGCTAGTGGGAGTTGTGTACAGGCCACCTAACAGTAGTAGTGGAGTTGGGGATGGCATCAACAGGAAATTAGAAATGCGTGCAACAAAGGTAAAAGAGTTATAATGGGTGACTTCAATCTACATATAGATTAGGTGAAACAAATTGGCAGGGGTGCTGAGGAAGAGGATTTCTTGGAATGTGTGCGGGATAGTTTTCTAAATCAATATGTAGAGGAACCAACGAGAGAGCAGGCTATTCTAGACTGGGTATTGAGTAATGAGGAAGGTTTAGTTAGCAGGCTTGTTGTGCGTGGCCCCTTGGGCAAGAGTGACCATAATATGGTTGAGTTCTTCATTAGGATGGAGAGTGACATAATTAATTCAGAAACAAGGATTCTGAACTTAAAGAAAGGTAACTTTGAGGGTATGAGACGTGAATTGGCCATGATAGACTGGCAATTGATTCTTAAAGGGTTGACGGTGGATATGCAATGGAAGGCATTTAAAGGCTGCATGGATGAACTACAACAATTGTTCATCCCAGTTTGGCAAAAGAATAAATCAGGGAAGGTAGTGCATCCATGGATAACAAGGGAAATCAGGGATAATATCAAAACAAAAGATGAAGCATACAAATTAGCCAGAAAAAGCAGCCTACCAGTGGACTGGGAGAAATTCAGAATCCAGCAGAGGAGGACAAAGGGTTTAATTAGGAAAGGGAAAATAGATTATGAAAGAAAACTGGCAGGGAACATAAAAACTGACTGCAAAAGTTTTTATGGATATGTCAAGAGAAAAAGATTAGTTAATACAAATGTAGGTCCCTTGCAGTTTGAAACAGGTGAACTGATCATGGGGAACAAGGACATGGCAGACCAATTGAATAACTACTTTGGTTCTGTCTTCACTAAGGAAGACTTTATTAATCTGCCGGAAATAGCAGGGGACCCGGGGTCAAATGAGATGGAGGAACTGAGGGAAATCCAGGTTAGCTGGGAAGTGGTGTTAGGTAAATTGAATGGATTAAAGGCCGATAAATCCCCAGGGCCAGATAGGCTGCATCCCAGAGTACTTAAGGAAGTAGCCCCAAAAATAGTGGATGCATTAGTGATAATTTTTCAAAACTCTTTAGATTCTGGAGTAGTTCCTGAAGATTGGAGGATAGCTAATGTAACCCCACTTTTTAAAAAGGGAGGGAAAGAGAAAACGGGGAATTACAGACCAGTTAGTCTAACATCAGTAGTGGGGAAACTGCTAGAGTCAGTTATTAAACTGACTCTAGCAACACATTTGGAAAATGGTGAAATCATTGGACAAAGTCAGCAAGGATTTATGAAAGGTAAATCATGTCTGACGAATCATATAGAATTTTTCGAGGGTACACAAAAATGCTGGAGAAACTCAGCGGGTGCAGCAGCATCTATGGAGCGAAGGAAATAGGCAAAGTTTCAGGCCGAAACCCTTCTTCAGACTGATAGGGGGTGGGGAGAAGAAAGGAAAAAAGGAAAAAAGGCGGAAGAGGAGCCCGAGGGCTGGGGGATGGCAGCAGACAACCAGAGGGCTGATGAAGGGGAGGGGACAGCAAGGGCTAGCAGAGTTGGGAGAATTCAATGTTCATACCCCCAGGATGTAGACTGCCCAAGCGGAATATGAGGTGCATTTCCTCCAATTTCCGATGTTGCTCGCTGTGGCCATGGAGGAGACCCAGGACAGAGAGGTCAGATACGGAATGGGAGGGGGAGTTGAAGTGCTGAGCCACCGGGAGGTCAGGTAGGTTATTGCGGACCGGCAGGAGTTGTTCGGCGAAACGATCGCCAAGCCATCGCTTGGTCTCACCGATGTAGATCAGCTGACATCTAGAGCAGCGGATGCAATAGATGAGGTTGGAGGAGATGCAGGTGAACCTCTGTCGCACCTGGAACGACTGTTTGGGTCCTTGAATGGAATCGAGGGGGGAGGTGAAGGGACAAGTGTTGCATCTCTTGCGGTTGCAAGGGAAAGTACCCGGGGAGGGGGTGGTACGGGAGGGAAGGGAAGAATTACCAAGGGAGTTACGGAGGAAGCGGTCTTTGCGGAAGGCAGACATGGGGGGAGATGGGAAGATGTGGCGAGTGGTGGGGTCATGTTGGAGGTGGCGAAACTGACGGAGGATCACTTGTTGTATGTGACGGCTGGTGGGGTGAAAGGTGAGGACTAGGGGGACTCTGCCCTTGTTGTGAGTGGGGGGATGGGGAGAGAGAGCAGTGTTGCGGGGTATGGCAGAGACCCTGGTGCGAGCCTCATCTATGGTGGAGGAGGGGAACCCCCGTTCCCTGAAGAATGAGGACATTTCAGATGCTCTGGTGTGGAACGCCTCATCCTGGGAGCAGATGCAGCGTAGACGGAGGAATTGAGAGTGGGGGATGGAGTCCTTACAGGAAGCAGGGTGGGACGTAGTGTAGTCCAGATAGCCATGGGAGTCGGTAGGTTTGTAGTGGATGTCGGTATGAAGTCTATCACCTGCGATGGAGATAGTGAGGTCAAGGAATGGTAGGGAAGTGTCGGAAATGGTCCAGGTGTATTTGAGTGCCGGATGGAAGTTGGTGGTGAAGCGGATGGTCAGTCAGTTGTGTGTGGGTGCAGGAGGTGGCACCAAAACAGTCATCGATGTAGCGGAGGTAGAGGTCGGGGATGGGGCCCAGGTACGTATTGAACAAGGATTGTACTACGTACCCGACAAAGAGGCAGGCGTAGCTGGGGCCCATGCGTGTGCCCATAGCTACGCCTTGTATTTGGAGGAAATGGGAGGAGTCAAATGAGAAGTTATTGAGGGTAAGGACCAGCTCCGCTAGGCGGAGGAGGGTGTCAGTGGCCGGGTATAGGTTGCTTTGAATTTTTCGAGGATGTAACTAGTAGAGTGGATAAGGGAAAACCAGTGGATGTGTTATATCTGGACTTTCAGAAGGCTTTCGACAAGCTCCCACATAAGAGATTAATATACAAACTTAAAGCACACGGTATTGGGAGTTCAGTATTGATGTGGATAGAGAACTGGCTGGCAGACAGGAAGCAAAGAGTAGGAGTAGGGTCCTCTTCAGAATGGCAGGCAGTGACTAGTGGGGTACCGCAAGGTTCAGTGCTGGGACCTCAGCTATTTACAATATATATTAATGATCTGGACGAGGGAATTGAATGCAACATTTCCAAGTTTGCGGATGACACGAAGCTGGGGGGCAGTGTTAGCTGTGAGGAGGGTGCTAGGAGGCTGCAAGATGACTTGGATAGGCTGGGTGAGTGGGCAAATGCATGGCAGATGCAGTATAATGTGGATAAATGTGAGGTTAACCAATTTGGTGGCAAAAACAGGAAAGTGGACTATTACCTGAATGGTGGCCGATTAGGAAAAGGGGAGATGCAACGAGACCTGGGTGTCATGGTACACCAGTCATTGAAAGTGGGCATGCAGGTGCAGCAGGCAGTGAAGAAAGCGAATGGTATGTTAGCATTCATAGCAAAAGGATTTGAGTATAGGAGCAGGGAGGTTCTACTGCAGTTGTACAGGGTCTTGGTGAGACCACACCTGGAGTATTGCGTACAGTTTTGGTCTCCTAATCTGAGGAAGGACATTCTTGCCATAGAGGGAGTACAGAGAAGGTTCACCAGACTGATTCCTGGGATGTCAGGACTTTCATATGAGGAAAGACTGAATAGACTCGGTTTGTTCTCGCTGGAATTTAGATCCTCAAAAGTATTCTAAAAAGGTCTGATTTGAGAATATTCCTTTATCAGATAGATGAAACATAACACAATATTCTTTGTAGTAAACACAACCCTTTTGAGCTATATTCTCCGTGTATATGAGGAGAATAGTCTGCTTTAATTTTACAGGAGGAAGAGTTTTATAATTTTTTTTTAAACTTTTAGCGCTCTAGCCAATAAGTTACGCTGTTTTCTACTGCCATCTTGTGTATACAATAATCCTTGCATCAGATTACATTACAAAATCTAATATTTGATTTGAAAATAAAGATCAATGGAGATACATTAAAATAAGAAACTTTCTTCACTTTGTTACCAAGCCTTCAAGGGGGCTAAAAAATAAGTTATCTTATCTTCTGCAAACAAATTTTTAAATCTTTTTATACAATTTTGCTTAATTCTAAGCAACCTGACTAGTGCACCCAATAGAGTCAATAAATGATTCTGTATATAGACACAAAATGCTGGAGTAACTCAGTGGGTCAGGCAGCATCTCTGGAGAAAAGAAATAGGGTTGAGACCCTTCATCAGACTGAGGGGAGGGAGGGATGGAGGGGGACACTGGAGGTATGGGAAGGTATGCAAAGGTTACCTGAAGTTAGAAAAATCATTATTCATGCCGTTGAGTTGGAAGCTGCCCAAGTGAAATATGAGGTGCTGTTCCTCCAAGTTGCATGTGGCCTCGCTCTGATAGTGGAAGAGGCTCAGGACAGAACGGTCAGTATGGGAATAGGAAGGGGAGTTAAAATGTTTGGCTACTGGGAGATCGCACAGTCCAAGGAAGACTGAGTGCTTTGTCGCCCTTCTCCCAGTCACCAAACATTTTAACTCCTCTTCTATATGAATTTCAGCAAGGCCTTTGATAAGGTTCCGCATGGTAGGCTGCTCTAGAAGGTTAGATCACATGGAATCCCGGAAACAGAATTGGCTTCATGGTAGGAAGCAGAGGGTGGTGGTGAAACATTGTTTTTCGGACTGGAGGCCTATGATGAGTGGTGTGCCTCAGAGATCGGTGCTGGGCCCCATTGCTGTTTGACATCTTTATTAACGATTTGGATGAGAATGTACAAGGCATGATAAGTAAGTTTGCAAATTGCACTGTGAAGACAGTTATCAAGAATTATAACAGGATCCTGACCAGCTGGGCAAGTGGGCCAAGGAATTTCCAATAGAGTTAAATTGTGATAAGTGTGAGGTGTTGCATTTGGGGCAGGTCCTTTACAGTGAACAGTAAGGCCCAGGAGAGAATTGTAGAGCAGTGGAATCTAGGAGTACAAGTACATAGTTTCCTGAAAATGGCATCACAGGAAGATAGATTGGTGATGAAGGCTTTTGTCACATTGGCCTTCATCAGTTAGAGAATTAAGTATAAAAGTCAAGATATTATATTACAGTTATACAAGATGTTGGTGAGGCACTTTGAGTGTTGTATTTGGCTTTGGTCACACTGCTACAGGAAATAAACCATTAAACTAGCAACCATGCAAAGAAAAGATTTATGATGATTAGAGCCAGGATGTTCAGGTGCTAAAAATCTCTGAAATAGGCAGGCAAAAAGGCATAATAAATTTACAAAAAAGACACAAAAAGGCATTTATTGACAAAAAGGCATTTATTTCCACCACCAAAATATGGTTAAAAATGATAAAAATTAAAAAATTAAAAATTAAAAATAAAAATAATAATTATAAAAGTATACTACATAAAATGACCAAAGTTGCCTGGTTGCACATAATTACTAGCATTTTTTTCCAAATGATCTGGTGTTAATCAATGGCGTCTGTCAGACAGAATATGCTTCAGATGTGAAAAACCTCTTTCTACCCCAGCTGAGGTCACTGGTGCATACCCAAAACAAGCTACAAACTCTATATTCATGTTGATATCTTGTGCATAACAACAACCTTTGAGAACTTTAGCTATCTTTGTTAGATAACAAGATCTTTGTTAGCTAAAATCACACTCTCACATTTTCCTTGTATGTCTTTACCTACATCGCCAGGAACTTTACGAATATCGTCAGTTACTTTGTTGAAAACCTGCAGGTTATTCACTAATGTTTTGCCACGTTTCTCAAGGGAAGTAATAGCTTGTGGGAAGTTTGCAAAATTGGAAGCAATAAACACAAGATCGCGTTGGAGGGACTTTTTCTGCATGATTTCAATGACGATCCTGACTGCAGCAGATTCATCTTCTTCAAAACAGTTGACGATTTATTTTATCTTTTCAAAATTTGCAGCATTATAGAGTACAGCAGAGAACCATGTACCCCACCTATTCAAAATGGGCTGAAGAGGTAGCAGAATCTCAGGTGCAATTTCCTTGAACAACTGCACACGTGACGGTGCTTTGAGGAAGATTTTCTTGACATTGGAAACTAGGCGATCGACATTTGGAAACAAGCTATGTATGTGCTCGGCAATTCTATGGAGTCCGTGAGCTAAGCATGTCAAATGCAACATTTTGGGGAATAAAACTTTAAGAGCACGAGCAGCTTTTTTCATGTACGGAGCTGCATCAGTCACAAACAGAAGAACATTCTTGTGTTTTATACCTTCTGGCCAAAGTACAGCAAGTGAAGATGTAAACAACTGAGCAATAGTTGAGCTGTTTGACTTCTCCAATACTTCCGATGTCAACAAATACTCCTTTGATGGTTGACCTGCCTCCAGTGGACTGATGACCACATTGGCAACATATCTCCCCACAGCATCGGTTGTCTAGTCTATTGAGATCCATATTTTGTTGCGTGCAACTTCATCTCTACTTTTCTGCACAACAATGTTGAAGTTGCTGTCAACATAATTTTTCCGTAATGATGACTCGCTCGGTGTATGTTCCTCTGTGTATTTCTCTAAAAAACCTCTGAGAGATTTGTTTTCCAATTTCCATAGTGGAATTCCAGCATCAATGAATGCTTTGCACAGATCACTCAAACTCAGGTATGCGACCGGAGCCAGCAGTAAATATTGTGAGGAGACAAGCTTGCGTATTTCCTACCTTCAGTTTCTCTGCCGCCGACTTGTGTTTAGCTGTCTGTACATGCTGGGAGACAAAATATTTCTTCTCATGATTCACTGCTTTCTCACATGCTTTGCAAAACAGCACACAGTTGTCTGTAGAGAATATATCACTCCCGTACACTCTCACCAAATCGTTCAGTTTTTTACAAGGCGTTGACTTGACTTTGAGCATTTTGACGTTTGCAGGGGTAGATCCTACAGGAGCGGGGATGCAGACCTCTACAGGCAAGCCAAGTACAAGCTGAGAAGAGGAATCCGAGCTTCCAAGGAAAGGTACTCTGAGAAGTTGAGGAGCAAGTTCTCAGCAAATGACTTCCTCAGTGTGGAAGGGCTTGCATGTAATCACAAGCTACAAGAGGAAAAAACCCCGCTTCTTTGACAATCGTCAGCTGACCAACGACCTGAACCAGTTCTACTGCAATAAACAGAAACTTAACCCTGGTACCCCCACACCCCCTCCCCAACCAACACTTCACACCTACTCACAGCATGACTCCAGATTGAAAAGACTAGATCCTTCCCCACCTACTCCTCCCCAATCACCACTTCACACCTACTTAAAGCTGGGTTTTGCCCTGGTAGTGTAAATTTTCTTGTACGTTTTGTTAAAATGGCAAAAAAGGGCTGATTTAGGCAAACATGAAAAAGGCATTATCTTCCTGAAATCATCAAAAAAAGGCATGAAAATGCACATGGCATTTATGGCAAAATCCTGGCTCTATTGATGATATTGCCAGAGCTTAAGGTGAACTATACGGAGATGTTGGACAGGATAGGACCTTATTTCTTGAAAAGCAAGAGGTCGGGGAATAATCTTATTGAGGTATATAAAATCATGAGGGGAATAGATAGGGTGAACACACAGTCTTTTTCCCAGGGTAGGGAAATCAAAAACTGGAGCACAATGGTTTAATCTGAGAGGGGAAAGATTTAATAGGGACCTGGAGGGAATCCTTTTCACACAGAGGCAGCTGGGTAGATGGGACGAGCTGCCAGAGAAAGTAGTTGAGGCATGTAGAACAATAACATTGAAAATACATTTGGACAGGAGAATGGATGGGAAAGGTTTAGTGGGATATGTGCCAAGCTCAATCAAATGGAACTTGTTTAGTTGGGGCATCTTGTTCGGTATGGACAAGTTGGACTGAAGGGCCTATTTCTGTGTTGTATATATAACTCTCTCACTCTAAGGGCGGCACAGTGGCAGAATTACAGTACAGTACAGTACAGTACACAGTACAGCGCCAGAGACCAGAGCGATCCAGACTATGGGTACTGTCTGTACAGAGCTTGTACGTTCTCCCTGTCACTGCATGGGGTTTCTCCGGGTGCACTGGTTTCTTCCCACACTTCAAAGATGTAGATTAATTGGCTTTGGTAAAATTATAAATTGTCCCTAGTGTGTAGGATAGCGTTGGTGTATGGGGTGATCTTTGGTCTGCTCGTATTCGGTAGACCAAAGGGTCTGTTTCCATGCTGCATCTCTAAAGTCTAAAGTCCGACTGAAGCAGGCTTGATGACTGACCTTAGCGGAAATGGGATCCAACCATACCAACATAGGACCGAGAAGAAATTTGGCAACATGAAAAATCTGTAAACATTAATTCATTTTCTTTCTTTAGGGTGGCACAATGACACATCTGGTAGAACCACAACTTCACTGCTCAAAAGACTCGATCCTGACCTCGGTGCTATCTGTGTGGAATTTGCACATGCTCCCTTTGACTGCATGGATTTCGCCTGAGTGCTCTGGGTTCTTCTCACATTCCAAAGATGTGCAAAGATGTTCACCATTGTAAGTGGACTTGGTGGGTTGAAGAGTGGTAGATCCTAGAGGGTGTTAATGGGAATGTGGGGATTATGTAAATAAGAGGTTGATCATCGGCACAAACTCAGTGGGCAAAAAGCGTGTTTTTATACTGTACCCCTCTATTTCCACAGATCTTTCCAGCATTTTCTGTTTTTACTTTAGATTTCCAGCATCTGCAGTTTTTTTTGATGACTAACTTGTTGACTTTGCAAAGACTTGCTAAGTACAGTATTATTGTGCAGTAGACATAAATGTTACACATCATTATAGCAATACAAGGTCAAACAATTGCAAGTAAGGCATTTGATAAGGTCCCCCAAGGAAGACCAATACAGAAGATTATTATGTTTAAGAAAGAACTGCAGATGCTGGAAAAATCGCAGGTAGACAAAAATGCTGGAGAAACTCAGCGGGTGAGGCAGCATCTATGGAGCGAAGGTATAGGTGATGTTCTGGTCGAGACCCTTCTTCAGAAGATTATTATGCATGGCATTAACAGTGAATTGTTCATATGGATCCATAACTAACTTACTGATGGTTGTGGTGGAAGAACGATATTCAGGCTGGAGGTCTGTGACCAGTGGAATTCAGCAGGGATCTGTGCTGGGACTTCTGATATATATATATATTTTTTAATTTTTATTTATTAGAAGTACATTACATTACAACCAATTACATTAGTACTCATCACGTATATCTTATTACAATTAATGTACTCCGTCATTTTTTACACTGATAAAAAGGAAAGGTTGAGATTAAGAAAAAAGAGAAAGTGAAGGAAAATAGTGAAGGTGTAAAAATGTGACAACAAGAAAGAACAGAGACCCTGTAGAAAAGAAATTAAAAAGAAAGGATTAAGAGATAGACCCTAAAGAAGAAAAAAAAGAGAAAGAGGAAAAAAGAGAAAAACAAATACTTTGTTATAAGCATCACGCAAATGGGATATACCAACTCTCCAGCTTTCATCCCCCTTTACCTAACCTCAGGTTTTTTTTTAAGTACTTTTGCACCCTATACTTGTAATAATTCTATAAATGCAGACCACGTCAGGTGGAAGTGATCTGGTTTACCTGCCAGGAGGAGTCTTATCTCTTCTAGGTGTAATGTTTCAAACATATTTGAAATCCACATGTTTATAGTTGGTATTGGAGCGTTTTTCCAGAATTTTAGGATTAACTTTTTTCCAGTTATTAACCCGTAATCTATTAATTTCTTTTGAAACCCATTTAGTTCAGGACTATCTTCCGTTGTTCCGAAGATAATCCATTCTGCTTTTGGTATCAGTTTTATTTTAAATAATTTTGTAAAGATTTCAAAAATTTCAATCCAAAATTTTTGAATTTTTGTATAAAAAACAAATGAGTGCGCTATAGTAGCTTCTTGAGATTGACATTTATCACAAATGGATGATACATTAGTGAAAATTTTGTTCATTTTAGTTTTTGAATAATATAATCTATGTAAAATTTTAAATTGTATTAAAGGGTGTCTTACATTAATCGAACATTTATGCACGTTTAATAAATGTTCATTCCACCTTTCCTTTGAGATTTTAATAGCTAATTCTTGTTCCCAGTCTCTTCTAATACCTTCCGTAGATGGTATTTCTACATTTGAGATAATATTATACAAATAAGATATTAAGTTTGCTGATTCAGCTTTTATCTGCATTGCTTCATCCAATACATCTGCTGGGATATTATAATGATCTTTTGTATATTTTTTCAAATAGTCACATATTTGAAAATATTTAAAATATTGATTATTTCCCAGTTTATATTTTATTTGTAATTGTTGGAATGATAGTAATTTTCCAGTTTCATACAAGTCACCGAACGTTTTAATTCCTAGTCTATCCCATTGCATAAAAGATTTGTCTTTAATAGAGGGATTAAACAAAGGGTTATTAACTATTGGAGATAAAAGCGATAGATTTCTTAATTTTAAATTTTGTTTTATTTGTTTCCAAGTTCTGATTGTACTATGTATAATTGGGTTTTTGTTATAATTTATGTTATTCAGTTTCATTGGTGAGAGGAGGATCGCTGCAATATTACCAGAGGAGCAGTCCTCTCTCTCCATTACAATCCAGTCCACTTGCTGGGTAGAGTTGTCCATCAGTTGGATCATATTTTTAATATTTACTGACCAATAATAATACATGAAGTTAGGGAGTGCTAAGCCCCCTAATAGTTCAAGTGTGTTCTTTGTATTCTATGGGATTTATAATCCCATATAAAATTAGTAATGTCTGAGTCCAATTTTTTTTTAAACTTCTTTGGTAGGTATATAGGAATCGATTGAAATAGGTATAAAATTTGTGGTAAGAAGATCATTTTTATTGCATTTATTCGGCCTATTAAAGACATCGGAAGCGTTTTCCAAAATTTAATTAATGTATTTAATTTATTAAGTAGAGGATCATAATTTGCTTTGAACATGCCTTGATATATTCTGGTGATTTCAATACCCAAGTATTGAAATTTTTCTGTAGCTATTTTAAAAGGCAATTTTAAAAGATGTGTTGAGTCTTTCGGTTTTATTGACATAATTTCACTTTTATTCCAATTTATTCTGTATCCAGAAAAGGATCCAAAGTCCTCAATTAGATTTAATATGTTTGGTATAGTAATTTGAGGTTTTGTAATGTACAATAATATATCATCCGTGTATAAAGATATTTTATTATTTGAGTATTTAGTATTATACCCATGGATATCTGGATGTGTTCTAATTTTTTCTGCTAACGGTTCATTTATGAGAGCAAACAACTGTGGTGATAATGAGCATCCTTGTCTGTTTCCCCTTGATAGTTGAAATTTCGAGGATAATATGTTATTAGTTAATATTCTAGCTGTAGGTTTATTATATAATAATTTAATCCATAAAATAAAATTCTCTCCCAGTTGGAATGTTTGTAATACTTTATCCATATAATTCCATTCTACTTGGTCAAATGCTTTTTCAGCGTCCAGCGAAATAATTGATAATTCTTGTTCTTCAATTTTGTGTGAGTGCATTATATTGAGTAGACGTCTCATATTATTAGATGAATATCTCTTAGGGATAACCCCCGTCTGATCTGGGTTTATTAATTTACTAATATATTTACTTAATCTTCTAGCTAATGTTTTCGCTAATATTTTTTTTACTGTATTTAACAATGCTATAGCTCTATATGAACCCGGTTCTTCTATATTAGATAGATTAGATAGCCCTTTATTGTCATTCAGACCGAAATCTGAACGAAATTGCAACAGTCATACATAAAACAACAATAAACACATATTAACATCCACCACAGTGAGTCCACCCAACATCTCCTCACTGTGATGGAGGCAAAAGTCTTAGGTCTGCAGTCTCTTCCCTCCTCTTCTCCCTCTGCGCTGAGGCGATACCCCCCGGGCGATGTTTCCCGCGGATCAAACACCGCGGCCCGGGGTGGTCGAAGCTGCTGCCCACCAGTCCTGCAGACGCAGCCACTGGCCCGCGGCCGAACCCCAAACTCAGGCCACCACCGCCAGAACACCGTCCCAGCCACCCTCACGTGAGTACCGTGCTGTCTTCAGCCTCGGGCTGGGCCGCCCCGACATGGGCGCCGAACCTCCCCCGGGCCGGGCTGCCCCGACATGGGCGTCGCTTCTTCCCCGGGCCGGGCCGCCCCGACATGGGCGTCGCTTCTCCCCCCGGCCGGGCCGCCCCGACTTGGGCGTCGCTTCTCCCTCGGGCCGGGCCGCCCCGACTTGGGCGCCGAACCTCCCTCGGGCCGGGCCGCCCCGACTTGGGCGCTCACGGGAGCACTGTTCCAGCCCTGAGCCGGACCACCCTCACGGGAGCGAGCTCAGGGCGAGTCGTGATGGGCTCTGCCTCCGGAGCCTCGAGGTCGCCACCTCCATTAGGCCTCAGCGCAGACGGAGGCAGAGAAGGGGAATACGACCAGGGAGAGACTGCAAACCCCGTTACAACCCCCCACCCCCCCAAAACACAAACTAAAAACCAAAAACTAGACTAACCAAAACGAAATAAACAACACAAAAAACACAAACAAACAGGGCTGCCGATGAGCCGCTGCAGCCAGTGCCGCGCCGCCACTTACAGTGAATAATATCATTCTAATTCATTAGTAAATCCATCAGGACCTGGAGTTTTTCCATTCTTTAATGAATTTATTGTGTCTTCTAATTCCTTGATTGAAATTTGTGCACCCAATTCCTCTTGTTCCTTCAACTCTAACTTTGGAAGATTACAATTATCCAAGAACTCTGTAATTTTATTGGAGTCCGTTGTCGTTTTAGATGTGTACAAATTCTCATAAAATTGCGCAAATCTTTTATTAATATCCTTCGGTATGGTTAGTAATTCCCCTCTATCTGATTTAATCTTTTGGATCGTATGTTCTTTTTCTCGTTTTTTTAGCTGACGAGCCAAAAGTTTATGCAGTTTATCCCCAAATTCAAAGTGTTCCTGTTTTGTAATTTTGAAAAGTCTTATAAGTTTGGCTGATAATAGTTTATTTAATTTAAATTTCAAAATTATTATTTTATTATGTTTATCTATTGATGGATCTTTAGCATTATCTATATCCATTTGTCTAATAAGTTCTTCTAACTGTCTTTGTTCATTCTTATTCTTTTTTATTTTGAAAAGCTTGGTATGAGATTATAACACCTCTAATAAATGCTTTAAAAGATTCCCATAGTAAAGTAGGCGATATATCTGGAGTGTCATTTATTTCAAAAAAGACGTCCATTTGTTCTTTTAAATATATACTCGCTTGCGGATCTTTTAGGATTTGAGAATTGAATCTCCAAAACGATTTATTCTTAGACATTCCTTCCAGTTTTAAAAAGAAAGTTAGTGGTGAATGGTCTGAAATCGAATTTGTATGGTATGCTGGGTTGACAGTGTGAGGGATTAATTTTGTATCCACCAGGAAATAATCTATACGTGAGTATGTTTTGTGTACCATTGAATAAAACGAGTATTCCCTGCCAGTCGGATTAGCAATTCTCCAAACATCTGTTATATTAGTATTATTTATATGTATTTAAAAGTTCACTAGTTTTAGAGTTCGTATTCCGTCTCTGTTTTTGGCTTGATTTGTCTAAATACTGATCTAAAACACAGTTAAAGTCTCCTCCTATTATAACATTTTGATAATTAAACTCTGCGATTATGTTCAGAATTTTATTGAAAAAATGAGGTTTGTCAAAGTTAGGCGCGTATATATTTACCAAGGTAATTGGAGTATCATGAATTTCTTCGGTAACTATCAAATATCTCCCTTCAGTGTCTGTTATGGTATTCTTTGCTTTGAATGGTATACATTTTCTAATAATGATTGACGTACCTCTAGATTTCGAAGTATATGAAGAATGATATATTTGACCTATCCATTTCGCCCTCAACCTAGCTTGATCCTGGGATTTTAGATGAGTTTCTTGTAAGAAAATGATGTCGGAGTTGTACAGTTTCAGCTGAGCTAATATCTTACCCTTTTTAATAGGTTCATTAATACCTCTTATATTCCAACAGCAGAATGAGACTCCTCCTAGGTTCTTTTGTTTAACATCTTGCATTTTGAATAATTATAATACCTTTAAATCTTGCAGTGCATCCATGTCTCAGGTCTTTGGGTATTGGGGGAACCTTTGCATTACTAAGTTTTGTTGGCATATCCCTTTTACGCTTATCACTAAACACAAAACACAAACATGTGACTTTATGTGGTAATAATAATAATTTAAAAAAAATTGAAAAAGTGAAAATACAGTGTCTAAAATGGTCGACACTGTAACAAGTGGCCCACCTGTAGGTGGGAGAAAACCTTGTTTCGACTTCCATTGTTGATGTTAAACAAATAACTCCGCACCCTTGGTTAATCATAACATAATAGGACGGGGCCTCACAATCAGATATATAATACAAATTTACCTTATATATTTCATTATAACATATCATACATATATCGCAATTTTATCTACTAATTATTAAACGAATGATTTTACCTTCAATAATAATCAACTGTTGGTTGAAGGAGTTAATGAAACGTGCTCCTGGACCTGAGCCAGGTGCTCGTTTCTCATCCCCTCCTCCCAGTTATAGATAAGGTTTAGATTCTGATATTTGTGACATATATAAATGACTTGGATGTAAATATAGATGGGTTGACACAGGCAACTGCAGATGCTGGAATCATGAGCAAAAAATAAAGTGCTGGAGTAACAGGCGGGTCCGGCAGAATCGATGAAAAACATGGATAGGCGACGTTTCGGGTCATGTCTCTTCTTCAGACTGATTGTAGTAGGGGAAGAAAGCTAGTGGGGGCGGGACAAAGCATGACAAATGATAGGTGCATACAGGTGAAGGGGGTTGATTGTCACTTAGGTCAAAGGCCAGAGATGAAAAGGAGACAAAAAATTGGGAGATAAGGGGAGAGAGAGAGAGGTTCATTTTAGTAATGGACAAATGTGGTAAGAATCATTCATCTCTTTACAGAAGGTCAATTGAATTCTATTGAACAATCAATAACAATTCTGGACTATTGTGACAAATAGCTGTATCATAAATACATCCTTAGCAGGAAGAGAGATATAAATATGCCAAGGGAGTAAAGGATATCAGTATATTGCCATGTCCCTTTGACAAGCACTATCTGTGTAAAAAATAAACCAAAGGATTCAATCAATTTTATCTTGCTTTGTATGTGTAATACAGAATGTAAGGCAAGAAAAATTAAAATTGGAATATGTTAGGAGATTCACTTGCCTGTCCTAAAGTTAGAATAAAAGTTTTATTTCATAGCTCAGATTTCTCTAGCTATCCTTTGTTGATAATATGGCATATATTATGTGGGATTAACAGTGATGTTTTCCATTGTCATTTAACCCTTTCCTTACAACTCTAAGGACCTGGGTTTGATCCTGACCTTTGTGGCTGGATGTATGGTTTGTATACTCTCTGCGTGACGGCAAGATATATCCCACATTTCCTACCCCATCACATTTAATACATGGTTAATTGGCTACTAAATTATCCTTGGTTGTGGTGAAAGGCAAAAGTAGGGGCTGCACAGTGGCACAGTGGTAGAGTTGCTACCTTACAGCACCAGACACCCAGGTTCGATCCTGACAACGGATACTGTATGTATAGAGTTGTATGTTCTCCCTGTGACCACATGAGTTTTCTTTGGGTGCTCCAGTTTCCGCCCACACTCCAAAGACGTAGTCAGGTTTGTAGGTTAATTTGGTTAGCGAGTCTGTGATAAAATGTGGTCGTACAGCTGGAGAGTAGGAGGAATCACAGAGGGGGAGCAGCGAAAGAGGGTGTTGCAAAACTCTCGTCAGAGAGAGAACTTCAAAGTAGGTATACCTTGAGGAGATTTTGCAGTGGGGCAGACAAAATGTGTAGGAAGAAACTGCAGATGCTGGTTTACACCGAAATAGATGCAAAATGCTGGAGTAACTTGGCGGGACAGGCAGTATCTCTGGAGAGAAGGAAATGGGTCGAGACCCTTCTTCAGACTGAGTCAGGGGAGAGGGAGACTAGAGATATGGAAGGGTAAGGTGTGAAAACGCCAGGTCAAAGCAGACATTTCGAATTGGGACCCAAATGCTTATGATCTTATAGGTTATGGGGTGAAGGCAGGAGAATGGGGTTAGGAGGGAGAGATAGATCAGCCATGATTGAATGGCGGAGTAGACTTGATGAGCCGAATGGCCTAACTCTTCTCCTATCACTTATGACCCTCGTCCAACCTGATGTTGAAGATAAAGATACCAGAGGAGCTAGTATCTTTGGTTGAAGGTATGGGTACACGTTGCATGGGATGAGCGCCTGCTGCCTGTCCTCCAGGCCTGCGGTGGGCGCTGCAGAGCAGGGTGAGTGCCGCGCATCGCGAGGCTTGGCGGGGAGGCTGTGCGGTGCCAGTGACCCAGGATCAGCAGAGTCGGTGTTCGGCGGCACAGTAGTGTCGACTCGCCCTTGACGGACAAAATGACCACGGTGGAGGAGCTGTACCGCAACTATGGGATACTGGCCGACGCCACGGATAACCTGGGCCAGGTGAGTGCGGCGGGAGGGGGAAGGAAAGCGGCGAAGACGCAGCGGCGGCGGCGGCAGCTGGGCCGATAGATAGAGGCCTCAGGTAGGCCTGGACCGCGCAGGCTGCCCGGGGAGAAGAGTGAAGGAGCGGTGTCCGACTAGAGGTGGACGGGGGTGGCGGCTTGTTTATTGAGGGTGGCCGCTGCTCGCTGGTCCACCCTTCTCTCCGCCTGCGATAAACACAAAATGCTGGAGTAACTCAGCGGGACAGGCAGCATCTCTGGAGAGAAGAAACAGGCGATGTTTCGGATCGAGACCCTTCTTCAGACACAGAAGGTTCTTCATTCTCTCCAGAGATGCCGCCTGTCCCGCTGAGTTTTTCCAGTATTCTGTGTCTATCTTCGGTGTAAACCAACATTCTTCCTACGCCTTTCGTCTTCCCTCTCCCCCACCCCGCTGTTTTTAGGTACTCAAAATACTGGAGTAACTCAGCGGGTCAGGCAACAGCTCTGGACAAAATTGATATGTGACGTTTCAGGTTGGGACCCTTCTTCAGACGTACTTGAATATTCGTACAATGGCTTTGAAGAGAATAAGACACATTGTATGGAATGAGGAAAAATAAATAATATAAATATGAATTATTTGAACAACAAATTATGGATATATGAAATGATAGGACTGAGGCGAATACATTGGAGCTGCATCTAAATAAGTATTTTTCTTTGAGATGTCTGTTTAGGTAGATGAGGCCATAACATTGGGATGAACTGTTAGAGTAGCCTGGGCAAATAACTGCAGTGTATCTTGTAGATGATACAATGCCCTCCATAATCTTTGAGACAAATACCCATCATTTATTTCACTGTACTCCATAATTTGAGATTTGTAATAGAAAAAAATCACATGTGATTAAAGTGCACATTGTCAGATTTTAATAAAGGCCATTTTAATACATTTTGGTGTAAGCATGTAGAAATTACAGCAGTCTTTATACATAGTTTCTCTCACCCTCCCTCCCATATTTCAGGGCACCATCATGTTTGGGACAGCAATGTCATGGAAATGAAAGTCGTCGTGTTTAGTATTTTGTTGCATAACCTTTGCATGCAATGACTGCTTGATGTCTGCAATTCATGGACATCACCAGTTGTTGGGTGTCTTCTCTGGTGATGCTCTGCCAGGCCTGTTTTGCAGCCATCTTTAGCTTAAGCTTGTTTTGGGGGTTAGCCCCCTTCAGTTTTCTCTTCAGCATATAAAAGGCATGCTCAATTGTGTTTCAGATCGGGTGATTCACTTGGCCACTCAAGAATTGACCTTTTTTAGCTTTGAAAAACTCCTTTGTTGCTTTAGCAGTATATTTAAGTATCCTTAAGAAAGGATGTACTGGCCCTGGAGGCAGTGCAGCGAAGGTTTACAAGATTAATTCCTGCAATGAGGGGATTGACATATGAGGAAAGGTTAAGTAGGCTGGAACTCTACTCTTTGGAGTTTAGAAGAATGAGAGGCGATCTCATTGAAACATATAAGATCGTGAGGGGCCTTGATCGGGTGGATGCACCGAGGATGTTCCCAATGATCGGGGAAACTAGAACTAGGGGACATAGTTGTAGAATAAGAGGGGGCTCTTTTAAAACTGAGATGAGGAAGAACTTCTTCACCCAGAGGGTGGTTAATTTATGGAATTCACTGCCCCAGGGAGCAGTGGAAGCAGAAACATTAAATATATTTAAATCTAAAATAGATGTTTTTTTAGCTGCCAAGGGGATAAGGGGCTACGGGGAGAGGGCAGGGATATGGACCTAGGTATGGTTAGTATAGTAAGACCTGAGTGATCTCCTGGACAAGTGTCGATCGCCTGGATTGGGGTCGGAGAGGAATTTCCCGGATTTTTTTCCCGAATTGGACCTGGGTTTTTATCCGTTTTTTTGCCTCCCCCAGGAGATCACGCGGTTCTTGGGGTGGAGAGGGGTGATAGCGATATAAAGGGGAGGGTAGTGTCTTGTGTTCTGTGTCTTGTGTCTACTGTTTGTGGGTAAGGGTGTCTGTTTAGTGTTCAGCCATGAGCGAATGGCGGTGCGGGCTCGATGGGCCTGGTGGTCTACTCTCGCACCTACTTTCTATGTTTCTATGTTTCTATGTATTTGGGATCATTGTCTTTCTGTAGAATGAACTGCCGGCCAATGAGTTTTGAGGCATTTATTTGAACTTGAGCAGATAGGATATGTCAATACCCTTCAGAATTCATTATGCATCAGCAGTTGTATCATCAATGAAGATAAGTGAGCCCGTACCTTCAGCAGCCATACATGCCTTCCCCCTTAGAATAAAGGGGAAGCCATTTAAGACTGAGGTGAGAAAAAACTTTTTCACCCAGAGAGTTGTGAATTTGTGGAATTCCCTGCCACAGAGGGCAGTGGATGGATTTAAGAGAGATTTAGATAGAGCTCCAGGGGCTAGTGGAATCAAGGGATATGGGGAGAAGGCAGGCACGGTTATTGATTAGGGACGATCAGTCATGATCACAATGAATGGCGGTGTTTGCTCGAAGGGCCGAATGGCCTCCTCCTGCACCTATTTTCTATGTTTCTATGCCCAGTCCATAACACCCCCACCACCGTGTTTCATAAATGAGGTGGTATGCTTTGGATCTTGAGCAGTTCCTTCTCTCCTTCATACTTTGTTCTTGCCATCACTCTGATATAAGTTAATCTTCATCTCATCTGTCCACAACCTTTTTCCAGAACTGTGTGATGATGTTCTAAACAGTTGATTTTGGTAAGTAAGGTTTGGCTGATGTCTCTAAGAGTTTTATTGTTGTTTCTCAGTCTCATAACAGCTTCTTTGACTTTCATTGGCACAACTTTGGTCCTCGTTGATAAACAGCAATAAAAGTATCCAAGGGTGATGAAAAGACTAGGTGCTGAGAGCTCTCTTATACCTGCATTAAGGAGGCAATTAAACACACCTGAGCAATTACAAACACCTGTGAAGCAATGTGTCCCAAACATTATGGAGGGCACTGTACGTACTGCAGCTGCTGCATGTTGTCCATGAAGAGAATGAATGTTTAATGAGAAGCCAAATAAGCGGGCAGCTTTGCTATGAATGGGTCAAGCCTTTAAAGAATTACTGAAGGTACGCTCCTTGGGAGATTTGCTTGTTCTGGCTTGTGCCTTGCAAATGTTGGAAAGGCCATGGGTACAGCTCCTCCACCGTGGTGAGTTGCTTGTTAGAGGAAACATAACCTTTTGTCTTCCTTGCATAGTAATTAAAGTTCTGCATTGCAGTTTCATTTGGCCTGCACCTCTCTTTTTTGTAGGTAATCTTGGTGTTGCTCCTGTATGCTATCTACATTCCTTATTTAGCTAGAGTTGATCCTCTGGCTTGATAGTAATTAAGCAGCAAGTGATTGGCTACGCCATGAATTTAATGATTGTGGTAGCAATGAAGTCCGGTGGACCACCAACAGCAGCAAAAAAAATTGGTTGCCATTCTTTAAACACGTGGCTTGGCAAATCTCTCGTTCCAAGGGTTTAAGCTGCCAGATCTCTTATGAACCTATCCCAATTAACACATTTGCAATGCAATATGGCATGGTGGAGGGTCAGCTCAGTGTTCAAACAGGATTTCACAATAGGAGGATTTGTGGTAGTCACTTCTACCAGAGATCCTCATGAAGCAGGTAGATTGAGGATGAAGTTTTCCCTTCTGTTTGTTCCCTTCTGCACCAATCTGGCAGCTATATTTTTCAGTGCTTGGCCAGTTGAATGTGGAGTTGCTAAGGCTTTTTAAAATCATGGACATCAACTTTTCCCACCCTGACTACATGCTGCGCTATTGCTATTTTTCGTGCTTCTGTGAACTGCTCACTGTGGAAGTGCTCTGATTCATCAGCTGATGGAGTAATTAGGAGATAGTTATTACTTGCCTGTGTTTGACCTGATTCCTTGAAACATTTGGGAGTCTGGAGACAATGTTAGTGCCTTTCAGGGCCACTTACTCCTTCCTGCCTCTTAACTACTGTATGACCCCACCTGGAGGGTCTGTGCTTTGGTGAGATGATACTAAGTAATTGTGATGGAGGATAATTAGCATATTGTTTACATCTGGCTGCTGGCTTGATGTTTGTAAGACATTATTTTGCAAAGTTGACTGAGCTGAGAGCAACTTAGCTGTATCTTAAATCGGTGCCTAAGTCACAACCAAGCAGTCAGTCTAGTTTTGTACTTTTACTGTTGAATGTTACAGTAATGGTTCAACTGAATGGCTTGAAGGGCCACTTCGGAAAACCTTTGAGGCAACCATGTGGGGTAAATCTAGAATTACATAGGCTAAACTAATTAAGGGTTGCAGAGCCCCCCCCCCCCCCCCAATACCCCAAACAATACTAATTAACTAGATCGGGTTTCAGAACAACCTCAGGGCTTTCATGGTCATCATGACTCGAATTAATAGTTTGTTTGCAAATCGCAAATTATTAACTGAGTTTTAATACACATAGATAGCTCTTTAAGATGAAGTAAAATGTTAATAGTGAAAATGCTTCCACGTCAGGAAGAGTATAACGAGAGGCCATAAATATAGGATGAACATTGAGATATCAATCAGGAATTCGGGTGACATCCCCTTATCCAGTGAAAATTTCAAAGGATATTCCAAGTTCAAGGATTCTTAAGAAGAAAGGGAAGTTGGTGATTAAGAACTGTTGTCTAAAAATTGGTGAAGGTGTAGGGAATTCAAGGGTTCAGGTTTTTTGGATAGGTGATAACAATATGTGATGGTGGTGAAGGATTGGGGTGGAGAGCATTAAATAATATTAGGTAACTTGAGAGCAGGAAGGAAATTTAAGTGCTCAACAGATCGTGGGAGAGGTGTGTGTTAGATGAGCTTGATGGGGGAGTGGAAGATAGCAGAGGAGTGAGAGAAAATATGATTTCAGGACTGTGGCATGGCCTGTGTACAATGGACCAGAGAATGGAAGTAAGCAGCAAAGGAAGCTGACTGCTTCTAATATTGGCGATCAGGTCCATGTGCTCCTTGCACTTGGTGACAGAGCATTTGGAGAGACTTTGCCATTTCAGAATGTCTGGAATAGTGAATAATTTTGTCAGGTGAAAACAGGGCCCAGTAATACTTCCAGAATAAACCAGATTCCAACATTTTGATCAGAAAGCAGATGTATTTCAATATCTTCAACAATTTGGAAATGATTGATTGGAATATACCTCCGAACATTTGAACCAAATGGAATAGGCTATTTTATTGCTGGAATATGAGCCAAATTTTCACATCGACCCGTCAGACTGAAGATGACCCATTCTGCGCCTTCATCTCCAATTCAATGGCTTCTGGCAGTTTATGGTTCTTGCGCAGTTTTGACTTAGAACAGTAGTACGGTGAACTTTATGCAACTGAATTATCTGTATATTTTTGTGAGGCTTCGTGAGTAAATTCTAACCATAATTTTTCTTTTTGCAGTACAAAGATTCGTATCAGGCTATTCTAGATGGTGTGAAGAGTGGAGCCAAGGAGAAAAGATTGGCAGCACAATTTATTCCAAAGTTCTTCAAACATTTTCCAGAGTTGGCAGATAGTGCCATCAATGCTCAGTTGGATCTCTGTGAGGATGAAGATCTTTCGGTAAGGGTTATCATTTATTTTTGTTAGTCTGATCTTGGCTTGGTGGGGAGGCATAGATTTAAGTAAGAAGTATTTTTTTGAAGAGAGGAAAGAAGAAATTGATTGCTCTTTTCTAAACTGATTTTCAATTGTCTTGAATGGTAAAGTTCCAATGTATTATGTTTTGATTGTTGATTATAAATGAGGAAATGTTTAAAGTATATCAGAATGTTTAAGAATGAATGCAATGTGTCATTTAATTAAACTTAACATAATAAATAAGTATAATAAAGTGATGTATTTTTTAGATTCGCCGTCAAGCCATTAAAGAATTGCCTCAGTTTGCAACCGGTGACAATCTTCCAAGAGTTGCAGATATATTAACACAGCTCTTACAAACTGGTATGTGAATATTTTGACATGAGTGTTTTAATACTCTCAGTTAAACTTTTATTCTGCCTACGTTCCTGTTCAATTTTATCACATAGGTAAAAATTCAAAGAAATTGACATTCAAATTATTTTACTTCAAGACTTCACGTAAGGACTATTGCTATGGTAGAGCTAAAATATTATTTTTATTAAGCTCCGCTATGGATTTAACTGGAAATATATTTGTGAAGAGTGATCATTTGAAGGCCACTTGCTAGTATATTTTGCTGACCATGTAGAGCAATATTCTGCCAGTTGCACGGTGGTTGGTCAAATTCACAACTGGATTTTCAGTAATAAAAGTTACTTTAGAACAACAGTGATGCTTCTAATAATAAAGAATCATAGTTTTAGCGCAAAATTGAAAGAGATTTGTAACCCATCATATAGTACAAAGACTGGTTATCTACTGGACTTTAAATGTCAATGCAGTATATTGATGTTGATTTGATTACTGTTCACCAGTACGTGTAGGTTAATTGCAATGTTAAAATAGTTTGTTACTGGATGCCCTTCTACTGCGGATGATACGAAGATAGATGGCGGGGCGGGTAGTGTTCAGAAAGCAGGCAGAAGGACTTTGACAGGTTGGGAGAGTGACCAATGAAGTGGCAGATGGAATACAGTGTAGCAAATTGTGCGGTCACGCACTTTGGTGGGAATAAAGGTGTGGACTGTTTTTTTAAATGGGAAGATGATTCAAAAATTGTAGGTGCAAAAGGACATGGGAATGCTGGCGCAGGATTCCCAAAAAGTTAATTTACAAGTTGAAATGGTAAATATTTATGTGCCTAATTTTGATAATCCCTAATTTTTAAATAAAATCCTGAATATAATTACAGAGTTTAATTATCAAAATGTGATAATTGGGGGAGATTTTAATTGTGTTTTAGATCCATACTTGGATAAATCTTCACAACAGAGCAGGGGCAACACAAAATCTAAAACCAGGGAAATCTTAAATACTTACATAAAAAATACAAATATAACAGATGTCTGGAGGATCGCTAACCCTGTCGGAAGGGAATACTCGTTTTATTCAATGGTACACAAAACGTATTCATGTATCGACTATTTTTTAGTGGATACAAAACTAATTCCCTATACACTGAACCCAAAATATTACAATAGCATAATATCCGATCATTCCCCGTTAACTTTTTTTTTTTAATTAGAAGGAATGCCTACTAATAAATTGTTTTGGAGGTTTAATCCTCAAATCCTAAATGACCCACAAGGGGAAATATATTTAAAACAACAGATGGAACTTTTTTTAAAGATTAATGATACCCCAGAGATCTCACCAACTTTACTATGGGAATCATTCAAAGCATTTATTAGAGGATCTATAATCTCATATCAAGTAGGTATGTTACAAAACTTACCTTCAGTCGCGCTGTAATTCTGCCACTGGCCGTGTGCGCGATTTTGGCGCCTTTAAGGGGGGGGGCGGGGTTAAAACGCGGTTTCTCCTCCCTTGTCCTGGAAATATTTTGTTGGAGTACAAACCTTCGCTGAGAAAATCGTTCCTACCGGCGTTTTTTGAATTTTTTATTTTTATTAAATTGTCAATGTCAGCGCTACAGTCATTTTAAAAGCAGCTCCTGAAGCGTCAACGCCGATAACGGGGACGGATTTCACACAATGGACAGGTAAACGAAAGTGCTTTCTTTAAATGTATAAAAGTGCTTCTTAAGAAGCCTTTAATTCACATTTTGTCATGCGACACGGTGATTTTATTCCCCGAATTAACGGCAGTATTTTTCATGCCAATACGGGGTTAAATTCACCGCAAATCAACGTTCCAAATGATCGCGTTCCAGCAAATCCTCACTCGCAAGATGAATTAAATCCCCATTAATTTACAGGTATTAAACATTCAATTCCTTCCATTTGGCCTGTAAATTCATGAAAATTAGATTTAAAAATTATGTTATATTGTGAATTATTGTGTGAATGTTATTTGGACACTTAGGCTATTTAAAAATGTTAATCTATTCTTAAGAAATTGATAGATGTTTAGATCTAGTAATTGAATTTTGTAATTAGCTACAATTAGGTAACTAACGAATTATATGCTTTACTTTCATGTCTTCGAAGTAAGATTGTTTCATATTTGTTTCAGAATGCTTCAATCTATAATACCTGAAAATTTCTTTCAGTTACCATAATTTTTAAGAAGGTTATGGGCTTTTAACTGTCCTCGATCACAGCTTTTGTGTTAAGTCGATGGAAAAGCAATAGGGAACTAGATGCTAATTTCTGAGTATGATAATGGCCATAACTTTTTTAATACTGAAGATATGAAAGTGAATTAAGTGTCAAATTAAACTTCTTTTTATGCTTTATCTGATGGGATAAATTGCAGACTTTATTTTTAAAATCTCAAAATTTTGTAACATTGCTATATCAAGCTTATCTAAATAAAAAGAATAAGAAAGAACGAAGGCAGTTAGAAGAACGAATTAGAGAATTGGAATTAGATAATGCTAAAGAGGCAACTATAGATAAACATAATAAAATAACAACAATGACATTTAAATTAAACAAAATATTATCAGCAAATGTCATTAGATTATTTCAAATTACAAAACAGGAAAATTTTGAATTTGGGGATAAACCACACAAACATTTGGCTCGACAACTGAAAAAACGGGAAAAGGGTCACACGATTTTAAAGATTAAATCAGATAAAGGGGAATTGTTAACACTACCTAAGGATATTAATAAAAGATTCGCTCAATTTTATCAAAACTTATATACATCTAAAGCGTTAGCAGATAGTACCAAAGTTATAGAGTTCCTGGATAATTGTAATCTCCCAAAACTCAATTTGATCGAACAAGAGGAATTAGGTGCACAAATCTCAACTAAGGAAATAGAAGAAACAATAAATACATTAAAGAATGGAAAAACACCAGGACCAGATGGTTTTAGTAATGAATTTTATAAAAGATTCTACGAGATAATTACACCACGGCTACATAAAATGTATACATATGCTTTTAAAGAACATACACTTCCAGAAACATTAGCGGAATCAACGATTACACTTATACCTAAAAAAGGTAAAGATTTAGAAGATCCGGGTTCTTATAGAGCTATTGCGCTGTTAAATACAGATCAAAAAATATTAGCGAAAGCATTAGCTAGAAGATTAAGTAACTATGTTAGTATATTAATAAATCCGGATCAAACAGGGTTTATACCCAAGAGATACTCATGCTATAACCTGAGACATCTGTTTAATATAATGCACTCACATAAAACCGAAGAACAAGACTTACAAATTATTTCACTGGACGCAGAAAAAGCATTTGATCAAGTGGAATGGGATTACCTTGTCAAAGTATTGCAAAAATTTCAAATGGGAGAGAATTTTATCGCTTGGGTAAAATTATTATATGATAGGCCTACTGCCAGAATATTAACTAATAATATTTTGTCCCCGAAATTTCAATTATCAAGAGGAAATAGACAGGGATGTTCATTATCACCTCTGCTATTTGCTCTTGTAATAGAACCGTTAGCGGAAAGTATTAGAATACATCCGAACATCCATGGGTATAATACAAAATACTCAAATAATAAGATATCATTATACGCAGATGATGTACTACTATATATCACAAAATCACAAATCAGTATACCAAATATATTAAATTTAATAGAGGAATTTGGATCCTTTTCAGGATATAGAATAAATTGGAATAAAAGTGAAATTATGACGATTAAACCTCAAGACCCAACACACCTGTTAAAATTCCCCTTTAAAATCGCTTCAGAAAAATTTAAATATTTGGGAAATGAAATTACTAGAAAATATAAATCTTTATTTAATGCAAACTATATGCCCTTACTCAATAAATTAAACATACTGATTAAATTCTGGAAAACTCTCCCGATGTCTCTTATAGGCCGAATAAATGCTATAAAAATGATCTTTTTACCACAAATTTTATATCTATTCCAGTCAATACCGATATATTTACCAACATTTTTTTTTTTAAATTGGATGCTGATATTACAAACTTTATATGGGACTATAAATCCCACAGAATCCAAAGAAAACATTTGTGTAAACCTAAAGAATGGCAGATTATCACTCCCTAATTTTTTATATTATTACTGGGCCACAAATGTCAAAAATGTGATTCACCTGTTGGACAATTCGGCCCAGCAAGTGGATTGGATAGTAATGGAGAGAGAGGATTGTTCCCCTTTTAACATAGGAGCGATCCTTCTCTCACCAACAAAAATGAACAATACAATATACAGTAAAAATCCAATTGTTCATAGTACAATTAGAATTTGGAAACAAATAAAATTAACTTTAAAATTAAGAAATCTATCACTTCTCTCGCCTATAATGAATAACTCTTCGTTTAAACCTTCTATGATAGATAAATCTTTTACAAATTGGGATAGAGTAGGAATTAAAACGTTTGGAGATATGCATGATAATGGAAGTTTTTTAACATTTCACCAACTACAACTTAAATACAACTTGAGTAGTAATCAATATTTTAAATACTTTCAAATACGTGACTATTTGAAAAAATATACACGAGAATATCAAAATATGTCTCCTGACCTATTAGATGAGATAATGAATATAAAAGCGGAATCAGCTAATTTAATATCATACCTGTATACTTCCATTTTAAACATAGAAATTCCATCATCTGATGGGATTAGAAGAGAATGGGAACAGGAACTGGCTATAAAAATCTCGAAAGAGAGTTGGGATAAATACCTGTTATATGTGCATAAATGCTCGATTAACGTAAGACACACACTAATTTAATTTAAAAATTTACATAGATTATACTATTCGAAAGTTAAATTAAGTAAATTTTACCCAAATACCTCTTCTATGTGATAAATGCCTAACCCAAGAAGCAACTATAGCACATTCTTTTGTTTTTTGTATAAAAATCCTAAAATTTTGGAATGAAATTTTTGAAATTTTCACTAAATTATTTAAAATAAAACTGAAACCGAATGCAGAACTGATTATTTTTGGAACAATAGAAGCAAGTTTGGAGCTGACTTCGTTTCAAAGGAGTTTTCTTAATTATTAATAACGGCAAAAAAACATACTGAAATTTTGGAAAAATGCTCCCACGCCAACGACAAAAATGTGGACTTCTAATATGTCGGAATTGTTACACCTAGAAGATATGAGATTCCTCTTAGCAGGTAAACCAGACCAATTCCAAAAGATTTGGTCTCCATTTATCGACTTATTACAAACATAGGGTGCAACAAAATGTTGATAATAAATGGTTTCAGGACCTGGCGAGGGGTGAGTAAAGATATGAAGTAGGTACATCCCTTTCATATTGTCCTACCTTATCTTATGTTTTCTTTTTTCTTTTTCCTCCTTTTGGTTTTTCTCTTTTTCTTTTTCTTTTTTTTAACTATTTCTTATGGTTTAGGTCCATATGGGTGTTCCTGGACCACTCTTTCAATCACTCACTTACTATCTTTACTAACTCTTTCTATCCTTTTCATTATTAAAGTTTAAAATAAGAAGTGGTACAAGAAAAGTATAAACCAACGTTATTGCAGATTACTGTAATGTACAATACTTCTAATAAAATAAAAAAATAAAAATAAATGGTAGTAAGGATGGCAAATGCGATGTTAGCATTCGTTTCAAGAGGACTAGAATATAAAAGCAAGGATGTAACGCTGAGGCTTTGTAAGGTGCTGAAGCATTGTGAGCAATTTTGGGCCCCATATTTGAGGAGGGATGTGCTGACCTTGTAGAGTCCTGAGGAGATTTACGAGAATGATACCAGGGATGATTGGGTTTACATGATGAGCATTTGACAGCTCAGTTAAGGGCAGTGAAAATTTAGGTAATCTTTCTGCAATGTGTTCTAAGCAAATAATATTAACTGATTAAATCTGATTATCATTACATAACCAAATTCTGGAATCTATTGTCCCCATTTGTTTTCCAGATGATAATGCCGAGTTCAACTTGGTAAATAATGCATTAATATGTATATTCAAAATTGATGCTAAAGGTAATTGCTATTTTCTTATTGTTGATGCATATTTTGACAAGCTTTAGTATATGCCATGAAAGTACTATTTTGAACTGTGTTGTAAAGAAGTTATATACATTTAGTACTTCATTTTACTTGTCAAATTCATTTGACATACCAATAGGTGAGCACGTATTTCACATACTTTTAAGAGGCAATTTTGGAAAAACCTACATGTAAAATATAGTTTATTTAAAAGTTACAATGATTGCATTTAATTTGCTCGGTAAAATGCTGGGCAATAGTATTATTCTGTAAAGACTTGCAGATTATTAACCTGTGATAGGGTATCACTTTGGAGTTTCAGAGAAATAGGTGGAGAACCTACATAGTAATAAAGAACAAGGAGTAAAAATATCAAATTAGGGGTAAAAAGTAAAAAGAATTAAGACAATAATAACACTTTTACAAAAATTAAGTTTGGAAATGTGGAGGAATAGTGGTATAAAAATAAATAGCATCTTATGTGGATATAATCAAGTTCTGGTTGTTGAATAAAATGGATTTGTAAATATCAGCAGGGATATGGGGATGATGTGTATTGATTATTAAAGGCTGTCAATGTAGAAGTTAAGGACATCTGGAAATATAGCTCTATAGTTGTGCTTTTTAATGCTTTTTGCATTATACCTCTTGCAAACTTTCATACAACATGTGCATATTATATATATTTTTTAAACATTTAATTTCTTTCTTCGGAAAGGAACCTTGGGTGGTCTTTTCACACAGATAATCCAAGGGGAAGACATTGTGCGAGAACGTGCCATAAAGTTTCTTTCCACAAAACTGAAGGCACTGCCAGAAGAAGTAATGAACAAAGAAGTGGAAGAATACATTTTTGTTGAATCCAAAAAGGCAAGTAAATTGAAATAATTCTGTAAATTCTATTTTGTTTCCAAATTTAAGTAGTTGGTGAGTACCTCTAGTAGGTCTGAAATATTCTACAGTATTATTGAAAGATAATCAGTGAGTCAGAAGAATATCTGTGTGAGATATTGATTAAAGTGAGGATAGTTATCATACTTAATTGTGAGCTACAAAAACTGAGAAACAAGTATTATGGAATGTTCTTGGTTTACAATTGGAAGCAGTTAGAAATAATTTATAAATTTGTGTGGATTCATATTTCAGTATTGTCCTGCTTTATTATTAAGTTTTATATCACAACCACTTGCCTTTTAAATTGAGAATAATTATCTTTGGGATAAATGTTGTTTGAAACTAATTAGCTGTTAACTGCATTACACAAAAAAATAGAGCTTTTCTTTCCGAGCAGCTCCCACTTTAATGGCACACTAGCCACATTCTAATTTCTGCATATAGGCAAGTGTTTCACTCCAACAAAGGTTTGTAAACAAATGGGAATATCTCTCGGAATGTCCCGATCCATATTTCTATTTCTCTATCTTCTCTTAAATGTACTCTGAATTGAACTGATGCCAGCTTGATAGATTTTTCAAGCCAAGATATAATCCAAAATAAGTAATATCACAGTGGTTTATTTCAGATTTGAGATTTTATATAAACTCAGCTCAAGCTTTGTGGACAAATTTACATGAAGCTGGCAAATTTTATTTTCTAAATTTAGAAATGTCACCAGCAAGTGGTGGTAAGCAACATTTGCAACTGCAGAACAGGATCATAGTGTTTTGTGGATTTGCTAATATGGCATCACTTTAAATAATAGAACATTTTCATTGCTGTTGTTTGTTGCCAGCATAGAAAGAATTGTTCAACCAAACTTGAAAGGGTTTTTTTTCTTGTCAAACCCATTTCTTCACCATGCACCGTGAACAACTGTAGAACCATGGTTTTCACCTAGTTTAAATCAAAATTGCCCAAGATGCAAGTTAAACATTTTCAGTGTTGGTTAAATGCTTTTTACAAATGATAGCAACTTTATTTTTTTAAATGAATTTTTATTTTGTTCTTTTTAAACAGCACTCAAAGGACAAAAGTATTTTAAAATGTATTCCCATTCCTCCATCCCCACCATTTTAAAAGAAAGGAATTTAGGAGGGACATAATTTTTTAAGGAGCAGCATTTATGTCAAATATTTTGTTTTTAGGTACTTGATGATGTTACAGGAGAGGAGTTTGTTTTATTCATGAAAATTCTGTCTAGCCTGAAGAACCTTCAGACAGTAAGTGGTCGACAACAGTTGGTCGAGTTGGTGGCCGAACAGGCAGATTTAGAGCAAGTGTTCAATCCTGCAGATCCCGATTCCGTGGACAGATTACTACAATGCACAAGACAGGCTGTGCCGCTTTTCTCGGTGAGAATAAACTTCAATAAATTAATAGCTGTCTTATCGTTTGCAATGTAACTTTAACTTGCCAGATATTTTGAAAATATTAAGTTTTGTTTTTGCTTTTAATAGTAACACTAACCAGTATAATAGGTTGATTTTTGCTTCAAATAGTCACATCTGAAAGTTGGTGGACTTCTATATTATTAAAAGTCTGATCTTGACCGCTTTTGGCTCGCTGTGCTGTGATTTCCGAGAGAACGCCGCCACCTACGGCCGTCATTTTTGGCCACCTCACTCGGAGCCGCCTTCCGGGACCAGAGGATTTTTCCCATCGATGAAAAATCAGAGAGATATTAATGTTTTTAAAACATTTGCAATTCTCTCTGCTGCCCTTGCTGCAGGGAGGGGGAGGGACTATAAAACCAGGAAGTGGTGTGCCTCACTCAGTCTCTGCAAGTGGAGGAAGCCAGAGGGTCACGTCTCTCTGAGCTCTGAATAACACTGAACACATGTCTACTCAACTGTGAGTGCCCTTAATGTGGTTTGAAAATGAAAATATGGTTGGTTTGAAGTAAAAAGGAACTACCTGCAAATGGTTGTTTGGTGGGGTTGGGTTGAAGTGAAAAGGCACTGCCTGCAAATGGTTGTTTGGGGGGGTTGGGTTGAAGTGAAAAGGCGCTGCCTGCAAATGGTTGTTTGGGGGGGTTGGGTTGAAGTGAAAAGGCACTGCCTGCAAATGGTTGTTTGGGGGGGGTTGGGTTGAAGTGAAAAGCCACTGCCTGCAAATGGTTGTTTGGGGGGGTTCGGTTGAAGTGAAAAGGCACTGCCTGCAAATGGTTGTTTGGGGGGGTTCGGTTGAAGTGAAAAGGCACTGCCTGCAAATGGTTGTTTGGGGGGTTGGGTTGAAGTGAAAAGGCACTGCCTGCAAATGGTTGTTTGGGGGGTTTGGGTTGAAGTGAAAAGGCACTGCCTGCAAATGGTTGTTTGGGGGGGGTTTGGGTTGAAGTGAAAAGGCACTGCCTGCAAATGGTTGTTTGTCTAAACTTGACAACTTCTTGTTTGCACTATATTGATTTTAGATAAAACGCTGCCACTTACGGCTGTGATTTTTGGCCATCTTACTCAGTTCCCCTCCGCTCATCAGGTGCAGAGGATTCTTCCCATCAATGAAAAACAAAAGTGTTATTAGTGTTTAAAAAATGTTGAGAATCTCTCTCCTGTCAATCATGCCATGAAGGCCACACCTTTTCCGGTGGGAGGGGGAGGGATTATAAAACCCGAAAGTGTGGGTGTGGCTCAGTCTCTGCATGATGGGGGAGGGAGAGGTCACGACTCTGTCTGAGCTGTGAATCAACTGAACACTGAATGTCTACTGAACTGTGAGTGTGGTGTTTTGTGTGGTTTTATGGTGGTTTTTATGGTCATTTCACCTTGCTTGAAATGGTATGAAACTGCATTTGAATGTGGTGTCATTGCACCCTGCATGAAATGGTATGAAACTGCATTTGAATTTGGTGGCCTTGCACCCTCCTTGAAATGGTATGAAACTGCACTTGAATTTGGTGGCCTTGCACCCTGCTTGAAGTGGTTGGCACTCTGCTTGAAATGGAATTTCAAGGAATAGCCGTGAGTCAACTGCCAGCCCACCAGCCGTGAGTGAGCAGCCAGCACATCAGGCGTGAGGGACTGAGCTGCCACCCCAAGAATCCATTTGGCCCACAATGTCCATACTAGCCCTCTGGAGACCAGTAGTCCCTGCAACCAACAACACCCATACCAGCGCTCCAGAAAGCCCCCCCCCCCCCGGCCACCAATATTGGAATTGGTGGAGAGGTGGAATATTGTGTCGGGGGACCAGCCCTCCCGTGTGTACATGGGACCCAACGGGTCCCACTTAGTCTAGTATTTATTGCAATTATAGACATTGTGAAAGATCTTAAAAATAAACCTTGTGCAAGTTTTTTTGCATGTTTGAGGCTCAATATTAAATAAATTTTAAATGCACCTATTTAGCTAAATTAAAGAAACAGTGCCCTCCTCCCCGAAATGGCACCTTCCCATCAAAATGAATTGATCTGCTGCATTTCGAGCGATAGAGCAGCTAAAGTACCAATTGTCATTCAAGGAAATCAGTAGAACGATGTGGTCTTCTGCTGGTAGGCTTGAGGGGTTCAGTGACAGATTACAATAATGGGATTGGTAATCAGCAGGTATAAATTCAGGAATTCAGGCTTTTGCAAGAGGAACTGTTGGTTTTTAATTGTACATTCTGGGTAGAAGTACATCACCTAAGCTTTAAGAGATTGACTTGAGTATTTCACTGGAGTTAAAATAGTATTGGGAATAATAAGATGGATAGTGTAAAACCCAACAAATACTTTGGAGTACATATGTAATCAGGAAGTTCTTTGAAACTCTTTAAACGTTTGTAAAATGGGGAGCTCCTGTCATAATAAAAGAGAGGCACAAGAAATTGCAGATGCTGAAATCTGGAGGAAAAAACAAACAACCGGAGGAACGCAGCAGGTCAGGCAGCATCTGTGGAAGTCAATGGATGGCTGATGGGAGGGATCGGGGCCTTTATATCTGAAGAAAGTTCTGACCTGAAGCCTCGTCTGTCCATTTTCTTATACAGATGATGCTTGAAAGGCTGAGTTATTCCAGTACTTTACTTTTTGCTTGATAACAGAAGAACACTGATGAAGGTTTCAACCTTCATACGGTTGGGCAGTGCTGGGCTTTGTCCTCAGCTTAGCAAGAGAACAACAATGTGAACACTTGGACAAAGACCTATCATTTATTTGTCTCTGTATTCCACAATTTGAGATTTGCAATAGACAAAAATCACATGTGGTTAAAGTAGCAATGTTACAAAATTTTGAGATTTAAAAAATCAAGTCTGTAATTTATCCCATCAGATAAAGCATAAAAAGAAGTTTAATTTGACACCTAATTCACTTTCATATCTTCAGTATTAAAAAAGTTATGGCCATTTTCATACTCGGAAATTAGCATCTTGTTCCCTATTGCTTTTCCATTAACACAAAAGCTGTGATCGAGGACAGTCAAAAGCCCATAACTTTCTTAAAAATTAAGAGAACTGAAAGAAATTTACAGTTATTATAGATTGAAGCATTCTGAAACAAATATGAAACAATCTTAGATGACATGAAATTAAAGCATATAATTAGTTAGTTACCTAATTGTAGCTAATTACAAAATTCAATTACTAGATCTAAACATCTATCAATTTCTTAAGAATAGATTAACATTTTTAAATAGCCTAAGTGTCCAAAAAACATTCACACAAGAATTCACAATATAACATAATTTTTTTGTCTCATTGTCATGGATTTACAGGCCAAATGGAAGAAATTGAATGTTTAATACCTGTAAATTAATGGGAATTTATATCATCTTGCGAATGGGGATTTCTGGAACGCGATCATTTGGAACGTTCATTTACGGTGAATTTAACCCCGTATTGGCATGAAAATTATCGCCGTTAGTTCGGGGGGGGAAATCACCGTGTCGCATGTAAAAATGTGAATTAAAGGCCTCTTAAGGAGAACGTTCATACATAAAAATAAAGCACTTTCGTTTACCTGTCCCATGTGTGAAATCCGTCCCCGTTGTTGGCGTTGAGGGGTTCAGAAGATGATTTTAAAATGATTCCAACGCTGAACTTGTCGGGAGATTTTTAAAACAAAATACGCAAAACGCCCCTCGGAACGATTCTTCCGCAAAAGCTTGTACTCCAACAAAATATAATTCAGGACGAGGGAGGAGAAACCCGCGTTTTAACCCCGCCCCCCCTTAAAGGCGCCAAAATCTCGCACACGGCCAGTGGCAGAATTACAGCGCCGCTGAAGGCAAGTATTGTAACATACCTAGTTAAAGTGCACATTGTCAGATTTGAATAAAGGCCATTTTTATACATTTTGGTTTCACCATGTAGAAATGACAGCAGTATTTATACATAATTCCCCCCCCCCCCCCCCAATTTCGTTTTGTTGAATCACCTGTTGATGCGAAAGGGCTTTGGACTCGAGTGGCAAACTTGTCAATAACACAATGACTTTGTTCTTGCCAGAAGTAGTTGAAACTTGGAGCGTGCCAAAAATGTAACGGTCATTGTCTGCCTATGCACTGACATTATGAAATTAAGCACGGGGTAGAGAAGCCTTGTTATGAACTTCAATATGAATCACATTTTATATTTTGTGTACAATGTTTATTGATGCCAGCTGATTTACCAAAATTAAAAGCACGAGTTGGGTGTCCACTTGTATCAAATAACACCAACGAAGTGGGATATTAAAAATCCTATCATCAGTCATAAATTTGTAAGATGATTGACTTGGCCACTCAAGAATTGACCATAGCAGTATGTTTGGGATCATTGTCTTGCTGTAGAATGATCTGCCGGCCAATGAGTTTTGAGGCATTTGTTTGAACTTGAGCCGATCAGATGTGTCTATACCTTTTAGAATTCATAATGCTACTACCATCAGCAAATGTATCATCAATGAAGATAAGTGAGCCAGTATCTTCAGCAACCATACATGCCCAGGCCATAACACCTCACCACCGTGTTTCACAGATGAGGTGGTATGCTTTGGATCATGGGCAGTTCCTTTTCTCCTCCATGCTTTGCTCTTGCCATCACTCTGATATAAGTTAATCTTCGTCTCATCTGTCCACAAGACCTTTTTCCAGAACTGTGATTGTTCTTTTAAGTACTTCTTGGCGAACTGTAACCTGGCCATCCTATTTTTGCAGCTAACCAGTGGTTTGCATCTTGCCGTGTAGCATCTGTATTTCAGTTCATGGAGTCTTCTGCGGACAGTGGTCATTGACAAATCCGCACCTGACTCCTGAAGAGTGTTTCTGATCTGTCGGACAGGTGCTTGGGGATTTTTCTTTATTATAGAGAGAATTTTTCTGTCATCTGCTGTGGAGGTCTTCCTTGGCCTGCCAGTCCCTTTGCGATTAGTAAGCTCACCAGTGCTCTTATTTCTTCTTAATGATGTTCCAAACATTTGATTTTGGTGAGCCTAAGGTTTGGCTGATGTCTCTAATCAGTTTGGCTGATCAGTTTTATTCTTGCTTCTCAGTCTCATAATGGCATCTTCGACTTTCATTGGCACATCTTTGGTCCTCGTGTTGATAAACAGCAATAAAAGTTTCCAAAGGTGATGGAAAGACTAGGTGCTGAGAGCTCTCTTATACCTGCATTAAGGAGGCAATTAAATACACCTGAGCAATTACAAACACCTGTGAAGCCATGTGTCCCAAACTTTATGGTGCCCTGAAATGAGGGGGTCTATGTATAAACACAGCTGTAATTTCTACATGGTGAAACCAAAATGTATAAAAATGGCCTTTAATAAAATCTGACAATGTGCACTTTAACCACGTGTGATTTTTTTTTTCTATTACAAATCTCAAATTGTGAAGTACAGAGGCAAATAAATAAATGATGGGTCTTTGTCCAACCAGATTCTGTTCAACCAGATTGGAAGGTAATTTTTGAAAATTAGAAAATATGTTCTAAATAAAACTGTGGATTATGCCAAAAGGAGCACTTTGATCTTAATTTATTAAGATTAAATCCAGGAAATGTACTAAATACAGTGAGACGTGATGCCTCATACAGTCGTATTTATCTTTCAGAAAAATGTTCATTCAACCAGGTTTGTCACATACTTCTGTGAGCAAGTATTACCAAATCTGAGCTCCCTTACTAGTCCGGTAGAAGGACTTGACATTCAGTTGGAGGTAAGAATTGGATGACCTTAATTATTGTTCCTTACTTTGTGCAATATTTCCTACTTCTAGTAAACTGACATAGTAACATAATTTGTGAACCACGAGTTACAAGTAGATGTAAACTTCACTTTTTTTGTTTTATTGCCAGATCAATTTTATTAAAATACTGTCAGGCAAAAAAATACCTTGTTCTTCATTTTGTAGGTTTTAAAGTTGCTGGGAGAAATGACACCTTTCTGTGGTGATATGGAAAAGTTGGAAAATAATTTGAAGCAATTATTTGAAAAATTGCTGGTAAGCCTGAAATCTTTGCTGGCATCTACATCTCATATTCCGTTATAATCCCAGGAGAAAATCAGGAAGGCTAAAACGAGGCATGAGATAGCTTTGGCAGAGAAGAGTAGGGAAAATCCAAATATGTTTTAAATATATTAAGGGAAAAGGAGAAAGTTGGGAGCAAATGGGGCCTCTCAAACTGCAATGTACGTTATTGTGTAGAGTGACAGGAGATGGCCAAGATCCTCAATTAATGTTTCTCTTGTTTTTACCATGGAAAAAGACATCAAACTCAGGAAAGTTAATGGGGATATCCTACAATTCAGTAAAGAATATGTTGGATGTGTAAAGAAGTTATGATAAATACATCTCCGGGGCTTCGTCGGGTAGAGTGTGGGGAACTAGAGATGGAATTGTGAAGCCCTATCTGAGATGTATGCATCCCCTTTAGCCACAGATAAAGTTCCAGACGACTGGGGGGTGGCGGCTAATGTTGTACTGTTATTTATGAAGGACAGCAAAAACAAGCACAGGAAATACAGGTAGATTAGCTTAATTTCAGTGATGGGGGATGGGATCTACCAACATCTGGAAAGGCAGGGACTGATAAGAGATGGTCAGCATGGCTTTGTGCATTGTAAATTGTGCCTCGCGAATCAGATAGAGATTGATGAGGATAGAGCAGAGGATGTATTTTTCTACTTTGCAAAGACTGACAAGGTTTCACATGGAAAACTAATCTGGAAGATTGGATCACATGGAGTCCAAGATGAGCAAGCTAATTGGATTCAAAAATTGACATGGAGGAGAGGGTCAAAGGGTAGTTGTGGAAGGATTTGATGGTTTGAATGACAATGACATTGTTAGTACGTTTACAGATGACACCAAAATTACGTGTATTGAATGTCATGGAAGGATATGGGCCAATGTGGATGTTTAGGACCAGCTTAAATGGGCATCTTTGACAGTGTGATTAGTTTGGCCAAACTGCCTGTTTCTCTGCCACATGAGTCTATGACTAAGTTTATTTTCAAACAATCCTAAAACCTAAAAAAAACATAAATTGTTTTAATTCAACCAATGAATCTACTATAGACAAAAAGCTGGAGTAACTCAGCGGGACAGGCAGGATCTCTGGAGAGAAGGAAAGGGTGACGTTACAGGTCGAGAACCTTTACCTGAAACATCACTGTTTCCTTCTCCAGAGATGCTGCCTGTCCCGCTGAATTGCTCCACTTTTTGGGTCTATCTTCAGTTTAAACCAGCACCTGCAGTTCCTTCCTACACATTCTACTATTGTCTACTTTCAGAATTGGGCAAGTTTTTCTTTTAATCTCGTGATTTTATTGTAATTGCAGAATACACCAACTATTCTTTAAATGTTTGATATCTTGCAATCTACGACAAAAAGCCATAAATGAAACATTTCTTTGTTGTTTTCTTCCATTGCAAATCACTTTCTTTTGAATTGATAGTTTACATGGATTGATTTAATGTGCATACAGCTTTATCAAAGCCTATATGTATAAGCTGTAAAGTGCCTTTACAGCTTACATTAATCAAATATCTGTACTTGTGAGTAACCGAGCATTTCTGAACTATGTAGGAATATATGCCATTGCCCCCAGAGGAAGCAGAAAATGGAGAAAATGCAGGCAATGAAGAGCCTAAACTGCAGTTTAGTTATGTTGAGTGTCTACTGTTTGGCTTTCATCAACTTGGAAAGAAACTCCCAGATTTCCTTACAGCAAAACTTAATGCAGAACGACTCAAGGACTTCAAAATCAGGTGAGGTGAATGTTATTTGAATATACACTGAAATGAGTTTCTCTTTGTTAAAGTTTTATTGTACTTCTAAGATCTTCTCAACCTTTCATAGACTAATTTAACAAACTACATATTAATTATAGTTTTATTAAAGCATTTTGAATGACAGCAAGCTGTGATCAGTGCACCCTAGCTGAAATGGTGATGCAGGCTGATTCACTGGTACACAAAAATGCTGGAGAAACTCAGCGGGTGCAGCAGCATCTATGGAGATAGGCCTATCTCCTTCGCTCCATAGATGCTGCTGCACCCGCTGAGTTTCTCCAGCATTTTTGTGTACCTTTGATTTTCCAGCATCTGCAGTTCCTTCTTTAACACTGATTCACTGGTAACTACTTAAAAGATAAATATTTACTGGGTTGTAAGGAAAGAACAACAGATATCTCCACCCAAGTACCAACTAACATCCTGCCAGACATTATTCAAAAATCTCCATTTCTGTGTACAAGATGCTTGGCTCTAGAAGCAGCATGTGAAGCAGCACCCAATGGAAATTATGTCAAAGCATTTTAGGTTGACGACCCTCCATGTCTGGGCAGTTGAGAAAACAAATTGGTTTTCAGTTGAATGAGTGGTTTATGTTCGTATCCAGCCTCGTAGGAGCAATTGGTTCAGCTTGGATTTGTGACATTTGTACCTTATCTCAAAATATCTTTCTGTTTGAAATAATATTAGTATTTGTGTTTTTCTCTCTCCCACCATAATACCATTGGTGACTTTGTTCACTTTCCTTGGGCCTGTTTTTTTTTTGGAGCTCCCTACTTTCTAACTTGGCTTGCAACTTTTGTACATTTCTTTGCAATGCTTCTTCAGATGATTAATCACTTATAATTATCAGTTGCTATTAATACATGACAGCCCTTTTCCAACTTCAGTCACAAACTATCTAAACTCCATTTGTTGAAGATCAATTCAGTGATAGCAACCTAGGTTGCTCTTATGAAAGTATTACATTACAAACCAAATAACTATGATGGGGCTAATGTTGTTGAAACACAAAAGGAATGCATTTGCATTTACATCCAAGATCTGAAAATAATATTTTCCTTGTCTCGTTGTTTTAACTCTACAATGTTATGTTTAGGTTACAGTATTTTGCAAGAGGTTTACAAGTCTATATCAGACAACTGCGGCTTGCTTTGCAAGGGAAAACAGGTGAAGCCTTGAAAACAGATGAGGTATGTATTCCAGTGGGTTGGTTGTTGAGGCTTAAAGAGGCAGATGGAAATTGCTGGATGTTCTAATTGTAGATGCTGCTATGACTGTCTTGGAGGCACAATTACTTAATATGGATATTCCTCGATTTATGAATGGGTTGCATTCTTGGAGAATGTTTCATTAAGTGAGAATTTGTAAATTTAAATACCATTCCCCATTAGTTTCTAACTTTAAAAATCCAACTGCACATGTGCATGATGTATCAGAGTTCAGGAAGCTTGATCAAGAAACCCAAAGATGCATCAACACATGTTTAAATAATGAAGTAATGAATTAAATAATTAAATCTTAAATTAATGTCATAAAAACAAACTCTTCCCATTATATTATACTATCCCCAAAGTGACACATGAAATCCTGAGACATGTTGACAGGTTGGACACATTTACGTGTAGGAACATTTAGAACAAGAGGTCTTGGTTCCGATAGGTTGCCCATTTTAAGACTCAGATGAGATTAATACCTTGTTGAAATCTGTAAAACACTGGGTAATTGTCCAAAAGGTTGCAATCAGTAGAGGGCAGCACGATGGCGCAGCATTAAAGTTGCTGCCATATAGCTCCAGAGACCTTGGTTCAATCCTGACTACGGGTGATGCCTGTACGGAGTTTGTACATTCTCCCCATGACCGCATGGGTTTTCTCCAGGTGCCCTGGTTTCCTCCCACATTCCAAAGACATACATGTTTGTAGGTTAGGGTCTCAGCCCAAAATGTCACCCATTCCTTCTCTCCAGAGATGCTGCCTGTCCCGCTGAGTTACTCCAGCATTTTGTGTCCATCTTCGGTTTAAACCAGCATCTGCAGTACCTTCCTACACAGGTTTGTAGGTTAATTGGCTTGATAAAATTGTAAATTGTCCTTGGTGTGTGTAGGATGGTGTTAGTGTACATGGATCGCTGGTCGGCGTGGAATCAGTGGGTCGAAGAGTTGTTTCCACGCTGTATCTCTAAACTGAACAAAACTTTAGTCCTGATCCACATGCTACAGGACCTGATAAAGGAAATACACTGGCTTGTCTCAAGTCTCGAAGGAGGTGGAATTGTGCTCACCTTCTGTTATCCTTTCCAAATGGAAATTTGGATAACATGCCTGTTACCAATTTGGGTTCAAGCTGTGCTGCTCCTCAATGAGAAAGCTCTCGGTATGTAAATACTGTATGTCTCAGAAGTCATTGTGTTTCTGTCGTGTATTGCAGATGTTTTAATTTACTGTTACAAAAGAGCTAAGAGCACAGTTTTGTCAACAAAGATTGTTATTGATATACTGAATATAAATGAATGAATAAGTTTATTGGCCATGTATTCACATACAAGGAATTTGCCTTGGTGATCTCCCCACAAATGACAACATGACATACAGTGACAGTTCAGAATGATACATAAAACATTAAACATTAATAATAAAACATTATGATTAAACATGTGAATTAAATAAAATACCAGAGCAAAAGGAGGCAACAGATTTTTGGTTATTGAGTAGAGCTACTACTCGTGGGGAAAAAAAGCTGTTTTTATGCCTGGCTGTGGCAGCTTTGACAGTTCGGAGTCGCCTTCCAGAGGGAACTGATTCAAAGAGTTACTTGGCTTGATAAAAATGAATATAGCAATCTGCAGTGTTTGTGGGCAAGACTACGCTTGTAATCACTATTGTAGCAGTAAAATAATTATGCCATGGACAACAGAATCATTTTGGAGACAAGTGCACAGTCATACTGGTATTACTAATGGCTCCAGGACTCCATCAATTCTCTCTGCCCTTTAACAATGCACTTTCTACAACAAAAGTAAATTCTTAAATCAAACCCTTGTGCCTTAGAGTTAATGGTGTTACAGCAAACATTCATAAATAAAGGAACATTATGTATTTAGGAGGATTTTGAAGTAAAAATTTCACATTTCAAACATAATACTGTTTCTATTCCACAGAACAAAATTAAGGTTGTTGCACTGAAGATAACCAATAACATTAACGTTCTTATCAAGGTAATCACTTTTTAACCATTGATTATAACGTGCATAGGGAATGTTTGTTATATTCAGATTATGCAGCTAAATGTATATTCTGTCATGGATATCTGCATTCTTTGGTACTGCTTAATAAACTTTCAGAATATTTACATATAAGTTATGTTTGAAAACATAGATTTGGGGTAGAAAAGCTAGGGTGGGTAGACTAAATCATCTACTACTTTCTGTATTCTGTTCACAAAATAAGTGCCACATTCACTTTTGTTTGTAAAATAGACTCCTAACATATCTGAGTAAATTAGGCTGGACTTAAACAATGTATAACCTGCACATTTCTGTTGGTTAGGACCTGTTCCACAATCCTCCCTCTTATAAAAGTACAGTCACCCTTTCTTGGAAGCCAGTACAGAAAGTTGAAGGAGGGTAAGTTTTTACTTGTTATCTTGCATTATACACAGTTATCGTACCCCTCTTAGAATCTAGCACCCATTTAAAATAAAATTAATGTTGATGCCTTAATTTATAACACAGGCCTGATTCCATGCCGTCTGACTCTAAGTGGAGATAAGTAGTCACTCTTGTAGATGGTGAGAATGATTTGTGATATCTTTGCGAAATACCATCATCTGACCAGTTCCTGCAACCACAATTCGTCCAATTAAGCTTCGTCATTAAATCATCAGGGAATTTGAACCTTTGGTTTTCACTTTATTCAACTATGGAAATCCGGCTCAGATAATTCTATCCATGGGACTTATAGATGTTTTTATGCATCTCTTTAAGATCAACCCTCAGCCTGCTGCACCTGAAGGAATAAATCCTAGCCTGACCAACCTTTCCCTGCAGCTCATGCCCTCGTGTCCTGACAACATACTCGTAAATCTTCTCTATATTCTTTCCAACTTAACAATGTCCTTCATAGAGCAGGGTGACCAAGACTGAACACAACCTCACCAACACCTTGTACAACTGTAGCATAACATCCCGACATCTATACTCAATACCGTGACTAAAGCCAATGTACTGAAATACTTGATCACCCTAACTACCTGTGACACCACTTTCAGGGATGGGCTTCAGAGTTTCATTTTTGCTGTGATTCTATCTTTGATGAGCTGAAAACTGGCAATCAAACTAAAGTAATTGATATAAAGGGAACATGGAAAGAAAAGGGGCAATGTTGTAAGACAAATAGCTTTTTGCAAGACTCCCTGTGCATGTACATTGTTTAGCATGACCTATCTGGTACACAGCTTCCACTGTTAATGATATCTTCTTGTCATTCTAAATATGACAGTGGTTACATTGCACAAGGATATCACAATTTTCTTGATATAATCTGACTCAAAAGGTTAAGTTAAAAGGCACCTCTGTCACCAAATTAAAGAAATCTATAGTGTAGGACGGAACTGCAGATGCTGGTTTAAACCGAAGATAGACACAAAATGCGAAGAGACACAGAATAACTCAGCGGGACAGGCAGCATCTCTGGAGAAAAGGAATGGGTGACGTTTCGGGTTGAGACCCTTCTTCAGACTTTAAGAATCTATAAACTACGTTGAATCATGCAGGCTACGGAAGTCTTTAGAATTCTAGCCACGTTAGTGTGGCTATCACTAACTACACTAATTGTAGATGTAGTTCTTTTTCTTTCACCCTTTACTAATCAATTCTATCACTTTTTTCACTTTAAATATTTTTATAACTCAACGTTTGAATGGAAAAACAAGTCTAATACAAGGAGATGTGTTCGGAAGAGCGATGTATATGATTTTAAATTCATCTATCTGAAGTTCGGTAGCAGGGTCAGGTTCTATGTGTTGTACTTTCTGCTCGGCTATAGACCACCTTAGAAACAATATGCAAGATGTTAATATGATAAGAGGGGGTCAGGGAATAACATTTTGTAGTTGGAATGTCAAGGGAATCAATGAACCAATTAAGAGAGGTAAAGTTTTGGCACATCTAAACCTAATCAAAACAGATATAATATTTCTCCAAGAAACGCACCTTAAAAAGGAATCTCAACATAGACTTAAAGCTAAGTGGATCGCTGAATCATATCATTCCTCTTTTTCCCATAAATCCAGAGGAGTTGCAATATTAATTCGTAAAGGAATACATTTTACGAACTCTTCAACAATAGTGGATATTGATGGTAGATATATTATATTAGTTGGAGAGTTAAATGGTGAAAAAGTAATTCTTCTCAATGTATATGGGCCTAACTTTGATAATCCCATGTTTTTTAATAAAACATTTAATAAAATTCCTGAATTTACACAATATAAATTAATAATTGGAGGAGACTTCAACTGTACATTAGATTCATACTTAGATAGATCTTCAAGGCAAAAAAAAGTAAAATCTCAATCAAGTGTATTTTTAAATTCATTTATTAATACCACTAATATTAAGGACGTCTGGAGAATAGAAAACCCAACTGGACGGGAATACTCATTTTACTCACCAGTACATAAAACATACTCAAGAATAGATTATTTTTTGGTTGACTCTAGGTTTATCCCATTTATTTATAATTCAAAATATCATAACATTATAATCTCAGATCATGCACCTGTAACATTCATGATTAAATTAAATGGAATGTCCGAGAAACAAACATATTGGAGATTCAACCCACAAATTTTGAACGAAAGATCATGCCAGGAATATATTTTTAAACAGATTCAAATATTTTTTGAGGTAAATGACAACCCTGACACACCTACTTCTCTTATGTGGGAAACGTTTAAAGCGTTTGTTCGTGGTACACTAATTTCCGCTCAAGCATTTTATAATAAAGAGAACAGGATTAAACAACAAACATTGGAAAGTGAAATCAAGCAACTAGATATAGAAAATGCGAGAATGCCATCTATTTTAAAACATAATAAAATTGCTGTATTAAAATATAAATTAAATAAAATGTATTCAGAACAAGTGATAAAACTTTATCAAAAAACCAAACAATTACATTTTGAATTTGGAGACAAACCACAAAAACTATTATCACGTCAGTTACGAAAAATGGAAGGGGAAAAAATAATTCATAAAATTAGAACAGAGACAGGAGAATTATTAAAAATGCCCAAGGACATAAATGATAGATTTCTCCAATACTATCATAACATTTATTCAACTAAAACCGTAGGACAATCAGAAGGAATAGCAGATTTTTTACTAAAATGTAATTTAAAAGGTTTAGATTCAAACGATAGAGAATTATTAGAAAAGGAGATTACCATAAAAGATATTGAGGAGTCTATCGGCTCGTTAAAAAATGGTAAAGCAGTAGGACCAGATGGTTTAGGCTCCGAATTTTATAAAAAATTTCATGACTTGCTTTGCCCACGTTTACAAAGATTGTATGAGTATATCTATACTCAACAGAAACTTCCAGACACTTTAAATGAATCTATAATAACACTTATTCCTAAAGCTGATAAAGATCCGGAAGACCCGGGATCATATAGAGCAATCGCACTTTTAAATACAGATCAGAAAATATTAACTAAAATACTAGCGAATAGATTAAGTACAGTGATGAATAAATTAATACACCCTGACCAAACAGGCTTTATTCAGAAACGGTACTCATATTATAATCTAAGAAGATTATTTAATATTATATATTCCAAGAGAAATATTAAGGAAGATCTAGCAATAATCTCACTTGACGCTGAAAAAGCATTTGATCAGGTCGAATGGTCTTATTTATTTTCGGTGATGGAAAATATGCAGTTAGGGGAGAAATTCTGTACATGGATAAAACTGTTATATACAAATCCCACGGCTAGAATATTTACAAACCAAAGGTTGTCATCTAAATTTAGTCTATCTAGAGGTTGTAGACAAGGATGCCCGTTATCTCCATTATTATTTGCGCTTGCTATTGAGCCACTTGCAGAAAGAGTCAGGGGGCATCCGGAAATATACGGATATAACACAAAGGACACAGTGAATAAAATTTCTTTATACGCAGATGATGTATTAATTTACATTACAAAACCAGAAATTAGTATTCCAAATTTATTAAAGTTAATAACCCAATTTGGTTCACTTTCAGGATACAGAATAAATTGGAATAAAAGTGAAATTATGCCAATAAGGGAACATAACAAACAGATAATACAACAATTTCCATTTAAAATAGTAAAGGAAAAATTTAAATATCTAGGTATTTATATAACTAAGAAATATACATCATTATTTAAAGCAAATTTTCCACCATTACTAAATAAACTACATAAGAACATTCAATACTGGAAAACACTTCCTATCTCAATGGTTGGCAAAATTAATGCCATAAAAATGATTTTTCTACCGCAAATATTATACCTTTTTCAGACAATTCCGATATATCTGGCAAAAACCTTTTTTAAAAAACTGGATTCTATTGTTAATGATTTCATCTGGGATTATAAGAATCATAGGATAAACAAAAGACATTTGTGTAAATCAAAAATGAATGGAGGCTTGGTTTTACCCAACTTTTTGTTTTATTTCTGGGCAGTTAATATTAAAAATATGAATTTCTGGTTGGAAGAAATAGATCATCAGCCAGACTGGTTAAAAATGGAAAAGGAAGATTGTTTACCTTTTGATATCGGTTCGATTTTATTTGCTACGTCTAAATTAAACAAAAAAATTTATAGGGAAAACCCTATAATATTTAGTGCTATACGAATTTGGAAACAATTAAAAAAGACATTAAAATTAGATAATTTATCACTTTTTCTTCCAATTGTGAATAACCCTTTGTTTAAGCCTTCATGGTTGGACGGGGGTTTTACACAATGGAAGAATTATGGAATTAAAAATATGGGACAACTTTACAAGGAAGGCACATTTCTGACATTTCAGGAGTTGCAACAGACTTACGGACTTCGAGGAAATGATTACTTCAGATATCTTCAACTTAGAGATTATGTAAAATCAAATACTCAAAATTTTCGAATTAGAAATTCAGAAATTCTTGATGAATGTTGGAACAAACATCCTAATACAGAAAAATTAATATCTTATATATATAATATCTTATTAGACAGTGACATTCCATCGACGGACTTACATAGACAAACATGGGAAAAAGAATTAAATCAAATAATAACGAAAGATACTTGGGAAGAAAGTTTGCAACACATACATCAATGTTCATTAAACGCCAGACATTCTCTAATACAATTTAAAGTAATACATAGGTTACATTATTCCAAAACAAAACTACATAAAATTTTTCAACATATCTCACCTATATGTGATAAATGTCAACATTTAGAAGCTACCTTATCTCATATGTTTGCAAACTGTATAAAAATTAAACAATTCTGGGTAAATATTTTCAGTATAATATCTAAAGTGACCAGCATACAATTGGACCCAGATCCAAAATTAATAATACTTGGAATATTAGAATTAAATCAAACATTTAGAATAACACAAAGAAACTTTATTGATTATAGTTTAATAACAGGAAAAAAATTAATTCTAAAATTTTGGAAAGGCCCTACGACCCCCACAATTAAAATGTGGATTATAGAAATGACGGAGACCTTAAATGTGGAAAGAATCAGACTCTCCCTGTTGGACAAACAGGAATTATTCGTTGGAACATGGTCTCCTTTTATTGATTACCTAAAGGGTCAGAACAGTTCAGCACAGGAACCTGACTAACACCCGGGCTAAAGAACGGATGAAACGCTATATCTAGAAATGTACGAATATATCTCGAATGAAGTTTTCTATTTCAATAAATTTTTCCATTCTTCTTTAACTATCTTTTTTCGGTTTTTTTTTTTTTTTTTTTTTTTTTTTTTGTTTTTTGTTTTTATTTTTTTATTTTTCTTCTCTTTTTTCTCTTTCTTTACTTCATCTTTCTCTTTAGTTCTATTTAGCTTAAAAAAAAAAGCAAAAGGTATTGGAGACATTGTAATACTATTTAACAATATTATCAATTTAATAATATAAGACTGTAATGATGTAACTAGGTTGTGTACGCATCTCCAATAAAAAAAATATTAAAAAAAAAAAAAAAAAAGAATCATGCAGGCTATTCCGTCACATCACCTTATTACAACTATTTCAAAATGCACGAGGTTTAATGGGGAAAATGGTTTCGGGTAGAGAAAATGTTGCATTTGTACCAAGTAATTTTGAGTAGGGCTAATGATTTTGGTTTGTTCCTCCACCTCTCCCTAGAAGTTTGTACTTTATTTTTGTTGTATATAGTGATGTTAAAATTAATTATGCAATATTTCCAAGTAAAATTGTGATTGTTACTGAAAACCGATTGTTGGGTTGTTTAGGAGATGGTGTGAACAATTAGGATGGTTTTATGGTGTTCTTGCTGGGGTTTTTCCCCCCAAGCAGTCAATCTATGTTATTTTAGCATACTATGAACTTTTTGTATATGTATATAATTCAAGCTAGTTGCAGTTATCTCATCCAATATCTATCTTTTTCCTTTCATTTGGTTTTGTTAGTTTGACACTGTGGGCACAACACAAAACCGTTACATTTGTTTTCAATTTCAGTTAGTGGTACAGATTGCTTTTGAATTGCACGAGATGTAATTTGAAGGAAATAACAGCTATAAATAACTGAAGGGAGCAAGACAGTAAAGTACTTTATAAATTGTGCCCTAATCAGATGTGTTAATTTATTTAAAACAAACCTTAACTATTATTGATGATCTTAATAGGCAAAAACGAATGGCTGAGGAAAACACTTCATCCCCTCCCAAGAAACAGCCTCCAGCACAAAAACGAGATACCAGGCAAATCTATAATCCACCTAGTGGTAAATACAGTGGCAATCTTGGTAACTTCTCTTACGGTAAGCATTATCAACAAATTGTAGATTTGGATTAATTTCTGTTAATCATCCACAATACAGTAAACTCGATTTAACAGACTTCTTTATAATGGATTTTGGTTATAGCTGACCCAATCTGTTGTAGACCAAGTTTGTTGTTTCATGGAATGACTATTAGGTGTTTTTGAATAATTTTAGTTTAGTTTAGAGATACAGCATTGAAGCACCAAGTCTGTGCCGACCTGTACATTACTTCTACGCTTAACACGAGGAACAATTCACAGTGTGTAGAATAGAACCACTGTCGTAGTTCTATCTTTCCTCCCACATTACAAAGAAAAGACATTGTAACAGTGCAAGTTTCTTCCGCGCGCACCCACCTCCCACCCCTCCCACAAAGCTGCAAAGATATGCAGGCCTGCAGCCCACCTGGCCTCTTAACATGTGAGAACTGCTGGCAGAGCCGCTACCCCACAGTGCCAGAGACCCGGGCCCCCAACCCGTAGTGTGTAGGACAATTTGCAGTATGTAGTGAAGAACCAGTGACCAGTGCATTGGAGCACCCGGATGAAATCCACTCTGCCGCAAGGCGCGCCCAAGGACAGGATCAAACTCTGGTCTCTGACGTTGTACAGTAGCAACACTATCGCAATGACACTGCTCTCTCAAGGTATTGTGTATTTTGTGTCCTTTACTGTTTATTGTATTGTGTTTGTATATGGGCTGTTTTTCCAATAGTACAGTACATAGTAGCAGACAATCAGTAATAAAGGACACTATCTCCCCCTGTGTGGTCTGTTAAAGCGAGGGTTTACTGTAATATAATGTGTTGGAGCAGAGAAGTTTCTCTTATCAACTCTCTTGCAGTAGGGAAAATACCTGAGGTCTTGGTGCTCCACTCATGGGCTGGAAAGGCATTGTCATGTGGTGCTCATTAATCACCTGGAAAGTGGATCAAAGCAACATTAATTAGATTCAATCTGTAGGAAGGAACTGCAGATGCTGGTTTAAACTGAAGATAGACACAAAAAGTTGGAGTAACTCAGTGGGTCAGTCTGGAGAAAAGGAATTGGTGACGTTTTGGGTCAAGCCCCTACAGACAGAGTCGGGGGAATGGGAAATGAGAGATATAGACTGATAGAGAGAGAGCAAGATATATAGAACAAATGCATATCTTATATTCATTTGTTCTATATCACTGTCTATATATCACATTTCCCTCTTCCCTGCCTCTCGGTCTGAAGAGGGTCTCGACCTGAAACCACCTATTCCTTTTCTCCAGAGATGCTGTCTGGCATGCTGAGTTACTCCAGCTTTTTGTGTCTATCTTAACTGGATTCAATATTTAATCTCTGTCCTGAGTGTATTAATCTCTGTCCTGCGTGCAGAGCTGCCAAGTAGTACGGATTTTCCGTATTTTGTACGGAAATGCGATAAGAATACGGATGTACGGATTTTTTAGAATGTATTTAACTACGCAAAATCGACCATAGATGATCGTAACAAGGAGGTGCAGCGGGCAGTTGGGAGCGGCCGGGATCGGCCCGACTCCCTGTTTCGTTGCCATATGCCACTCGCCAATGGAGGGGTGGTGGCCCGGTGGGGTTGACTTGGGATCTTGCTGCTTGGAAAATGCAGGGATGTGGGGGGGGGGGGGGTCATGCTGTACCTCTGGGGATTGTAACAGATTATATCTATTGGTGTTTTGGGTTCAAGATCTGGATGATTATTTTTGTGGGCGTTGGTCTGCTGCCGTGCTTGGGTTGGGGTCTCTCTGTTTCGTTCTTTCTCGCTCTCCCCACTCTCCCTCCCTCCCTCTCTCTCTCTCCCGCTCCCCTTCTCGTCTCACTCCCTCTCTCTCCCTCTCTTGCCTCAGCATTCCCGGAATAATTTGGCGTTTTGGGGGAACTGCTGCATCTGCGGTTCCTTCCTGTTGGGGAGGGAGCCCTGGGCCGTGGCGGCTCCTGGTCCGTTCCCTCCGCAGGTGCCGCCTGGGCCGCTGAGTTCCTCCGGCACTCTGTTTTTTGTTTGGCTCTGAGTTGAAGGTGGACACGGGGGGGCTGGGGTTCTGGGGAGAGGGAGTGGGTGGCGTTTCGGGTCGAGACCCTTCTTCAGACAATCACAAGTACTCTCACTGACGAGAGTTCAGTTTAATCTGAAGAACAATCTTCTCTCCAGAGTTGCTGCCTGTCCCACTGAGTTGCGCCAGCTTTATGTCTATCTTCAATTTCAGAGTGCTGGAGGAACTCAGCGGGCTAGGCGGCATCTGTGGAGGGAATGGATTAGGAGTTCTTTCGGGCCAGGGTTCTTTTTCAATGGGATGGAACTGCAGATCAGGCATGATATTCTTCCGATTTAAATCGGAATTCCGATTTTTTTTGTTTTCCTATTTGTAAATTTTTTGTGCCCGATTATTTGGCGACCAATCAACCGCTGTCTCTAAAGGGGTTGCGTCCAATCACTGACCAGCATCCCTTAAAATTCCCACCAATCAACAAATCGGTCTCCTCCCGTCCAATCAGCCGCTTCTCCAAGGGCACTGTGTCCAATCACATAATGCGCCAGTCTGCTCCAGCTTCCCTTACTGAAGCAGACGATGGCTGCAGCCAACACACAGAGAGAGAGAGAGAGAGAGAGAGAGAGAGAGAGATGCAAGAAAGCAGCACACAGAACATATAATACACACAACATATAATATACAATAAACTATTATAAATACATATTAAACAAGTTATGTATTCTTGTACTCTTACATGGGTATGACGGCACATTAAATTATTTTTTTTTATTCTGCAAAATGGCATCGCGTAAAAATACTGATTTTCCTCAGCAAAATAACGATTTTCAGGTACTAGAATACTGAAATGCTCTGCAAAACTTGGCAGCTCTGGTACTGGGTAAAGGAAGAAAATAACTTGAAATTGAGTCAATATCTTAAGGAGGGGGTGAGGGTAACTGTTTTTAGATTGTACAATATAATTCATTTGGGAAAAGTGGAGTTTCGTGCAATTTGTGTAACTTTCAGTATTGCGATTAGGTCAGTTCTGTAGAATATTTATACTCTGCTCATTTTACAAGTAGATACCTACATAATATGTTGTTTATCTACAAATATATTAAAATTGCACAAGGATAAGGAAATAATTTGAAAGTAATTTTCTTTTGCTACAGAACAAAGAGGTGGTTTCCGTGGAGGCAGAGGTCGAGGATGGGGCGGCCGAGGAAATCGTACCAGGGGACGCCTCTATTAGAGATTAAAATTCCTTCACCGTTGCGTGTTGTGCAGTAGTTACTGTGTACTGTATTCTTGGGATTGCTGCTGAGCACCCACAAGAACTGCGAATAGCTTCAAAAAAGAATTCTGTATTTAAACCTAATTTCTAAAAGATACTTTGTACAATTCAATCTTTGTTTATATTTCAGTATGTGTAGCTTTTTTTTTTTCCAAATCCACACTTATTCTAAAAGAACTTTTTAATTTCCTTTTTTATTTTATACTGCTCTTATGACATTTGGAAGAAATTTTCAAAATGCAAAGCAACAGTATTTGACATTCCTAAGTCCATCTTTCTAAGGCACCATGGTAAAGTTAATAGGAGAGAAATTAATGGACAACGTTCTTTCGATGCAATCTGTTGTTCTCGTGGTCATGTCCCAGCAATGTGATATATTACAGGATTGAGACCACACTTAAAATTATACAAGTGATCCATGGCCAAATATAGGAACTTCCAAGGTGTTCTGGCATATTTTCCAACGTGTACCATCAGAAAAAATATCATTACTATAAAGCATGTGCTTAGGAATACTAGCACTGGTAATTCAAAAATTTGGGTCTGATACTTTCCCAATTGAAATACCTGTTGAGCATTTTAACCTGTTTAGTGACCCCCCCCCCCCCCCCCCCCGAGTATACTCGTTTTGGCTTAGTGACATTTTATGACTGCGTGATGAGTTGTCCTTGACCTAGAAAAAAACTGGCACAGGGTGGCCATGAATGAAAGAAAATCTTGTTAGTGAACAGGTTAATCCTGTTCAACAGCAGATAAGTAATGTTTCTCTAGCCCCCTTGGTGAAGTTTTACTGACAAATCTGGGTGTCTCCATGCCCCTTTCCTACCTGAAGTTTTTCTCAGTGGCCACTATTTTTCCAGTTGGAATGAGGGGACTTAATTTTTTTAAATTGAAGATAGAAATGTGCTTATTTGGTGTGGACCAGATGTTTGAAGCTCTGAACCTGCAATTCAAAATTTTTCCATTCAGTAAGTAAATGCCACTATTCCCATGGATGAACGCCTGGTAAATGCAGTGATAACCTACTAGTGATATGTGCAGTATTTATGCTATTTGTTCCATCTTTATGGTCTGTACGTATTTACTAAAGTGTTAAAGAACTAACGTACTACATTTGAGGAATACTTACAGTTAAAAGAATAATTTGTTAGATTCCATAACATGTCTGCATTTTTGCTTTGGATCCCTGCTTCATTGTCCATCTCCATGGCCAGTCTTGATGTCAAATGTCATCTCACTGTGCGTTTGCAGTGCACAATGGGCTTCATTTGGATATCAGAAGCGAGCTGTGAATAATGATTTACTGAACTATATCCATCACTTCCTTAGTTTGTATCCCTGCCCTCAATAAACCATTAGTTAATAACTTGTACGTGTTAATGTTTTAGCTGGTCATCTAAATTTAAAGTTGATTTTAAAGATTGTCGTGCTGTTGGGCTATATACGAATTTACATTACAAAATTACATACTGTGACTAAGTACGTGCGAACAAGTTGTAACCCAGCAGTAACTTGATCCTTAATACCCTTAATGTTCAAGTAAAAATATTAAGTATAACTACCTTCAGTGCTAGAGTAGATGTAGGTTTTAAGGAATCGCTGTAGATTTGGGCACAGAATTTTGATTCCAGTTAAAATGCTGAAGAAATACTACATTCACCAGTACTGCTGAATAACCCATACTGGCCTTGAAATATGTCTGTTCTGGATAACTGCTGAAATATTTCTGGTGATATATTTATTCCTCTGTGCCAAAATTTGGGAATGTTTTCATGGAATATACACTGCTTTGAAGCCACAGCGGAGATATTAAATGTCGATTAAAATTTGAATAATGACCTGATATCTAAAGTTGAAGAAATGGTCTTGGAAAACGCAGATAACTAAATTAATGTTTTTTTTGGTACCAAATACCACTGTTAAGTACTTCAGAATATGTGAGAAAAACTTACCTGTTTGGATTGCTGTTTAACTACCAAAATCTTAAGTTTACCATTGTGCAAATTAATATATTAAGGTGTATTTTGGAAGAATGCTTTTGGAAGTTAATGAATACATGCAGTGACTGTCAGCATGCAGTGAATATTGGCATGCTCAACGTTTATGTATTCATTTTCTGAAATCCGGTCATTGTAGCCTTTCCTTGAAAGCTAACTAATGCAGTAACTATGAAGATATGTGGGGAAAGGTGATTTCCCCCCTCCTCCCCTCTTGTAAGTTATACAGAAGAACCTATTTCTTTAGTTTTTGTCTGCAATATAACAGTGCTGGAGCATTTTTAAGCTATATGCAAAACGTTTGTATTGTGCAAATAGATTTATTTCAATATTTGAATTTAATAGTTAAAACCTAGCAGTTGAAAGTATGTATCTTAAACTGATTTAGAAAATCTATCACTGTGCATGTGATTTTTATAGGGGTGTCTGTACATATTTGAAATTGCTTTTTGTAGGTATTTGCTGGTGTTATCAATGTCATTGTAGCTTCTGGTTACAAAAGCAACAAAGTTTGCAGCCTCATTTTATTTTGATAAAAGGAAGTATAAGTCCTACCCTTTTGGAGTATGTATGTTTTATATGGTAAAGGTGCACACTGAATAATATTTTTGTATTGTACACTAATCAGTAAATATTGATGAAAAATAGCTACATTGTCAACAGGTTTTCAATAACTTGTCATAACCAATAACTATTGAAGACATTTAAATATTTTTATAGGGCTATTAATTTAAATCTAGCGTAGAGGTGGCATGTTTTCCCCCCCAGATATTTTTAAATAGCAGTTTTGAGAGCACCATTCAGAGTGGCAGGAATTGCAGGAGCTTGTGATCTGGAAGATAGAGACATTTAATGTATAATGCAGGTTATAAACATTAAATATTTGATTATGCAACAACAATCAAAATTTAGGCACTGACACTCAATGAATTGGAAAGAAATCTCTCTGCTTAGTTGCATAATCGGCCTGGAATGTGAAGTTGTGTGTGTGCAGTGCTAGGGGAAAATATAATTTATAGATGTGAGGATTTGATAAAATAGTGTTAAAATATAGATACATGACTGAAACAGTATGCAGAGCTAATTTCTTCCTTTGCAATTTTCAAAAATATATTGGCAGTGAATCTTCTCATCTGGAATTAATGGTTCTTGCCTACTTTTGTTTTTGTTCTGTTTAACTGTCAGTTCATTTAAAAATACTGGCCAGACTGTCATTAAATCTGGTGTCCTCTCAAAATCTTCTGTACGGTATCACCGTTGTGAAAGATTGACATAACTTATCAGTACGATACACTGGTTGCATCTTGATTATGAACGCATGATTGTTGGGAGAATCATTTTCCATTTATGGTCAAAGCAACAGATCTGTGTACTTTGGTAGTTGGATTAGCTTTTGTCTCTGTTTTGGGTAAGTTGCAAATATGACAGAAGCCTATATTGAGGGTATTATTGGAATATCCCGAGAGAAGGTGATATAGCAATTCACTATACCCAATTAAAACATCTAATTTTGAACTTCTAATGTCTGAGCAAGCTGAGACGACAGTTATGTAGAAGTCTTTAAAAGGCAAAACTGGAAAACTCCCTCCTTTTCCTTTCAAAGCAGGAAAAAATGAAGTTATTTTTCTTCTGTTCATACCTCTGGCGCTTGATATCAGTATTGTAACTCTTGCAACTGACAGTTAATGTTTTAACACCCATTCTAAGCAAATACTGTGATTCCCTCTGACTTGTATTCCTATATTCTAGATTTTTAGTTCAAAATTCTGTCAGGATGCCTATTGCACTTTCAACTAAGGCATTATTAATACGTCTCAACATCATTCTTGTCTATATTAACACTTGTGTGTATTGCCCAGTTTTACACTGATTGAATAATTCCTCACCTTTATCACATTAAATTCAATCTAATTTCCAGCTTATCTACCATTTCGCCCAGTAGGATGTGGGCATCACTGGAAAGGCCGAGTTATTGCCCATCCCTGACAGCCTTTAAAATGTGTCAGTGAGCCTCCACCTTGATCCACTGATATCTGCCTGGTGAAAATATTCCCAAAGGTCTGAGGGTATGGAGTTTGAAGATTTAGACTTTAACCATAGTGCCCAAAGGGAAGTCAGGCAAACAATTGTATTCCTGTTGGCAAAATTGGTGGCAAGGCAATCACCAAAAGTGAAAATTAAAAATTAAGATTATTTGTCCCTACTTCCTCTTGGATGGCACCACTACTGGGATTTATTATTAGCTTGATTGGTATATCATTACCTATATCAGAATTAGAAATTGTGTCTTTTTGTCAGGATGAAACATTACTTCAACAAAGTCACTTATTTTCCTGTTAGATCTTTTCCAGCCCGTTTTCTCGTTCTCTGACTGTTCAAATTCTCTTTGCCTCTTAATATTACTATTTCCCATCTGAATTTATTTCACAAATTTCTGCATTTCATGTATTAATCTCAATAAATGCCTTTTTGTTTTCTTCCTGTGGATGATGTGATTTTTTTTTCCTCATTCTTTGTTTACCAGTTCATTTTTGTTCATACTTCTGCTTTTTTGATCCTTCGTATCAGCATTGATCCCAAAAAGTATTTGCTGTGTTCCCTTGCATAATTGTTCTTTCAGTTGATGTAACCCGTTTCAAGGTTGTAAAATATGATTTGATCAGAAACGCCAATGACATTAAACAATTCAGTTCTTGCTAACTCGGGTGGTACGGTGGCTATTTGTATTGCTTTAGAATCATTAATGTATAGAGGTCAAGATGAGAATAACTTGTGACATATTCAAGTATACTTACAGTGCTCTATATAATGTTTGGGACAAAGACCCATCATTTATTTATTTACCTCTGTATTCCACGATTTGAGATTTGTAATAGAAAAAAATCACATGTGGTTAAAGTGCATATTGTCAGATTTTAATAAAGGCCATTTTTATACATTTTGGTTCACCATGTGGAAATTACAGTAGTGTTTATACATAGTCGTCATCTTCCCCCCCCCCCCCCCCCCCATTTCAGGGCACCATAATGTTTGGGACACAGCAATGTCATGGAAATGAATGTAGTCATATTTAGTATTTTGTTGCATATCCTTTGCATGCAATGACTGCTTGAATTCTGCGATTCATGGACATCACCAGTTGCCGGGTATCTTTGGTGATGCTCTGCCAGGCCTGTTTAGCTTATGCTTGTTTTGGGGCTAGTCCCCTTCAGTTTTCTCTTCAGTATATAAAAGGCATGCTCAATTGGATGCAGATCGGATGATTGACTTGACCACTCAAGAATTTACAATTTTTTAGCTTTGAAAAACTCCTTTGTTGCTTCAGCAGTATGTTTGGGATCATTGTCTTGCTGTAGAATGAACTGCCAGTCAATGAGTTTTGAGGCATTTGTTTGAACTTGAGCAGATAGGATGTTCTATACACTTCAGAATTCATTATGCTACTACCATCAGCAGTTGTATTATCAATGAAGATAAGTGAGCCAGTACCTTCAGCAGCCATACATGCCCAGGCCATAACACCCCCACCACTGTGTTTCACAGATGAGGTGGTATGCTTTGGATCATGAATGAATGAATACGTTTATTGGCCAAGTATTCACATACAAGGAATTTGCCTGCAAATGACAACGTGACATACAGTGACAGTTAAGAATGATACATAAAACATTAAACATTAATAATAAAACATTATTGATTAAACATGTAAATTAAATAAAATATCACAGCAAAAGGAGGCTACAGATCATGGGCAGTTCCTTCTCTCCTCCATACTTTGCACTTGCCATCATTCTGATATAAGTAAATCTTTGTCTCTGTCCACAAGACCTTTTTCCAGAAATGTGGTTGCTCTTTTAAGTACTTCTTGGCAAACTAACCCGGCCATCCTATTTTTTGCGGCTAAGCAGTCGTTTGCATCTTGCAGTGTAGCCTCTGTATTTCTGTTCATGAAGTCTTCTGCGGACAGTGGTCATTGACATATCCACACCTGAATCCTGAAGAGTGTTTCTGATCTGTCGTACAGGTGTTTGGGGATTTGTCTTTATGATAGAGAGAATTATTCTGTCATCAGCTGTGGAGGTCTTCCTTGGCCTGCCAGTCCCTTTGCGATTAGTAAGCTCACCAGTGCCCTCTTTCTTCTTAATGATGTTCCAAACAGTTGATTTTGGTAAGCCTAAGGTTTGACTGATGTCTCTAACAGTTTTATTCTTGTTTCCCAGTCTCATAATGGCTTCTTTGACTTTCATTGGCACAACTTTGGTCCTCATGTTGATAAACAGCAATAAAGGTTTCCAAATGTGATGGAAAGACAAGGTGCTGAGCATTCTCTTATACCTGTATTAAGGGGGCAATTAAACACACCTGAGCAATTACAAACGCATGTGAAGTCATGTGTCCCAAACATTATGGTGCCCTGAAATGGAGGGACTATGTATAAACACTGCTGTAATTTCTACATGGTGAAACCAAAATGTATAAAAATGGCCTTGTGACAATGTGCACTGTAACCACATGTGATTTTTTTTCTTCTATTATAAATCTCAAATTGTGGAGTACAGGGGCAAATAAATAAATTATGAGTCTTTGTCCCAAACATTATGGAGGGCACCACATTTACACACCCCAAACCTGATGCATTGAGAGGCCTCAAAAATGAATGCAGGCAAACTGTTAAACAGGAGAACTAAAATTATAAACTGTATATCTGTGAGCATAGAATTAAGGGAGAAATTATTTGAATCAAATAAAATTGAGGATTCAAGATGTGTGTGGTGTTTACAAATAGGATATCAAGGTATAACAAAAGTGAAAACCTAGGACTGATGGAAAAAGCTGACAGTACGGTTCACAGACTTCCAGAATAAGCAAGTGAGGGGGGCTTTAAGGTTGAGTGGATTGGAATAAGAAAATGATTTTATGTGTCAATTTAAAAATAGTGGCCAGAAAGCCTGCTGTGAAAATTGGGATAAATTAAACTGTCTTCCTGAAATCATTCATTTTACATGTTGATAAATTTAGTGAATGCATACAATTCCTATTTTCAAATAACTTCATGCACTTGTAATTATTTCAATACATTCTGATGAAATGCATTTGGAGTATCATTGACATTTATTTTAAAAATGTGTACAAGGTTGCTTTTACTATAGATTTCAGAAGTTCATTGCATTGAAACCAATGTGAACAGGACTTCAAACAATTGTAAATTGTGTGTAGTTTGCTGTCTTGGTCAAAAATAGTTTTGGAATTTGAGTTTTGTATAGGAAATACAATAATTTAAAGTAGTTTCTATGGTTGATAGTTTCATATTGTATGGAGTTTAATCTATGCAATGTGCCATTGAATTGCTGATGTACAATAAACTACCCATGTATCTCTTAATATATTAAAATTGCATTTGCACATGTTCACTCTATAAAATGTTATTTTATTAACATTTGCCATTCCAAATTCAGTTGCATGTTTATGTTGGGGACTGCTGTAGCAAATAAGTCCCATTGTAATCATGCTTGCTTGACACTGGTGACAAATATATGACAAATGCAATTGCATTCTCGAAAGTTGTCTATTCCAAATAGCTTTCCTCCTTTTCCAGAATTAATGTGTTTTTCTATTTAAGCAAAGAAAAGGTCAAAATATATAAATAAGAAATTTGAATTGCATTCTGGCAATCTGATAGCCTCCACTTCAGTCGACGACTGAACATTTATGACACTTCATATTCGCAGAACAGGAAATGGACTGGTATATATCTCATTCTACTGTTGGCATATAAAGTATTCTGCATTCAGAAGTTCTTCAAAAATATCTAATGACTGCTGTGCAATCCTTATGTTCAGACTGCAATGTAAATCCCTTTATAACCACCTTTGCTCCAAGACAGTCCTACTGTAGGTTGGTGTAAAGCACATTGTAACCAAAAACTAAATGGCAGTTGCTGCTAATTGTCAATGCTCCAATATAATGGTGCTATAATTCTCTGCTTTACTATTGCTCCGATCATTGGTTCCTTCTCTAATCAAATGTCAGCCCGCCTCCATATTAGGTTTTCCCAGGACTCGTGCCACAGATGACACACAACTTTCCTACTCGACCTGCAAAAACGTTGAACTGATCCTCACCTGTTCCTTATGCGTGGACCCTTGCGCCCATCTTTACTACTGTTTAAATACTCAATCTTAGAATGGCCGTTGGAATCTTATTTAGAACCAGTAGGAAGATGTAAATTGTTCCTTTTCACGGATGGTAGATTTTTTTGAGCGGTTGCAATTTGTGCAATTGATTGCACAGCGACAAAAGAGTAATGAAACAGTTCTTTGATGCCAAAGTTGCACCAAAATTAAAAGTAAAGGCGTTTTCTGTTGTCTCCTGGACTGATATTTATGGGTGGGATTAGAAAATAATCTTCAATTGAGTCTGGTAATGATAAGGCATAGTGGAGAGAAGGATCAAAGTACAGCTGGTCTTTTCCTTGCCATCAGTTTAGTACCTTTTCTTTGCATCTTGTTTTGATTTGTATGGGCTTTTTCCATGTTGCCTTCCTCTCCAAATGTCATGAAACTGCCAACTTCCTTTTATAGGAGCTTCAGCTTTTGTTAGAATATGAACACAGAAATTCATACCAAAGGGTATTAAACACGTGTTTTTCAAGCTGATATTTCAATGGATAAGATCAAATTTTCCAATTAAACCCAATGACATATTTTGGTACTTTACCTTCCCTTGCCAACATTACATAAGATGCCATATTTCTTATTGCAAATGAAGTTAGTTCACCTGACAAGTTAAAATTACAAATTAAATCAATGAGAAATAGAAAAAGTTGCTCATCTTTAACTGCAGAGAGTGACTGCTACACACTGACTGAATATTTAGACTAAAGATAGAAACAACCCTTTCCACATCGCTAGTCTTCCTCTCCCCTGACTGTCTGATGAAGTGTCTCGACGCGAAACGTAAACCATTCAAACGTGATAGGAACAGAATTAGGCCATTGAGCCCATCAGCTCTGCCATTCAATCATGTCTGATCTATCTCTTCCATTCTCCTGCCTTCTCCCCGAACTATTGACATCAGTACTAATCACGAAGGATCTCGACCTGAAACCTCACCCATTCCTTCTCTCCAGAGATGCTGCCTGTGCCGCTGAGTTACTCCAGCATGTTGTCCGGTTGTGTCTATCTTCGGTGTAAACTAGCAGCTACAGTTCCTTCCTACGCAAGAATTTATCTCTGTCTGAAAATTAGCCATTAACTTGGCCTCCGCAGCCTCTTGTCACATTGAAGTCCACAGATTCACCCCCGTCTGACTAAAGAAGGTCAGATTCCATTGCTCTAGAGATGCCGCTTGTTCCGCTGAGTTACTCCAGCATTTTGCGTCTACTCTATCCCGACGTGTCGCCTGAGGGCAACCGAGCCGTGCCCCGCACAATGATGGCGGTTGTTCCGGTGTCGGGCGATGCGTTTCCGGTTGGTGGTGAGGGCGGTTGAGAGGTGGGAGCAGTGATTAAACATGGCGGTGCGTAGCGAGGGAGAGCACGGTGACTGTTGCTGTCGCCGCCGCCTTTTACTGGCAGTCCTGCTCTCCGCTTTGAGGAGCTCGACGGCCACCACGCACTGGATTGTAACTGAAGATGGAAAGATTCAGCAGCAGGTGGGCCTGAGCGCTGTTTTTTTTGCGGTGGAGGAGGAGGAGGAGGGGTCGTTGTTGGTGGTGAATGGGGTCCGTAGACTGAAGGGCTGCTCAAGCGGACATTGTGGCCACCCGAGACCGCCAGCGTCGGCTCGGTTGGGTGTGTAAAACTTTGCGGCCGGAGTCGGATCTCCAGGCCTGTGGGTTTTGGGGGGGGTTTGACAGACTGGTTCATTGGGAGGGAGCGATTTCGCAATGTAGCCCGTGACTGGTTGCCAGCCTCTCCCACGGGGCGGTTCCGGTCCTGATCCATAGGAACGCTTGGCGTTTCCAAACATAACAAGCACCATGTTCCCACCAAGCCGTGGCTTCCCCCGTCCCCGCGACACCCCCGCTCAAACAAAAACATAAAAACACGTGAAGTGGAAACGGCACCTCATGTTCACTCTGCTATTCACTAAGATCACGGATGTTCTATCATCTGAGCACGACTTTTTATATATTAACTCCGTATTACTTGAATAGACTTAGATTCCTCAGCCTTCTTTGCTGCAGAATTGCAGAGATTCGCAATCGCTTGTGAAGGAATTTCTTCTGATGAACCCTGAATGTTCGTACCTTTTTCGAGATTTCGATCCCCGTTTCGTTGAGGGAAACCCCATACCTGGCTCTACCTCTTTAGAGCCCTTTAGAATTGAGATCACTACTTATTCTTCTAAATTGGATAGAATTAAAGTCCAATCTGTTAATCCTCCTCAAGCGACATATCTACCATTTTAGAGATCCAACTGGTAAATAAGTGCTGCACCCCTTATGTCACTAATATATTCTTTAGGTATGAGGAAGGGCTCTGCACAATATTCCAAATATATTCTTATGATCTCATTACGTGTAAAGTTTTCTTTTGCATGCTATCCAAATAGATCAGACATGCCTCTACCTTTGTAAGGAAATCGCCTGCAACAAAGGACAACGTTTGCTTTTCTACATGCTTGGAGTAATCAAATGTTAATTTTGTGATTCAAGAACACCAACACTATTTAATCTCTCACCAATTAAAAATATTCTGTTTGGGGTATTCACTTTTGTGCAGGTACCTGTTATGATGAATTACCTTGAAGATTTGGGAGCATGTGCTGCCAAAAGATCATGACAGGTGTGTAGGAAAGAACTGCAGATCATGACAGGTTATTCTTCTCAATACTTCCTTTTAAGAATTACCTGAACATGCATGTATATATTATAAAATATAAAATGAAGACTCTGATACTAGGAGACTGCAAGGTGACTTGGATAGGCTGGGTGAGTCGGCAAATGTTTGGCAGATGCAGTATAATGTGGATAAATGTGAGGTTATCCACTTTGATGGCAAAAACAGGAAAGCAGACTATTATCTAAATGGTGGCCGATTAGGAAAAGGGGAGATGCAGCGAGACCTGGGTGTCATGGTACACCAGTCATTGAAAGTAGGCATGCAGGTGCAGCAGGCAGTGAAGAAAGCGAATGGTATGTTAGCTTTCATAGCAAAAGGATTTGAGTATAGGAGCAGGGTTCTACTGCAGTTGTACAGGGTCTTGGTGAGACCACACTTGAAGTATTGCGTACAGTTTTGGTCTCCAAATCTGAGGAAGGACATTATAGCCATAGAGGGAGTGCAGAGAAGGTTCACCAGACTGATTCCTGGGATGTCAGGACTTTCATATGAAGAAAGACTGGATAGACTCCGCTTATACTCGCTAGAATTTAGGAGATTGAGAGGGGATCTTATAGAAACTTACAAAATTCTTATGGGGTTGGACAGGCTAGATGCAGGAAGATTGTTCCCGATGTTGGGGAAGTCCAGGACAAGGGGTCACAGCTTAAGGATAAGGGGGAAATCCTTTAAGACCGAGATGTGAAAAAACGTTTTCACACAGAGAGTGGTGAATCTCTGGAACTCTCTGCCACAGAGGGTAGTTGAGGCCAGTTCATTGGCTATATTTAAGAGGGAGTTAGATGTGGCCCTTGTGGCTAAAGGGATCAGGGGGTATGGAGAGAAGGCAGGTACGGGATACTGAGTTGGATGATCAGCCATGATCATATTGAATGGCGGTGCAGGCTCGAAGGGCTGAATGGCCTACTCCTGCACCTATTTTCTATGTATCTATACACAAAATTATCATATTTTAACTTTGGCCAAGCATCTGTGTGACTCATGGAAGGAAATTCCATCCTTACCTGGTGTTACCCAGCAATCTGGTTGAGGCTGAATTGTTTCCTCAATTTCCCTATCTAATCCTCCACACCTCCTCTGATTCTCCCCAGTCCAATCTTGCCTTGCCATTGTGACAGGCAGAGGAGGGGCACCACTAAACACTCTGCTTGAGTTTTAGACAGCATTTGAGGTTGTTGTCAAAGCTGAAAATTACACTTTGGTTTTTGTACTCTTTTGTGGATTATGGAACTCAGGAGTGAGGCTGGCATTTATTGTCTATATCTATTTGTCGCTGGAGCTGGAGTGCCGTGCCGACCAGATTGTTTGATCTACAAGAGGAGTTTGATTAAATCTTTTTGTAATGGAATTGGAGGGAACCGTCCCATGCATTAAATTTTCCTTAATGTATGGGACAAAGCTACCATGATCATGTTGAGGACCATGCTCTTATTTGATATATATTTTTCTTGAGTGCATATTGGGTGATAATGCCTTTTTATATATATACTAGACCAAGTGGGACCCGTCCCCTCAATGCGCGGTTGCTGGGGGGCTGTGGCATCGCACACACACACACACTAACCACCCCCCCCCCCACACACACACACACACACACACACTAACCACCCCCCTTGATATTGTATTAATATTATTCATTCGCTCCTTTTACCCCATCCCCGTCCTATCCACTCATGCATAGCCCCCAGCTTGCAGTTGCATCTAGATGGAGTAGAGAGAGAGGGCAGTAGAGAGAGTTGGCAGAGAAAAAGAGAGAGGGGCAGAGGCAGAGAGAGAAGGGGGCAGAAACAGGGAGGGGGGGGAGAAAGAGGAGAGGGAGGGAAGAGAGAGAGAGGGAGGGTGAGAGAAGGGCCTGGGGGGAGAGAGAGAGGTGCCCGGGGGGAGAGAGGGGGGGTCCGGGGAGAGAGAGAGAGGGAGGAGACGACCGAGTGACCCGAGAACTTGGCGGCTTCAGTACAGGGCCCGACTTGCTCGTTCCTTCTGCGTCTTTTGGAGCAGGGGTGGGCAGAGATGGAGCGGCGCGCAGGCGGCCGGCTGGCGACCATAGGACTGTGAGTTCGACGGCTTCAGTGCAGGGCCCAACTTCATCTCCGGCTGTGTCTTTTGAATAATGGGAGGGAGGTGGGGGAGGCACGGAGAAAATAGGAATAGGTGGAAGAAATAGGGCACGGAGACCCATTGTGACATCACAGGGCTCTCGCTTAACTTTTTTTCTCTGTTGCCAGCCGGGCAACCTTGGAAGCTTTTTAGGTTGCCAAATGACAGTTTAGGTAGTCATTTAAGATGGCTTGCATGACGCGTGCGATAATGTGATCGGACGACGTGCGTAGTTTCCAGTCGGAATTATACTCAATGAAGCATTCACATATTATTTCTGCTTTAAATAAAGTCACAAACTAAACATATTCACCAATCAAGACATGATATATTCCACAATGACATGCAGCAAAATTATAAGACGGTATCTCAACTCTTTTTACACATTGCAATTAATGCAATTTCTATTAGTTCTTTCCACTTCCAAACAAAAATGTGGTTGGATTATTCAGCGTATGATCAACCTGTGTCAAGAAATCCTGGACCATAGTAACATATATGCGTACGTATAGTTGTGAATGTTGTTCATTAAATAACTACAGTACTGATACTCCATATTAAGAGCATTGATTTGTCGTTAAAATGAATTCTGTAATAACGTGTCAATGGTAGCAGTGACAATCGAACTCTGAAGAAGGGTTTCGGCCCGAAACGTTACCTATTTCCTTCGCTCCATAGATGCTGCTGCACCCGCTGAGTTTCTCCAGCATTTTTGTGTACTGCGGTTTTAATGTTTCACGTGTTCACAATTTAATTAATCCATCTTTATGGATTAAAACAAATAATAACATTGGGAATTAAAACACATTTGATTGCATTCCGTTATCAAGCATAGTCAATGTTCGCTCTGAAGACATTTCCAGCACAATGGGGTCAGGGAGGGGTGTGTGTGTGTGAATCAGTGCGGGGTGGATAGATGGCGGGGGTGGGGGTTAGAAGGCAGTCGGTGCAGAATGGATGGATTGAGGAAGGTGAATTAGTACGTGTTGGTTGGAGTAGGTAAAATTGTGAGGGGAGAGCACGGGGATGTCAGTGGTGTTGAATGGGGGGGTTCAGTACGGGATGGATGGGGGTAGACAAAAGTGCTGGAGAAACTCAGCGGGTGAGGCAGCATCTATGGTGCGAAGGAAATAGGCAACGTTTCGGGTCGAGACCCTTCTTCAGACTGTTCCCCCCCATTCTTGAATGGGAGGATCAGTACAGGATGGATGGGGGGGGGAGATCAGTGCAGGATGATTGGGGGGGGGTGGTCTGTACAGTGTGGATCGGAGGGTCTGTGCAGGATGAATGGGGGATCACTACAGGATGAAGGGGGGAAGGTGCAGGGTAAATGGAGGGTGGGTCAGTATGGGATGAATGCGTGGATTTGTACAGGATGGATGGAGGAGAAGTGCAGGATGGATGGGAAAGGGGTAAGTACAGGGTGAATTGGGGAACCAGTGTAGAATGGATGGGGGGCGGGGGGTGGCAGGAGAATCAATGCAAGGTGGATAGGGTGATCAGCGCAGGATGAATGGATGGGGGGGGGTAGATGGGGAGGGGAGCACTGGGGATGTCAGTGAGGACTGAATAGACGTGGGAATGGGGATCAGTGCGGGATGGAGTGGAGGGGTCCCATGATAAGGGGGGGGCGTACAAGAGAGAGAGGGGGGGACGAGGTGGGGAGGAAGGAAGGTCAGCGCTCCTCAGACAACATCGCCCCGCTGCCTTGGCCGTTGGGAACTCCTCGCCACCGCCTCCCTCCTCCGCCAGCCAACAGCAAGGTGCGGGGCCGGGTGGTGCAGCTCAAAGATCCTATAGCTATAGGATCTTTGGTGCAGCTGCTTCAGAAGGGTCGGTGCAAATGACGAGCTTCGCACAGCGGCCGTGACAGCGGCTCCATCTCCTCCTCCTCCCCCCGCCGCCCGCCCGCCCTGATAAGGGCCTCTGCTTGCAAACCCGCTAACGGCGATAACCGCTTTCGAAACAAACCCTTTCTCCTGAGGCCTCCCCCTCCTCCCGGCCTCGGCGTGCGGGAGGGAGGGTTTGTTTCGAAAGCGGTTATCGCCGTTAGCGGGTTTGCAAGCAGAGGCCCTTATCAGGGCGGGCGGGGGGCGGGAGGAGGAGGAGATGGAGTCGCGGCCGCTGCAGCCGCTGTTCGGAGCCCGACATTCACTCCGACCCTTCCTCACCCCGCACCTAGTATCTTTGCCCCGCACAGCCGTCACTGCCGACACAAAACGTCACGTTCCTTTTCTCCAGAGATGCTGCCTGACCCGCGGAGTTACTCCAGTTTTCTGTGTCTATCTTCGGTGCAAACCAGTATCTGGTTGCCAAGCCGGGCAAAATGACTCGGTGTTTAGGTTGCCCGGCGGCGCTTTGAGTGGTCAATGGCACCCGGGCAACCGCTAATTTCGAGCCCTGCATCATCAGCGAAAGACAGACGTGTTTATATTCAACGTTTTGTTTGATTTTTGAACATTTTCAGTAATAACTCGAGAAATAAAGCATGACATTTTCAGAAAAGGCGATTTCGGATTCCACAGGAAAAATCTCTACCGGAATATGTAAAGATTTTACCGTTAGCTCGTCGTTTTTCGCGAAGATGGATTGTACACAAACAAACAAACAAACACTACACAAACACACATCCAAGATCAGATAGTTAACTAGTTAATAGTTTTAATAGTTAACTAGAGCAAATCGGATCCGTTGGGTCCCGTCCCCTGAACGCGCGGTTGCAGGGGGGGTTGGGGGGGCCTGTGGCGCACACACACACACACACTAACCACCCCCACACACACACACTAACCACCCCACACACACACACACACAGTCATTAACCACCACCCATGATATATTAATATTATTTATTTGCTCCTTTTACCCCATCCCCCGCCCTATTCACCCACGAATAGCCCCAAACTCACAGGCACGGCTAGAGAGGGCAGTGGCAGAGAGAGGGCAGAGACAGAGGGCAAGGGCAGAGGGGGCTGGGCGATGCAGAGAGGGAGCGGGGGGGCAGAGTGGGGGGGAGATAGAGTTTGAGGGGTAGGGAGGCTGGTTCCCGAACGCAATACTCCCTCACTCCAGGCTCTGCTTCTGCCCAGGTCCAGTCGCCGGACTCGGCCTGCGGCAGCAACCAGCCTCCCCACCATGCGCCGACCCGGGGCAAGTACAGGGCCTGACTTGCTCGTTCTTTCTGCGTCTTTTGAATAACCGGGGTTGGGGTGGAGTGGTCGGGGGGTGACGTCACTAGCAGCGAAAGACAGTCGTTTTTAAATTCAAAACGTCCGATTTTTGAACATTTCCATTAATAACTCGAGCAATAAAGGATGACATTTTCAGATAAGACGATTTGGACTCCAGGGGAACAATGTCTACCGGAATATGTAAAAAAAATCACCGTTAATGCGTCGTTTTTTCGCAAAGTGATTACACACAAACACACAAATAAATTCACATTCAAGATCAGAGGTTTATAAGTGTGTGTGTGTGTGTGTGTGTATATATATATATATATTGTGTGTGTGTGTTTATTTATTTTTGCCTTTTGATGCTCACAAATGACTCTCCTATACTGAAGTTCTCAACTTTTAAGAAAAAAGGATTAGTGGAAGATATCACTAAAGAAAATACATTATGTATATGTCATTATTAGTTCAAAGGTTTGTCACCTTTCGGTCTGATTTCCCTTGGCCAGATCTGCCATTGCCCACTAAAGTACCAGTTAACTTGTGCTTGTCAGTTTAATGATTCACGTAGCTTCATGGCAGTTTCAATATGTGTGGTGATGGTTTCTTCAAGATCTGTAAGAAATTAACTGTCCATCCATCGTCTGATTTTGTAGCTCAGAGCTATATTAATAGTTGGGAACATTTCTATCACACTGTGGATACTAGATTAATATGACCGCCAACCCTTAACATAAAACAGCTTAACATAAATTCTTATCTTGTATCATAAATGTTTATTTTTTATGGTTTTCACTTCCACTACTCCTGCATTGCTTGTTTATCTTATGGTTGGGCCTAATGACAATAGACAATAGGTGCAGGAGTAGGCCATTCGGCCCTTCAAGCCAGCACCGCCATTCAATGTGATCATGGCTGATCATCCCCAATCAGTACCCCGTTCCTGCCTTCTCCCCATATCCCCTGACTCTGCTATTTTTAAGAGCCCTATCTAGCTCTCTCTTGAAAGCATCCATAGAACCTGCCTCCCGCCCTCTGAGGCAGAGAATTCCACAGACTCACCACTCTCCGTGAGAAAAAGTGTTTCCTCTTCTCCGTTCTAAATGGCTTACTCCTTATTCTTAAACTGTGGCCCCTGGTTCTGGACTCCCCCAACATCAGGAACATGTTTCCTGCCTCTAGCGTGTCCAAGCCCTTAACAATCTTATATGTCTCAATGAGATACCCTCTCATCCTTCTAAACTCCAGAGTGTACAAGCCCAGCTGCTCCATTCTCTTAGCATATCACAGTCCCGCCATCCCGGGAATTAACCTTGTAAACCTACGCTGCACTCCCTCAATAGCAAGAATATCCTTCCTCAAATTAGGGGACCAAAACTGCACACCATCCTCCAGGTGTGGTCTCACTAGGGCTCTGTACAACTGCAGAAGGACCTCTTTGCTCCTATATTCGATTCCTCTTGTTATAAAGGCCAACATGCCATTCGCTTTCTTCACTGCCTGCTGTACCTGCATGCTTACTTTCATAGACTGATGTACAAGGACCCCCAGATCCCGCTGTACTTCCCCTTTTCCCAACGACGACATTTAGATAGTAATCTGCCTTCCTATTTTTTCTACGAAAGTCGATAACCTCACATTTATCCGCATTAAACTTCATCTGCCATGCATCTGCCCACTCCCCCAACCTGTCCAAGTCACCCTGCATTCTCATAGCATCCTCCTCACAGTTCACACTGCCACCCAGCTTTGTGTCATCTGCAAATTTGCTAATGTTACTTTGAATCCCTCCATCCAAATCATTGATGTATATTGTAAATAGCTGCGGTCCCAGCACCGAGCCTTGCAGTACCCCACTAGTCACACTGCCTGCCATTCTGAAAGGGACCCGTTAATCCCATCTCTTTCCTGTCTGCCAACCACTTCTCTATCCATGTTAGCACTCTACCCCCAATACCATGTGCCCTCATTTTGCCCACTAATCTCCTATGTGGAACCTTATCAAATGCTTTCTGAAAGTCCAGGTACACCACATCCACTGGCTCTTCCTAGTTACATCTTCAAAAAATTCCAGAAGATTAGTCAAGCATGATTTCCCCTTCGTAAATCCATGCTGACTCGGACCGATCCTATTACTGCTATCCAAATGTTCGGCTATTTCATCTTTTATAATTGACTCCAGCATCTTCCCCAACACCGATATCAGGCTAACTGGTCTATAATTCCCTGTTTTCTCTCTCCCGCCTTTCTTAAAAAGTGGGATAACATTAGCTACCCTCCAATCCACAGGAACTGATCCTGAGTCTATAGAACATTGGAAAATTATCACCAATGCATCCACGATTTCCAGAGCCACTTCCTTAAGTACCCTGGGATACAGACCATCAGGCCCTGGGGATTTATCAGCCTTCAGTCCCATCAGTCTATCCAACACCATTTCCTGCCTAATGTGGATTTCCTTCAGTTCCTCTGCTTCTATTGCTTCTATTAATTATTCCGTTGACCACACGAAGCAAATTATCTAGTCATTACTGCAAATTGCTTGATGAGATTCAATTGGCTGCATTATAATTACATTTCTTTAAAACAAATTGTAAAATAGAATAGGGTCACATAAGCTCACGCACAAATATAAATGTTTTTCTTTGCCATCAAATATGAAGTTGCATATAAGAAGACAATATTACTTAATCTATTCACTTATTAAATTTAATAATTATTTATCTTGGGAAAAGATGATGTTCTGAATCTGTGGAATTCTCTGCCACAGAAGGTAGTTGAGGCCAGTTCATTGGCTATATTTAAGAGGGAGTTAGATGTGGCCCTTGTGGCTAAAGGGATCAGGGGGTATGGAGAGAAGGCAGGTACAGGATACTGAGTTGGATGATCAGCCATGATCATATTGAATGGCGGTGCAGGCTCGAAGGGCCGAATGGCCTACTCCTGCATCTATTTTCTATGTTTCTATGTGCTAAAATTCCATTACCTGAAATGTACACTTTAAACGTGACATTAGTAGTCACTGTTTTCATGTGGCTGATTACAAACTTTTAAATTGGACGTTTAAGCTTTCTGGACAAAGATGAAGATGCACAATACTGATTAACAGATAGAGGATCTGTTTTTGTATGGCAGTTAATTATGAGTTGAACGTACAATTATTATTGAATTAAAGTTTGTAAATTAATTACCCATACCAGTAAAGTGCATGTGTTTTGTTTGGCCATATTGAAGGTAGCCCCGATAAATTTTGATTCCATTCACATAAATATATTGCAAGTGTATTCCCTAAAGCCAAGCAGATAAGCACCTAATTGGCAGGGTGCTTTTGAAATCATAGGAATATTCAGTGCTTTTACAGAATCAGGAATATACATGGGTAAGGATGGGCCCACAAGTGATCCTCCGTCAGTTTCGCCACCTCCAACGTGACCCCACCACTCGCCACATCTTCCCATCTCCCCCCATGTCTGCCTTCCGCAAAGACCGCACCCTCCGTAACTCCCTTGTCAATTCTTCCCTTCCCTCCCATACCACCCCCTCCCCTGGTACTTTCCCTTGCAACCGCAAGAGATGCAACACTTGTCCCTTCACCTCCCCCCTCTACTCCATTCAAGGACCCAAGCAGTCGTTCCAGGTGCGACAGAGGTTCACCTGCATCTCCTCCAACCTCATCTATTGCATTCGCTGCTCTAGATGCCAGCTGATCTACATCGGTGAGACCAAGCGGTGGCTTGGCGATCGTTTCGCCGAACACCTCCGGTCGGTCCGCAATAACCAACCTGAACTCCCGGTGGCTCAGCACTTCAACTCCTCCTCCCATTCCGTATCTGACCTCTCTGTCCTGGGTCTCCTCCATGGCCACAGCGAGCAACACCGTAAATTGGAGGAAATGCACCTCATATTCCGCTTGGGCAGTCTACATCCTGGGGGCTTGAACATTGAATTCTCCCAATTCTGCTAGCCCTTGCTGTCCCCTCCCCTTCATCAGCCATCTGGTTGTCTCCTCCCCTCCCCTAGCCCTCGGGCTCCTCCTCCGCCTTTTTCCTTTTTTCCTTTCTTCTCCCCACCCCCTATCAGTCTGAAGAAGGGTTTCGGCCCGAAACGTTACCTATTTCCTTCGTTCCATAGATGCTGCTGCACCCGCTGAGTTTCTCCAGCATTTTTGTGTACCCAGGAATATACATGGTTTGATTGTGCACTTTGAGTTTTCTGAAGTCGTTTTAATTTAAAAAGAAATTAAATCATGAAAAGTGACCATAACAACATCGTGGAAGCATTTTAGGATCTACTGTGCATCAAAGATTTATACTTGTATTCTTTAAAAATATGTATTACTAGTTCATTAATAAATTCTTATGTTTAATTCCATTTTTAATAGAGTCATGCAGTATGGAAATAAGCTCTTCGGACTAGCTCATTCATACCCCATCTAAGTTAGGCCCAGTTGGCCCATGTCCCATTAAACCTTTCCTGCCCAAGTATCTGTTGAAATGTCTTTTAAATGTTGTTATTGTATCTGTCTCAGCTGCATCCTCTGGCAGCTCGTTCTGTTTACCCACCACCTTTTTGGAAACAAAAAATCCCTCCGGTTCTTATTAAATCTTTTCCTTCTCACCTTAAACCTGTGCCCTCTTTGATTTCCCTACTCACCTTATCTATTCCCCATGATTTTTTTACACCTCTATAAGGTCACTCCGAAGCCTCCTGTGTTCCAAGGCTACACGGAGTATCTGGCCACACTAAAAGTATTATGCATTTTTGGTCACCATGCTGTAAGAAAAATGCCATTTAGAAGGAAAGAATGCAGAGAAGAATTTTGATGGTGTTGCCAGAATTTAAGGGCCTAAGCTATAAGAAAGTGTTAGCCTGTCTAGGACATTTTTTCTTGGACATTTGGAGGCCGGGGGTGAGTTTGACCAAAACTGAACATAATACTCCAAGTGAAGCCAAGAACAATGTCTTGTACAACTGCAACATAAGTACCAAACGTTTCCCTCACTGATGAAGGCCAGCATGCCAATATCCTCCCTTACCACTCTATCTACCTGAAATGCTACTTTCAACGAACTATGTACTTGCACTCCTTGATCTCTCCACTGTACAACACTCCCCAGGGCCCTGCCATTCACTGTGAAGGTCCTTCTCTGATTTGACTTACCAAAATACAGCACCTTGCACTTATTTGAATTTAACTCCATTAACCAATTATCTTCCCACTTGGCCAGTTGATCACGATCCCTCTGTAATTCTTGATAACATTTTCACTACGAAGATAGACACAAAAAGCTAGAGTAACTGCAGGTCAGGCAGCATCTCTGGAGAGAAGGAATGGGTGACATTTTGGGTCGAGACCCTTCAGACCACCTAATGTTAGTGTCATTGCAAACTTAGTAAACATGCTGTGTACATTCTCATCCAAAAAGATGTATCACAGGTCAAAACGGAAGCAGGATGCTTTCTTGTACTTACTGCATATATGTAACATTCTAGTTTCATTAATTTCTCGACTACCCTACAGAATGTACAAAATTGTTTGGATGACAATTTACAAAAAATGGTTTGCTTATTGGAGCTAAAAGACTAAGGAAGTGAAGTACAGAATTTTATTTTGCTACAGTTTGTATGCAAATCTTCAGATCAACAAGATAAAGTGAGAACTTAAATCTATCCGAATAAAGATTATGCATCCTTCTAGTGCAGTGCCAAACGAAGTTATAATGCATCCTGATGGATTTCACCTATAGAAATGGGTAAGCATTGTAGGAGATGTGCCGAATGTCCTTAGTCTTCTGATGAAGAATGTGGCCCAGAAGATCTCTTGATTTCTTTTAATGTCAGCTTCCAACATTGTAAAACTTCAGCATTCTGAAGTTAATAGGACCAGTAATGCCTGCTTCCTGCTTGGTAAAGGAGATGGGATAATGGTTTGTCCTTCTGATTTCATATGGTACATATTAACTGTGTGCCAAACCTTTTGAGTTATATTGAGAGAAAAAGATAAAGCACTAAAATTGATATTTGTGTATAAAAAAAGTGATAATTTGACTGCTAGCTATGAAAGTATATTCTGAAATAATTGAACGTTATAATATTTTTGTTTTTGGCAGGTGGACTCTCCCCTTAATTTGAAACATCCCCATGATTTGGTGGTGTTTATGAGACAAGAAGCTACAGTTGACTATCTGAAAGAGTTGGAAGTAGGTTGAAAAATAATCTTATCTAATATGTATGAAATTACGGGTGAATTTGTAAAAAGACAGATTAAGATGTTAAAACACATCTGTAAACAGGGATTATTGTATTATACCACAGGATAAAGAGAAATAATGAAGCCAATTAATATCTGGTTAGCAGGCTGAATAATCTTGTAAAATTATCCATTGCAACTTTTATAGAAAGCAAAATACAATATACTTGGGACAAATAACCTTTTGTCCTGGAATGAGAAACTGTTAATTTGTTGGATTTTATATAAACCAGCATCTGCAGTTCCTTCCTATACATCAACTGATGGATTGTTGGTCTTCTTTTAAAATTTGGAAAATTTATAAGAAAATTGGCTCTAACTTTATTCCACTTTTGATAAAAGATCACACACCTGCAGTGTTACATCTGTTTCTCTCTCCATGAATGCTGCCTGATTTGCTGAGTGCAGTAAATCTCTGATTATCCACCAGACGATTGTTTAGAAATCTTGATAACTTGACATCCGGCTAACCCGAGCCTTATTTCGAACACTCCTTTTAGGGACTGCATTTCCCATGCTCCTTTTAAACCCACCAGAGCATTGTTTCCCATGCCTTTCAAATGTATCTGGTTCACTGCTAAATTTATTAACTAGTATATAACGTCTTATAAAAAGAACTGAATTAAAGATAAGATGGGTTCTTCATAATCAGGAAAAACCATAAGTCCAGCACCACTGAAGTCTCAAAGGTACAGGATTATCAGTTTGGTGTATTTTCAGCATTTCCTTGTTTTAATTTCTGATCTCTAACAGCTGCAGTATTTTTCTTCTTTTGTAATCTCTGTGAAGTGGATTCTTCTGTTATTATGTTTTTTTTACAAATAATATCACTAAACTTGTTTTCTTGTCAATTTTGAATAGTTGAAATCATGTTTGATTGATACCCCGGTTAAAACTGTATCACAAACTGCTCAAAATGTAGATCCATTTGCTCTGCAGATTTCGAATTGCATAGCTGAAATTCAAATCCAGACATGAAGTGTCATGATATAGGGGATAGATATTCTGCTAAACCTGACAAACCTGTATCAAATTACAGACTTTGACACACAAATTCCATAATTTCAATGTCCTTCCAGGAAGGAGGCAAGGGAGCCTACTGTGAGACGAATGCATGCATTTTGGTGTGTTAGCTGCCTTTTAACTGCATCATTTCACAGCAGGAGATGGAAGTACTTTTCAGTGAAGTTGCTGGTTTTAAAAAAGATTAGCAAGGTCAACACAAATTCTTGTGGTTTCAGTAACCACATTAAAAATGGGAGGATATGTCTTACAAACAGTGGGTCAATTGAGCAATCTTGAGTGCATGATGTTCATTTGAAACTAGAATGCCACCTTTAATGAGCAATTGCAGAGCTAATAATCAGTGTTCCTTTTAATAGTGACTGATGTGACTTTTATAAACAAAGTAATTGAGTAACAAAGAAAGATTAGTACAAGCACAAATTAAAAATAATGTATTTTAAATATTAGCATTAATTTGTTTAATTCTTTGTAAATTCCATGTAAATTAGCTTTCCTTTTTGACATTAATTTGGTAAATCATTCATTAAATAACTTATGGCAAAGATTGTTTGATTTAAAATAAATGATTTTTCATATTTTGGAATAAAGATGATATTGCCGATCCCATGAAAATCTCAAGTTGGCTACAGTTTAGTGTATGTAAGTTGCAACCTAAAATGTTTATTACTAATTTTGCTGATTCTTTTTCCCTTAAGTCTTTTGAAGTAAATTGTTATACTGTTAAACCACATCTAAAATTATCCCCCTGTATCCCTCTAAACCACATCTAAAAACGACCTTATTTACCGAGGAAACGTGGAATAATGTTGTCATTGTTTAAAAGATAAGCTGTGTAAAGCTCAGTGTTTAACTGTTAAAACTAATCATTCACCTTCTCTGTACACAGAAACATTTAGTAGCCCAGAAAATTCATATAGAAGAAAATGAAGATCGGGACACAGGTTTGGAACAGAGACATTACAAAGAAGATTCCGACTGCATTAAAGCTAAAGTGCCTCTTGGGGACCTTGACCTTTATGATGGAACGTATATTTCCTTGGAGAGCAAGGATATCAGGTTTTTGTTCTTTTTTTTATATAGGAAAATATGTTTTAAAAATACTCTTAGTTTAGCTTGAGTCTCTTGAGGTGGACCATTTGCCAGCACGAAGGCGATCTGTCCCCAAGCTGCTGCTGACCAAAAAAGTTTCAAGTCTAGCAGGGATATCAAGACTAGTGTTTGATATCCCTGGCCACGACTCTGATCTCTGGCCTCGACTCTGTCCTGGACAAGTGGAAACATGCTACCCGCATTCACTCTATCCAGGCCAGTGGTCCTCTTCTTTCGTGTCCATCTTCCATGTTTCAAATGTTGACATCGCTGTAATCGTCCGTCCTGAAAAGGATGCAAGCTTCCGGCGACAATCAGTGGGAGCCATCACTTGTTGCAATAGATGATGGCGGTAGCAGAATTAGCTCGGGATACTTCCAGTTTCCAGCCCCGCGACATGGACGCTTCTGCTATGGGGCCAGGCCTGTGGTGTGGATAGGTTGTCTGACTAATAGGAAATGTAGAATGGTGGAAGCGGTGTCTTTAAATATTTTTAATGCAATGATTGTTGCATACCTAAAAAGCAGTTAAAAGGTTGTTCGGTATAAGCAGCAATGTAAAAATTACAATTAACTCGGGTGTGTTCTTACTGAATGGCAAAATAAGCTTCAGGGACCTTCTCCTAACTTGCACAATTGTACAGTGCCCTCCATAATATTTGGGACAAAGACCCATCATTTATTTATTTGCCTCTGTACTCCACAATTTGAGATTTGTAATAGAAAAAAATAATATTATACCTGCATTAAGGAGGCAATAGATGCACCTGAGCAATTACAAACACCTGTGAAGCCGTGTGTCCCAAACATTATGGTGCCCTGAAATGGAGGGACTATGTATAAACACAGCTGTAATTTCTACACGGTGAAACCAAAATGTATAAAAATGGCCTTTATTAAAATCTGACAACGTGCACAGGTGATTTTTTTTTCTATTACATATCTCAAATTGTGGAGTACAGAGGTAAATAAATAAATGATGGGTCTTTGTCCCAAAACATTATGGAGGGCACTGTATGGAATTTAGTTAACTGTTCTTTCTCAGTGGCATGTTTGGATTAGATAATGGCTTTGCTGTTTTGTTCACAATCATGTTCCGGTCTAGTTTTTGCATTCTGGACATTCTGAAATGTCCTAAAGGTTTTTTTGGATCCCATCTAGCCAAACTGTGATTGCCTGTGTTTTTATTAATACAGTCATGTACATGTACAGTTCAAACTTTTTTGTACTTATTCACAGATACCCCGCATAAGTAAGTACAAAAATAAATTCTAAAGTTGAAATGTATTTTGCAAAATTTGAAATGGTGTAAATCTCGTTGGTTTGGACATCGGATCTGTAAGTACATTGCAAAACAAATGATGTTGACCTCCAGGTGTCAATTGCTAAAATGGTTTTTGTCAATTGTTTCATAAATTGAATTTTTGTGTATCTTCAAACCAACTTTGCTTCCAGTAGCTTTTATTTTAATGTTTCTTCAGTTTATTAAAAAAAAAATGAGTTTGATAAATTATTCTGTTCTTCCAGCCCTGAAGAGTATATTGACTCCAAGACCCCATTACCTACAGATCTACAAATGCCAGATTGTACAAAAATAATAGAGCTTCCATTTAGTATTCATGCCTTTCAGCACTTGCGGGTAAATTCTTTTTTTAAATCACCTGGAGTATTTTAGAGATGGCATATCCTTTTTATTTCCATATGATTATAAACTAAAATTATACATAATTACAATTGTACAGTATTTTTCATGTAATTTCTAATTATTCACAAAATAGAGTTAATATGAATTTTTGTATTGGCGGAAGTTGAAGATGGTATTTTTTGTAAGGATAGAAAGATGTTGAAGATGATGTGACATTCAGGATCTAAGTATAAAGTTATATTTCATATACCGGTTTTGCACAGCAAATATTTTATATGCATCTTTGAAACGATATTTTCTATGAATATGGTCTGAAAAAGGGTCACGACCCAAAACGTCACCAAAATGTTCTCCAGATATGCTGCTTGACCTGCTGTGTTGCTCCAGCACTTTGTGTCCGTTTGTGTATTAACCAGCATCTCCAATTCTTTGTTTATACTCTTCTCTGTAAAGACCAGAGTTCCTTGGAAGTGTTTGTATCTGTTATTGGCAATGTAATTGTATGTTTCAAAAGAGTTTCGAGTAGGAAAATAGCAAAATATTTACCACTTCCAAGTTTAGGATTTCAAAATTAAGGTGACTAGTAATAAATAAAAACTTTTGATTCCAGGGTATTCAAGAGCGTATTAACCTTACAGCGCCAGTATTATCAAAAGAGGATCCTATCTTTGTCAGCTTATCAAGAAGATTAGGTAGAAGTATTGAAGAAATAGGACATAGAATTAATGCAGCTTTGCTGAAGGTATGGCTTTTATTTTAATCTTTAACTATTTTATCAGCTGGTTACAGTGCAAGTGCATTTGAGATAACCTGGTTATATATTCCTTTGTATCAGCCCCATATTTCCTTGAAAAACGCAACTATATAGTTCATTGTCCGTATTGAAAAAGCTGCGTAATATTTGGGACAAAGACCCATTTTATTTGCCTCTGTACTCCACAATTTGAGATTTGTAATAGAAAAAAAAACATGCGGTTAAAGTGCTCATTGTCAGAGTTTATTAAAGGCCATTTTTATACATTTTGGTTTCACCATGTAGAAATTACAGCTGTGTTTATACATAGTCCCCCCATTTCAGGGCACCATAATGTTTGGGACACATGGCTTCACAGGCATTTGTAATTGCTCAATTGCCCCCTTAATGCGGGTGTAAGAGAGCTCTCAGCACCTAGACCTCCAGTCTTTTCATCATCTTTGGAAACTTTTATTGCTGTTTATCAACATAGGACCAAAGTTGTGCCAATGAAAGTCAAAGAAGCCATTATGAGACTGAGAAACAAGAATAAAGCTGTTAGACACATCAGCCAAACCTTAGGTTTACCAAAATCAACTATTTGGAACATCATTAAGAAGAAAGAGAGCGCTGGTGAGCTTACTAATCGCAAAGTGACTGGCAGGCCAAGGAAAAGCTCCACAGCTGATGACCGAAGAATTCTCTCTATAATAAAGAAAAATCCCCAAACACCTGTCCGACAGATCAGAAACACTTTTCAGGAGTTAGGTGTGAATTTGTCAATGACCACTGTCGAAGATTTCAAAATTAGGATGGCCAGGTTACAGTTTGCAAAGAAATACTTAAAAGAGCAACCACAGTTCTGGAAAAAAAGGTCTTGTGGACAGATGAGACGAAGATTAAATTATATCAGAGTGATGACAAGAGCAAAGTATGGAGGAGAGAAGGAACTGCCCAAGATCCAAAGCATACCACTTCATTTGTGAAACACGGTGGTGGGATGTTATGGCCTGGGCACGTATGGCTGCTGAAGGTACTGGCTCACTTATCTTCATTGATGATACAATTGATGATGGTGGTAGCATAATGAATTCTGAAGTGTATAGACATCCTATCTGCTCAGGTTCAAACAAATGCCTCAAAACTCATTGGCGAGCGGTTGATCCCAAACATACTACTAAAGCAACAAAGGAGTTTTTCAAAGCTAAAAAATGGTCAATTCTTGAGCGGCCAAGTCAATCACCCGATCTGAACCCAATTGAGCATGCCTTTTATATGCTGAAGAGAAAACTGAAGGGGACTAGCCCCCAAAACAAGCATAAACTAAAGATGGCTGCAATACAGGCAGAGCATCACTAGAGAACACACCCAGCAGCTTGTAATGTCCATGAATCGCAGACTTCAAGCAGTCATTGCATGCAAAGGATATGCAACAAAATACTAAACATGACTACTTTTATTTACATGACATTGCTGTGTCCCAAACATTATGGTGCCCTGAAATGGGGGGACTATGTTATACTTTTATCAAAAAAGTATAAACACTGCTGTAATTTCTACCTGGTGAAACCAAAATGTATAAATTATTATTTTATTATTATTATTGCTGAAAACATTAGCGACGCAGTGGTGCTGGTTTCCGACGGGCACGGGGACGGACGCACCACTCATCTCTGTCCTCCATGCAGCTGGCAAGCTCCTCTTTTGTCTCTACACATGCGTCTTCCATCAACATCTTCAGCATCGTCTTGATTGGCCATCCTGGGTCACGTCTTCCATGGGTGGGTTCCCACAGCACAACCTTGTTTGCTGGTATTTCTGGGTGGCGTTGGCAGTGACCAGCAAGCCTCAATCTTCTCGACCTGATCTTCTCGGTCAGAGGTGGAATTTCCCCATAGAGCTGGGCGTTGGTGATGTGTTCCCTCCAACTGACATTTTGAACTTTTCTGAGCATTCGGGTGTAGGTACCATCGAGAGACTTGGACAGTGCTCGAGTGAGAGTCCATGCCTCGTACCCATGCGATAATATGGTCTCTACAGTTGCATGGAAGAATCTCAGTTTGAGACCCTTAGACATCCGAGACTTCCAGATTTTCATCATGTTATTGAGGGCTTTCCATGCAAGCACTTTCCGGACCTTGATGTCAGTCTCCGAGCTCTGCATTCTCGCTCCCATGTACTTGAAGTCCTCCAGTTTTTTGAGAGATGCACTGCCACTGGTTTTGAGAGGCTCATGGTCACCAACGTTGAACACCATGTACCCCGTCTTCTTGGCATTGAGATGGAGGCCCGCTTTCTCGCACTCCGTCTCGACCCTGCCGAGCAGCTTCTGTGCCTCCCTAATCTGGTCTGACAGCAGGACGATGTCATCAGCGAAGTCGAGGTCTGACAAGTTGACTGACCCAATTCTTCTCGAATGCCTTGGGGTGATTGTGAAGCCCAGGTCCTCATGTTCCTTGAGCGCCTGCCTCATGGCATAATCAAGGACAATGACGAAGAGAAAGGGTGCCAGCGTGTCTCCCTGTAAGACCCCCGCGAGGATCTCGAACACTTTGCTCTTGCCATCCGGGGTGACACCCTTGGCCGTGGTGCCCAAGTGCATATCCTCAATGGCTCTCAGGAAACGAGGAGGGATACAGTAAGCCTTCAAAATCCTCATCATTTTGCATCGATGAATCGAGTCAAACGCTTTCTGGAAGTCTTTGAAGGTTAGAACAGCCGGCAGGTTGTTATCCTTCACCTCAATTATTCTTCGGAGAGCAATGATCTGTATGACCGTGTTCCTCTTCCCTTTGAAGCCGTTCTGATTGTGACATAGCTTCGGGTCGATAGCAGCCCTAATCCGGTTGAGAATCAAGCGGTTGTAGACCTTGGCCAAGACACAGGTCGGGCTGATGCCACGATATTTGTCAGTCTTGTTCAGGCTCCCAGTTTTGGGGACAGGGATGATGTTGGATTGTGATCACTGTGTTGGCTTGTCATTCGCCATTAGCGCTGTGTTGCAGAACTTGAGCATGATGTCGTCGAGCTCACAGTTTTTCCAACACCTCTGGAGGGATGTTATCAGGGCCTGGACTCTTCCCTTGCTACAGCGAGGTCTTCACTTTTCGCAGCTCCTCCATGCTGAAGGGGCTGTCGTGAATCTGTACATCCATGAGGACAGTATAAAAATGTCCTTTATTAAAATCTGACAATGTGCACTTTAACCACATGTGATTTTTTTCTATTACAAATCTCAAATTATGGAGTACAGAGGCAAATAAATAAATTATGGGTTTTTGTCTCAAACATTATGGAGGGCACTGTATATAATTAGTCATATTCCATGCGTTTATCCCAATTGCTTTGTCAATTTTTTCAGTTCACTTTGTTATCCAATTCCCTTTTGAAACTCCCCTGACATCAGTCTGAAGAAGTGTCCCGACCCAAAACGTCACCCATTCCTTCTCTCCAGAGACACTGCCAGTCCCGCTGAGTTACTCCAGCATTTTGTGTCTACCTTCGATTTAAACCAGCATCTGCATTCTTTCCTCCACCCTTCTGAAACATGTTATTCAATCCGTTTCCACCACATTTTCAAGCGGTGGAAATCAGATTTGTAATAAATGCATTTTTGGAACATACCCCATCCTCTGGTTCTTTCATAATGCATATAAAATCTCTGTCATTTGTTAGTCACGCTACTCAGTATGGAACCATTTTTCATTATTATGTTACCAAGACTATTCATGATTTTGAAGGGCTGGATCAGATCTTAATCTTGTGCTCAAAAGAGAACAACCGGCTTTACCCAGTCTCTCCACGTACATTTTTTACCTTTAGTGCCATTCCCACAACTCATCACTATTTAAAATAATTGGTAAGAGGATTAGAGGGGAGAGTTGGAAGAGATATGTTCACATATGGTGTGGGGGGGAGGGGTGAAATGGGTGTAAAAGGCAAATCCTATGACATCTTAAGAATTTGGATCTGTTTTAAAACTTGTTATTTGCGAGCTGAAGTACTAAAAAGTGTTAATAGGCCAGATAGCCGTTTTGCAGCTAATGTGGCTTCATGGTTCTCTTTTCAATGATTGATTGACCCTTTCTATCCTTTTTTATCAAAAACGTCAATCAAACTACAGGCAATGGCAGCATCTCAGCTGTTCAGGTTACAGAAATTCGCCCTTACAGAATTCACAAATCATTACCCTAAAATTCACTTTAACAGAATTTGTGTAAAATATATAAATTGGCACTTTTTTCAACTCCTATTTTTGCATCCCTTAAGTGTTGAAGTATGCTTAGGAAGATAAGGGGACAAGGAGAACATGAAATAGTGTTGACAGCTAAGGTAAAGGACAATCCAAAGAGATTCTGCAACTATATTAAGGACAAAGGAATACCTGGAGAGAATAGGCCCTATTAAAGATCAATAAGATCATCTATTTATGGAGCCAAAGGAAATAGGTGAGGTGTTAGTGAATATTTCTCGTCTGTATTTACTGTGGAGAAAGTCATGAATGCTGGGGAACTCTGAAGTCTTGATGAGAGACCACATGACAGAAGAACATGTCTGAGGACTAAGAAAGGAAGATAAATCCCCAGGTCCTGATCAAGTGTATCCTAAAACATTTTGGGAAGCGAGGGAAGATATTGCAGGACATTAGCAAGGCCTTTGACGAGGTACCGCGTAGTAGGCTGGTCTGGAGGGTTAGATCACACGAGATCCAGGATGAGCAAGGCAAGTGGATACAAAAATAGCTTGAAGGTAAGAGAGAGAAGGTGGTGAGAGAGGTTTGTTTTTCATACTGGAGGCCTGTAACAGTGTCCCTGTGTCCCGAGGATCGGTGCAGGGTCCACTGTTGTTTGTTATTTATATTAATAATTAATGTGAATATGAGTGGCATAGTTAGTAAGTTGGTGGATGACACTAAAATTGATAGAATAGTGAACAGTAAGAAAGTTATCTAAGATGCAATGAGATCTTGATCAATATTGCCAATGGGCCAAGGAATGGCAGATAGATTTTAATGCAGATAAATGCAAGTTGTTGCATTTTGGCAAAACAAACCAGTGTGGAACTGGCACAGTAAATGTTAGGGCCCTGGGGAGTGTTGTAGAATAGAGCGACCAAGTGATTCAAGTACACCGTTCCATGAAAGTGGCAAAACAGATGGACAGGATAATGAAAGAGTGAAAACGCAGCTGTATAAGACATTGGTAAGGACATACGTACTGTACACAGTTCTGATTGCCGTGGTATGGAAAAATTGTCATTAAACAGGATACAAAAAGTTTGGAAGCATATAGGCCAGGTCAAGGCAATTTGGTCAGTATGAACGTAAGGTCAAATGGATTGTTTTTGTGCTTTATTCTGTGACTCCTGGTGACGATGATGTGGCTTCTCGTTATAGAAAATCGTGGTATGGACCGTTTTCTGGGAATGCAAACCTCCCCCCCCCCCCCAACCCATATTGAGAAATTTCCTGTTGTTAAATGTGATTCGCTTATAAAAAAAATGCTGGTCAACATTAAAAGACATGTTGACAGGTGTATGGATAGGAAAGGTTTCGAGGGATATGAGCCAAACGCAGACAGGTGGGACTAGTGTAGATGAGGCATCTTGATAGGCATGGATAAGTTGGGCACATTAACCTGTTTCCGCACTGTATGTCTCTAAGAAGGGTTTTGGTACATTGGCCTTCATTAGTCGGGTATTGGATAGAAGTTGGGGTGTTATGTTACAGTTGTACAAGACGTTAGTGAGGCCACTTTTGAAGTAGTGTGTTCAGTTTTGGTCACCCTGCTATAGGAAAGATGACATTAAGCTGAAAGAGTGCAGAGAAGAATGTCGCCAGGACTTGAGGGCCTGAGCTATAGGGCGAGGTTGGGCAGGCTAGAACTTTATTCCTTAGAGCACAGGAACATTAGGGGTGATCTTCCAGAGGTGTATAAGGTCATAAGGGTAATAGATAGGCTAACTGCACAGTATATTTTACCTAGGGGAAATCAAGAACCAGGAGACATGGGTGTAAGGTGAGAGGGGAAAGATTTAATAGGAACCCAAGGGGCAACTTTTTTACTCATGGGGTGGTGGTTATATGAATCAAGCTTTCAGAGGAGGTAGATGAGACAGAAACAATATTTAAAAGACATTCGAACAGGTTCATAGATTGATAAAATACATTTCTTGATGCTCCTGAACACATCATCAGTGATGCAACCTGGGGTCATTGGGTGTTTCGGGTCTTTCAACATCAGACACCCTCACCCAGGCGACCCAGACCACGACTTGTGTTCAGGTGCCTCCTCTCCTGATCCAGAGCCATCTCGAGGCTTTCTCCGCGGCCTCTATGGTGTTCTTGATAGCTCTTCTCCTCTCCATTCCATTGATGCCCAATGCACTTAAAGCTTTGTCGAGCGATTGCCCTGCAAAACCTCTGCGGCCAACCTCGATGGGTATACACCTTGCTTTCCAGCCCTGCTTACGGCAGTGTATGGCCAGCTCTTCGTACTTGGTCATCTTCCTCTCGTGCGCCTCCTCCAGACGGTCTTCCCACGGGAAAGGGATATGGGTAAAAAATGGGACAAGTGCAGATAGGCATCTTGGTCAGCATGGGCAGGTTGCGCCTAATGGCCTGTTTTTGTGACGTATTACTGTCATTCGCTATTGCATTTTCCAAACTCAAATTACTTTAGAAAACTATTGTACTTGTCGATTGAGACATTTCAAATGTTTTGCATATTTTTCCACTATCTGATGTCTGTTGTGTATGATGTGGCAGCAGTTGTAATAAATCATACGCAATTGAATATACTTTTTTAAAACTTATTCTTACGTATTTCCTCCTACTTGTTGAATTAGTAAAGTACCTGAAATTTTGGTACGCCATTTATGACCGTTATTCGGAAACTGATCCAATTATGAATTTGTGTGCAAAGAAAACTTCTCAAGCACCTCTAGTGATATTGTTTTCTATCTAATTAAATGTTTGGTTATTTCTCCATTAATGTGTTGGGCCCAAGGATAAGAGTTAGACTGGATTTCTCCCGTACAACTTCTCACTATATAGATTTACATCATATGGAAAAGAGGAGTTTTTGTTGGAAGGTTATGATGTGTTTGTTAGATTTGTAGAAAATGGTGGTTAAAGCAGTTTAATTTGGATTTTGGCATTCTCCAAGGGAAAGTTTCATAAATATTTGTGTTTTTTAAACACATTACCTAATTTGACTGACATTTTGCAAACATAGTTTTATGGCTAAGTGTATATCAAATATTTTCTCACTGTCTCTTCAATCACGTTGTCACGCAGTTTTCTTAAAGACAAATGTCAAAGAGGAATAAATTACTTTCTGCTGAATTTAATGTGACCACATACCTTAAAACGATTCTAAAATCTGTCATTTGAATATTATCACTAATTATGACATCAGTTTTTAACATTCTACCCAATTTATATCAAGTTTAATATGTTTTTCCTGAATTTGCTTAAAACATTTTAGAATTATCTATCTAAAATAATATGATCAGTTTTTTTATTTTTTGTTGCATTCATCTTTGCAAGTTTGAATGATCAGGATTTTAATCGGGATAAAGTGAAAGGAATTGTATTGTCAGATTTCAAATATCCAGATTTATACAAAACAGTAATTTTTATCTGTTGCTGTTACTTTAATGCTGTGTCCATTTTTCATTTTTTTTAGAATACATCTTCATGGGTGTTATATAACTTGGCTTCTTTTTATTGGAGGATGAAAAATGAGCCATATCATGTAGTAGAATGTGTTATTCGGGCACTACACTTTTCTCCACGGTAAGTCTCCAAAAAAATTGGGAAAAGATTCTATTAGATCTTTGCTCTCTACAGTGTGGGTATCTTCTACTTGATTTCTCCCTCCGCTAACGTGACCAAGGATGTAATGATCACTTGCATGCCTCATTTGCTTTCTGTAGAATGGCCAATAACGACTGACTTTTTAAAACAAAAGTAAATGGCATATTGGCTGTTATGCCAAATGGTATTAAGAAATAGACAAGTAATGATATAATTGCTCAGTTGTTGGTTAGCCACAACCTGAATACTACGTACAGTTTTGGTTCCCTTAACTAAGAACAGATAGAGTGGCATTGTAAGAAGCATAAAATAGATTACCTTGGAAAATTCCTAGTATGAGAGAATTGTTTTCCATGGAGTTGAGAAGAATGATAGGTCATGCTATTGAAATACATATGATCCCAAGGATGTAGGACAGACTAGATGTTGCGATGTTTCCACTCGTGAGAGGGTCAGTTAACAAGGGCATCTGATTACGAGATGAGGGAGCAGACATTTAAAAGTGAGGTGTGGGAATTTCTCACAGGGTAGTGAATCTCTGCAATTCTATCCCAAAGCTTTGGCGGCTGGACCTCTAGATGTATTTAACAAGAAGGTAGATCAAGAAGGGGTCATGAAATTGAAGGCTATGTGAAACTAGCAGAGAAGAACAATTGAGGCCTGACATCGATCAGCTATATTTGTATTGAATGTCTGGACAGACCTGAGGAGCCAGGTGGCCTACTTTTATTTCGTTCTTGTCTACACCACATACATAGAAGTTCTTTTGTTTATGGTTATAGAGGGGCGGCAGGTTGTGAGAAATGTTACAGTTGCTATTGGACTTTAATGTTCTGTTGGTGATTCTTTTGTATAGCCGAGGCATCATCAGTTTTGTACCAATTTGATTGCCTACTCGAGGTTTGCAGCGTGTATTTTATTTTAGTAGCAGTTCAACCTGTGGCAGGAGGGGGGTGCACTATGTGCCATGGGTCAAGAATGTAGGTCTTATCTTTCTCAGAAGAAAGATGCAAGTTATCAACGAAGGGTAGGGCTTTAACGAGCTAGATATGCTATGTATTAAGACTTTTAGTGTTTTTGTGTGCCCAATCTACCAGCTGACAGAAGTGATAAAATGCATAGTATTACAATTAGCTGCATAAAGAATTATCTTGTGCTCCAGTGCTTTATGTTTACTGGAAACCATTAACCCATCATATCTATTTTGTCTTCAGAATGTGGGCCAAAACAAATGGTTAGAACTATTTTCAATGTTAAGTATACCAGATTTACAAAACTGTAATTTTATAAATATGGCTGAATGTACAGATCCATAATTGGACCTATCACAATAAATTATGCTTGCGCCAGATGCTACCATACACAATAATACAGGTCTTCATATTTGAGAAAATTTGTATTGATGTGTTGAAAGCAGCAGCTGTATTATTTTGTTTCTATCTCCTGAAGCAAAGTGTGACAAAATGTGTTGACTGAAAGTACAGAGAAATTAATTTAATTTGAGTTATATAATATGCAATATCTAAATTAAATTGATTGATTGTGTACATTTTCTTTAACAGGCAACATAAAGATATAGCATTAATGAATTTGGCCAACGTTTTGCACCGGGCCCATTTCTCAGCAGATGCAGCCATATTGGTTCATGCAGCACTTGATGTATCCACTGACTTTCTTACAAGTCATTATACTCTTGGAAACATTTATGCTGTAAGTACACTGAATATTTTAGCAATTTGCTTTCCAATCATTTCAAATACTTTCACAGTTCTGTGCAGCACTTTTCATTATTTTATTATATTAATGTTTACATAAAACAAGTCATGAGAGGGACTGGATATACTACTGCTATATGGATTTGTTTGATTTTTATTGGAATTGTGCATTGTTTTTGAAGATTTATTGTTAAGTACCCAAACACACAATCAATTTTATCACCTATAACTCTAATAAGTATTTATGGTGTTGCCACAAAATATTCTGAAGAGCTTTATTTACTACGTCATTTTAAATGGGTTTTTCTTTGGTTGATGCAGTCATAGAAAGAGCATTGTCATTTTTCAGCTGCAGTAACAATATGGAATACCTAGGAAAGTGCTTTTGAAAACCTTATTGTATACTTTCAAGTGAGTTCTCTTCTGTTATGTTCCAGTAAGCGAGTTCAGTATTTTGAAAAAGGCAAGGAATCATGGGATTTGTCAAAGGTCACTCGCTATAAAGAAAAATCGAACAAAGTGCTGTAGATACATTGAGTATAGTTTGGGTCCGATTTTTTTCTTTTGGCTTTTTTCAAGCTTATATTTGTCGGGGCAGATGCGAGTGGAGACGGGGGTGGGGGAGACTGGACCGGCGGAGAGACATTCTCGGCAGCTGCACGCACACAGACCCGCGCCTCATCCGCAGCCAGGATCCAAACCAGGTCCCCGGCGCCGAACCGCCACTGGACCGTCCCTGTCTGCCCCACCACCCCCCCCCACTCGAGTGTCCCATCCCCGCCCGGGGGGGCGGCCAGAGACATCCGGACTGACAGGACACCAGCCCCCAGCCAGCACGGAGAAGCGCTAACCCCAGCTCAACTCCTCCTCTCCCGCCGGGCCAACCGACAGCCCCGGACCAACGACACCAGCGGCCCAAGGCCCACAGCCAGCGCGGAGAACCCACAGGCCCAGAGCCAGCGTCAACTTCAGCCCAATCCCGCTCCAACTCCAGAGGAACCCACTCCCCAATGGGCCTCTACTGCGATGTGCCAATTCACCTACGGCCTGGCCGAGCTGCACTCCCTCAGCCTCCACCCCAAGAACAAGACGGAGCCGTGCCGCACCTTGCACACCACCGGTTTCTGCCCCTAGGGTACCCGCTGCCACTTCATCCACAACGTCGAGGAGGAGCGAGGGCCCCGGCCTCGCCTGCGCGGGAGCTCCAGCCTGGGCTCGGCTTCCTCCGGCCCGCCGCTCGACTGGGCTGCGCTGCGGGCGGCCTTCAGCACCAACCTGGAGTTGGAGCTGGCCCGGACTCTGGGCTTGGGGCTGGGCAAGGGAGGGGGAGGGGGAGGGGGTTGCAGCTGCCGCCAGCACCACCATCACCAACAGCACCAGCAACTCCAGCGGGCGCCTGGCCTGCCCATGACCGGAAGGAACCCTTCTGCAGACTCTCGCTCCAATCAGGACGACTCCAGCAGCAGCGGCTCTGAGTCGCCCGGTTTCGAGCAGGGCCGGCGGCTGCCCATCTTCAGCAGGATCTCGGTGTCGGACTGAGGGGAGGAGGGTGGAGGTGGAAGGCTGCCGGCCAACCCGGCGGGACAGGTAGAGTCGAGCTGGAGCCAGCGGCTGCAGCGTCGGCTGCAAGTCTGGGGCCGCCCCTCCACCCCGGACAGGGACGGTACGGCCCAGCAGCAACTCAACAGCGGCCGGAAGGCCAGGCCCGACCCTGACCACGGAAGAAACACAAGCCTGCACACAACACAGCACCACCGTTGCTGATAATGTTTATAGCGAGTGACCTATGACCTGGACATGCGCAGTTGGAATACCGAACTCGCGTATTGAAAGTTGATCAATTAAAGGAAAATGACAAAGGTAGGATTGAAGCAAAGGGAACATATTTGTTGGTTTTGATGATTGGGTGTTGGTTAGCATGTACAATATATTAATGCAGTTCGAGCCAACAGTCAATGAAGCAAGAAAATGGAACTTGGAAGAAAAAGATTGCATTCTCATTCAACCAAGGTTAGGGGTCCTTTTTCTGTTTCCCAAGTTCTGTTATTGGTATTTGTTTATTATTGTCACGTACGAAGACACTGAAAAGTTTTGATAACATGCTATCCATTCAAATCGTATATATATACACACACACAAGTACATTCAAACCATGTGCAAGTACAAATAGAAATGCTAAGAGAAAAATAAGAGTGCAGAATATAGTGTTACAGCATTATAGTGCTGCAGTTACAGAAAAAAGTCCACGGCAATAAGATAAGTTGGAAGATCAGGACTACATCCTGGCTTATGGGGGGACCATTCAGTGGTCTGCTAACAGTGGGGAAGAAACTGTTCCTGAATCCGATGGAGAAATTGCAGATCGAGTAAGTGTGAGGTGTTGCACAATGGGAGTCAAATGTAAGGGAAGGTATATAGTTGATGGAAAGACCCTTAACAGCACTGATGTGCAACAGGATCTTGGAGTCCAGGTCCATAGCTGCCTGAAAATGGCAATGCAAGTTGATGGAATGGTAAAAAGGCATATGGTATGCCTGCCTTCATTGGTTAGGGCCTTGAATATGAGTCAGAAGTTGTCATGCTGCTCTATAATACTTGTGTTAGGCCGCATGTTTTCTCGTTTTACTCATTCTGGTAAGGGTTGTTAAGTGGCAAGTAACATTTGAGCTACAAAATTGCCAGCAATTACCATCTCTACTGAGAGTCTAACCATCTGTCCTTGACATTTGGTGGATTACCTTCACAAGGAAACTCAACTGAAACAACCTCATAAATACTGGTGTGGATGAGAGGCTAGATATCCTGCATGAAGTGACTCATAAAATCACTAAGCCGTTCCACCCCTACAAAGCATGTCAGGTGTCTTGATGGATTACCATCCACTTACCTGGTGGTGGGGGGGGGGGGGGGGGGTGAAGGCAGCTGGAGCAGCATTCAATGCACAACATCCTCCAGAACAAAGCAGACAGCTGAATTACATCCTTATCCTTCCACCTTACTGGAACATGTTGGTCATGAACTTTGAGTATTTGCTCTTTAAATTACTCCCAAATGTTAGATGTAAACTTGCCCAATAACAACAGCACCCAATTTACTCTTCCTAGCTCCTGCCTAATAATGCTGTAATCTGCCTTACTCCAATATATAATAATAATAATAATAATAGATTTTATTTATATAGCGCTTTTCAGGACTCAAAGTACTGCATCAGTCACCTGGCTAGGCTAGATTCCCAATGCCAGGTCGAATATGGTTCCTCCTCGAGTCGGATATCCATGTGCTGTGTTAGGAAACCCTCTTGGATACACCTAACAAATTCTGTTTGCCCCATTTAAACCCTTTGCACTAAGAAATCATGTAGAAATAATGGAGGGAGGGAGAATAAGCGAATTCAGTATCTCGATAAACGCAAAGAATCATGGGATTTATCAAAGGTCATTTTAAAAAAAGCAAACACAGCGCTGTATAAACTGTATAAATTGTTAACTATACCAATGAATTAATCTAGAATTCTGTCAACTCAATAGCTTCCCTTCTTGTTCTGCTGTTCACACACTACTTACACAGTCCTAGTTCTAGTTCAGTTCATTAATCTGCAATTATGAGATATTCAAAAAGTTAAAGAATTTATTATTTTCATTTAATCCTTAATGTGTTTGCTACTGGAATAAGAAAATATAACTTGTGTTTGAAACTTTCTTATCTTTATTCATAATTTATGTGTAAAAATATATTTGATCTTAGGCAGGCAGCGACTGTATCAGTGTGATATGGGCTAATGCTTTACCTACAGGCGGTATGAATGTACCGTTAAGGCAAAGATTAATCTCTGAGGAAAACTGAGACATTTAACTGCAAAATGCCTGCCCTTTAGTATTGGAAAGATTGAGTGGAGCGTCTGTGCTGTTCCAAGTTGGCGGTGGTTGCGGTGCGTTCCCCCCAGCCATCTCGCCCAGTGCACGTTGACCAGCACAGTTCGCCAGCCCTTGTTAGCAGAGGCTCTTTGTGCAGGTGTTACCCGAAGCCCAAAGGTTTTGTGGATGTTCTGCGATTGGATTTGGCACACAGCGAGCTAGTGAGAGGGCTGTCAGATCAGATCAGCCCAGGTTGCCGAGTGGCCGAAGGGCGGATTTGAATGAATGAATAAGTTTATTGGCCAAGTATGTTCGCATACAAGGAATTTGCCTTGGTGCTCCGCTCGCAAGTGACAACATGACATACAGTGACAATTAAGAATGACACATAAAACATTAAACATTAATATTAAAACATTATTGATTAAACATGTGAATTAAATTAAATACCAGAGCAAAAAGAGGTAACAGAATTTTGGTTATTGAGTAGAGCTGCTACTCGCGGAACAAAGCTGTTTTTATGTCTGGCTGTGGCAGCTTTGACAGTCCGGAGTCGCCTTCCAGAGGGTCATTATTAAAACGGGTCGTTATTAAACTGTTCCCTCTGTGCGGCATCGCCAGCTCTCTCTCTCTCTCTCTCTCTCTCTCTCTCTCTCTCTCTCTCTCTCTCTCTCTCTCTCTCTCTCTCTCTCTCTCTCTCTCTCCCAGTTCCCCCCACCCCAACTATCGACAGCCTGATTGAGAAAATGCTCCGCGTTTGCCCATTCGTTGGGGCGGGCGGCGCCTCCTTCAAAGAGAGCGAGAACAGGTCAGCTGGGGACCTGCGACCCATTCCTGAGTGAAGCCTCTAGTTTGGCTGCGGTTCAAATGGCTGCAAATTCTCATAATTATCACCGCCTGATCACCCTGGCTCCCAACTGTGTGCCCTGACAGACTGGAACCAACCGCAGAGGTTAAAGCGACAGCATCTTCATTTAAGCCAACCCACCTCAAAGGTTTAACCAGCCTGTTCGAATCCAATCTGAACTTTCCAACCTACCCCTCCCTCACACAGCACATTCTCCTCGTTTCCTTCAATCCAGGAAAGTTGTTTAGATAGGAATGTAAGGACTGTCTCAAATTGGATGACAATTACCAACTTGTAATTCATGTAAATCAATATCGAATTTGAATGGCTGTGACTCGGGCTAATGCCTGGGATTTGATAATTGACAGGTTTGTTCCAGTAAGACCAGCGTTAATTGCTTATCTCCTAATTTCCTTGAGAAAGTGGTGACAAGCTGCTTAATTGAATCATTGTATTCCTTTTGATGAAGGTATTCCCAGAGCACTGTTGTATTCCCAGAAGGACAGTGGTCAAATTTCCATTAGTTTGCGTGTGCTGGTTGACATATGCATACGATACGATAGAACTTTATTCATCCCAGGAGGGAAATTGATCTGCCAACAGTCATAAAAACATGAAACATGAAATTAAAGTGATGGGTGGAAAGGATTGGGGATGTGCAAAGATTTTTGGGGGGGGGGGGGGGTGGAGTCGGTCACCGTCTACCATATGACAGAAGGGGGAGGAGTTGTACAGTTTGATAGCCACATGGGAAGAAGGATCTCCTGTGGCGTTCTATCCTGCACCTTGGTGCAACCAGTCTGTTGCTGTCTTGTATAACTTAGAAGTCACAGGTTGAGGGGGAATGGGGAGATTCTGTGAAGGCATATCATAATTGCAGTGTATCTCATAAATGGTGTACATTGCAGCTATTAGACACAATGATGTTAGGTGTTTAAAAATGCTTAAGATAATGAAGCTGTGTTTAATTTTGAATGAAAGTTTAAATTTTGTGTTTTTCCTTTCCAGATGTTGGGAGAGTATAATCATTCGGTACTCTGTTATGATCAGGCATTGCTTATAACTCCTGGCTTTGAACATGCATTGAAGAGGAAGCATGCTGTTTTGTGCCAGCAGAAGCTGGAGCAAAAATTAGAGGCACAGCACAGGTGTGGTAGAATGGAGAAGTAAAAATACGAATTTGTTTTTACTGTAGAATATAACCGCAGATTTTCAGATGAACATTCCTGTTTATCCATAAATCCTTTAGATTTTCCGTATATCTGATTTTTTTTTGTCAACTAGCTGTTATCCAACTACTGTTGAATTTATTTAACTCTTTGAAATGGGGTTCTTCTCTGTCATTGGCTAGCTGCAATTACTTTTGCTGTTTTTGTGGGGGATTCTGGTGAAAACTTAATTTTCTGTTTTAACATTGTGCACGTAACTAATTCCAATCAATAAATTTTACACTTTTCTAACAATTGTACGTAAAAGATATTTTTAGGATTGAAGCACTGTTCCCAATCCTGCTAAAATATTGTGAAAGGCTGCAATTTAAAATGTTAATATGACACAAAAGTAAATTCACACCTTTTTGTGTGTGTGTGTGTGACAGTTTCACCCCATTTACATTTTGCCGTTGTGATTAGTTCTATTACGTTGTTTCATACATTTAGATCTCTGCAGCGGACGTTAAATGAACTGAAGGAGTACCAGAGGCAACATGATAATTATTTGAGACAGCAGGAATTGTTGGAGAAGCACAAAGTCATGCAAGACCAGCAGCTGCTGAGAAACATAATCCATGAAACACAAATGGCGAAAGAGACTCAGCTAGGTAAATTCAATCTTTTTGTTTGAATAGTGCAATATTTCTGGGGGTTGTGCAGAAACCCAGAATCAGTCAATCCCTATAGCAAACCATATTCTGAGAAATGTTTTAAATTTTGTTATTCCGTACCTGTAATGTGATTATCACTGTTACCTTGATAACCTTTAAATCTCTGCAGTCCAGGCAAGGTACTTTCAAACCATGTAAAAAAAGGAACAGCAGATATTGGTTTACAAAAAAATAGACAGCATGCTGGAGTAATTCAGCGGGCCAGGCAGTATCTCTGGAGATTCTACCTCCGCTACATCGATGATTGTTTTGGTGCCACATCCTGCACCCACACACAACTGACTGACTTCATCCGCTTCACCACCAACTTCCATCCGGCACTCAAATACACCTGGACCATTTCCGACACTTCCCTACCATTCCTTGACCTCACTATCTCCATCGAAGGTGATAGACTCCTTACCGACATCCACTACAAACCCACCGACTCCCATGGCTATCTGGACTACACTTCTTCCCACCCTGCTTCCCACTCCCAATTCCTCTGTCTACGCCACATCTGCTCCCAGGATGAGGCGTTCCACACCAGGGCATCTGAAATGTCCTCATTCTTCAGGGAACGGGGGTTCCCCTCCTCCACCATAGATGAGGCTCGCACCAGGGTCTCTGCCATACCCCGCAACACTGCTCTCTCTCCCCATCCCCCCCACTCACAACAAGGGCAGAGTCCCCCTAGTCCTCACCATTCACCCCACCAGCCGTCACTTACAACAAGTGATCCTCCGTCAGTTTCGCCACCTCCAACGTGACCCCACCACTCGCCACATCTTCCCATCTCCCCCCATGTCTGCCTTCCGCAAACACCGTTCCCTCCGTAACTCCCTTGTCAATTCTTCCCTTCCCTCCCATACCACCCCCTCCCCTGGTACTTTCACTTGCAACCGCAAGAGATGCAACACTTGTCCCTTCACCTCCCCCCTCGACTCCATTAAAGGACCCAAGCAGTCGTTCCAGGTGCGACAGAGGTTCACCTGCATCTCCTCCAACCTCATCTATTGCATCCGCTGCTCTAGATGCCAGCTGATCTACATCGGTGAGACCAAACGGAGGCTTGGCGATCGTTTCGCCGAACACCTCCGGTCGGTCCGCAATAACCAACTTGACCTCCCGGTGGCTCAGCACTTCAACTCCCCCTCCCATTCCGTATCTGACCTCTCTGTCCTGGGTCTCCTCCATGGCCACAGCGAGCAACACCGTAAATTGGAGGAAATGCACCTCATATTCCGCTTGGGCAGTTTACATCCTGGGGGCTTGAACATTGAATTCTCCCAATTCTGCTAGCCCTTGCTGTCCCCTCCCCTTCATCAGCCCTCTGGTTGTCTCCTCCCCTCCCCCAGCCCTCGGGCTCCTCCTCCGCCTTTTTCCTTTTTTCCTTTCTTCTTCCCACCCCCTATCAGTCTGAAGATGGGTTTCGGCCCGAAACGTTGCCTATTTCCTTCGCTCCATAGATGCTGCTGCACCCGCTGAGTTTCTCCAGCATTTTTGTGTACCTAGTATCTCTGGAGAACATTGATATGTGACGTTTTGGGCCAGGTCCTTTCTTCAGACATTGTGCGGGGAGGGGAGGGGGAAGCTGGAAGAGACGAGAGGCACGAAAAAGCCTGGCAGATAAACGATAGATTGGGGGATGGGATGGGTGGGGGGAGGGGTTGATAGGCAGATGGTACTCCAACACTTTGTGTATTTTTCTACTTTCAAACCACTCCTAGGTAGGGAGTTCCAGTATTTAGATTCAGCTGTGATGGAACGGTGATATGTTTCCAAATGGCCTTGGTCATAATCATAATCATACTTTATTATCCAAGTATGTTTTGCAACATATGAGGAATTTGACTTGCCATACAGTCATACCAATAAAAAGCAACAACACACAAAATACATTTTGACATAAACATCCACCACAGTGACTCCTCCACATTCCTCACTGTGAAGGAAGGCGAAAAAAAAGTTCAGTCTCTTCCCTTCTTTGTTCTACTGCGGTCAGGGGCCTCGAGCCTTCCGTTATCGGGACGATCTTGGCTCCCGTAGCCGGCGGTCGGACCCTCAGCATCTGGGCAATCAAGCTCCCGCATTGGGGTGATCTCAGCTCCCCGCGACAGCCGATCGGACCCTGGGTCGGGGCTAGTCGAACCTCTTGCATCTTTGGAACTTCCCGACATCAGCCTCTACCCAAGACTGCGAGCTCCTCAATGGTGAAATCCGCAGGCCGCGGTTGGAGCATCGATCCCAGGCAAGGGATCACAGGCTCCGATGGTAAGTCCACGGCCCCACGGTGCGGCTCAAAGTCAGTCTCGAGCAAGGCCGCCAGCTCCATGATGTTAGGCCACCGAGCGACCGGAGATATGATCTGGAAAACAATCACATCTCCGGCAAGGTAAGAGATTTAAAAAACACACACACATAAAACAAACCAGAGAACATTAACACAAACTTTTAAAATACACCAAAAATAGCAAAATACGACGCCACCCGGTGGAATACAGTGTGACACAGTGTTCCAGGTGGTATTCCAATTGCACCTGCTGCCTTTGCCTTCTTAACTAGCAGAACATTCCTTGTCTCAATGCTTCTTTAAACGCAATTTTGAACTTTCAGATTCCCTCTTCAAATGCCTTTTGGTACAAGTTGTAAAACAAAGTAGTCACTTTTAATATTGTCATCTCCCCAAGGTTAGGTTGATTTATCTTTGGAGGGAAACATTTCAAAAAATGTGGAGGGATTGAATTTAAACAAAATAACTTGTGGAAGCATTCTTTTTTTTGTGAATAACTTCAAAGTATAATGCCATTTGAGGAGATTAGCAATAAAGAGATTAATGAAGTACTACAACACAAACAGAATTAGTTTTTAAATCTTATAGATTTAAATTGATCTTAAATCGTATAGATTTAAATTTATCGATTGCTTTGCCATAATAGGTAATAAACTATCTTGGAGACAATGTATAGCAGCCTATTTTTAAAATGGGACACACGGTGCTGGAGTAACTCAGCAGGTCAGGCAGTACCTCTGGAGAACATGGACAGGTAACCCAAAACATCACCTGTCCATGGTCTCCAGAGGAACTTCCTGACCTGCTGAGTTACTCCAGCACTTAGTGTTCTTTTTTGTAAACCAGCATCTGCAATTCATTGTTTCTATTTTCTAGGAAAAAATCAGATGAGAAATGTACATTGTAAAATATGTAAAATGTGATACTCCAAAATATAAGATAAGTAAAGTTATTAAAAAATGCAAAGAAAATTAGGTCAGATTTTTTAATTTTCTAGGAAACCATCAGATTTGTCGTTGGATTAACAAGCAACACATTTTATACTGCCAATGGGATCGTCCTGTGCGCTACACCAGAGGAGACCTATTTGACGCAGTTGAACATGTACAGGTATAAAATTAAAAAAAATTATACTTTGATATTGATATTGACAGTGCTGCTATATTGGGAATAATCTCCCGCCTTTCCCACTGTAATGAATTGCATTTTTGTTTGGTGAGGAGAGCTGTATGAGGAAAAATATTGGGGAGGCCAGGTGAGTGATGCAGCCACTCAATGCTGAGGTGTGGAGCTCAGGGATGCATCTTGTTCAGCACAGTGTGTGTGTGTGTGTGTGCGTGTGACCCAATGTTGGTAAGTGCGGCACTTCTTTCACGTGTTGACAGAGTGGCCAGAACCTAAGGTCTTTCTCATTTGTTGAATGTTATGGAAACTGCTGTCTCTCCAAACCTGAAAAGTCATCTGTCGATATCCTTCCACAGGTTCTGCTGAACCCACAGAGTCCCTCCAGCGGTTTCTTGTTAGCTTATTTGGTCCTAACTCCAAATGAAATGTTAATTCCCAACCATGTTTTCCTTTATTTTTCTGCTTTAATAAATCTAATTTGGCACCTTTCCTGGAAAGCTTACCCGAATTTGTGATATCAGAGGAAGTACATTATTGTACCATTCGGTGATTATTTTAGAATTTTGGAGCATTATGCTGTCTCCATTTTTGTTTTTAACATGAAGAGTAAAAAATGATATATTGCCTCTTTTAGTTTGGTGACGATAGTTCTACCTCCAATATGATGCCTGTTGAGATGAGATTTGCAGCAAACGTAACGTGGAGCAGCATGAAGCAGCAGTATCCAACACCACCAGCCAGTCGATCCGTGCTGAATGTATGGGGGAAGGATTTCTCAAATTACAGTGTAAGTGGAGGTGGGGGAAGTGTATGACAGTGCATGTTGTCATTTTTTGTTTCTTCCCATATCATGTACTTATGTCGATGGGGTGTTTATTATGAAGGACCCATGTTCATAACCAAAAAAACACATTTCGGTAATATTGATTTCCAGGATTTTTGTTTTTGCATCAATTCAAGTAAACATCCATTAATTTTCTTTTCCATTGGAATCTGAATTACTTTTTTTACAATCTGACGTAGATTTCATTTTTAATTAAAATTGAAACTATCTTTTTTTTTAAATGAAGGGTTACAGGATAAATGTGGAGCTTGCTTCGGCTCCAAGCTATGAAAGCTTGGTGTACACCAGCAGTAAGTCTGCCTGCCCCTTGATATATAGTATTCTGCGTTTGTATAATCAACGCAAATTACTCATCGTGGTCTTTTTTATGAACCCCAAGGTAGAGAATCGCTTTCATTTATACTGCTGTGCAGAATAATAAGGCATTTTCAGTATTTTTGTTCAATCTGTAGGGCACTAGATTTCATTTTTGTATTTTCCTTCTAGCATTCATAGAAGGAAAAAACAATTATACAGAAGTCTCTGCAGCTTGCGTTGGTATACCTGGTCAAGCCTATTACAAAATGGTGAAACAGGATGCCTGCACACTTTAGTTCAGTTTAGAGAAACAGCGTGGAAACAGACCCTTTGGCCCACCGAGTCCGCACCAACCATTGATCACCCGTACACTGGTTCTGTCCTATGTGCCTGAGACAATTTACAGAAGCCAATTAACCTACAAACCTGCACATTGTAGCACCCAGAGAAACCCAACACAGTCACAGGGAGAACGTACAAACTCTGTACTGACAGCACCTGTAGTCAGTATCAAATCAGGGTTTTTGCCGCTGTAACGCAGCAACTCTACTGCTGCGCCATTGTTGTATGGAAATGGGAAGAGATATTAATAAATACTTCCTCGTAGGTTAATTAGACTTTTATTTGTACAGAAATATTTGTTCATTTTTTTCTTCTATGTAGAAATTTAATGGAAAAATAGTTGGTTGATTTCAACCAGAAAAGATGAAATTACAGGCCAAATACTGTATTAAAGAATGCAATATTTGTATGTTGTTTATAATGGCAGGAGGTATTATGGCCGAAAAGACTGGACTGTATGCGCACATATCCCACACTTCCCACTGCAGCTGATCTACCAACGTACTTTCTACCTCCAGAATACAAAGGTTTTAGGTAAAGAAATGGATGAATGTTGAACGTCCTGTTTGATTATAAATAGTATTTTGTAAAATACTGGGGTTACACAAAATTGAAAGTTTACTGAACAGACAACACAATGATAATGCAGTGCAGATGTATTTTCAAGAAGGCATATATGCTTTCTTGATCTTTTGTCAGTAAATGTTTTGGATTATCAATGTACTTATAAAACTCTGATCTTAGATGTGAATGTATTTGTGTGTGTGTGTGTTTTTGTGTGTTTTTCTGTGATTCACATCTCCTCAAAAACACGACGCGCTAACGGTGACATTTTTACATATTCCGATAGAGATTTACCTCATGATCTCGAAAATCGCCTCATCTGAAAATCTGAATCATTATTTCCCGAGTTTTTAATTAAAATTGTTCACAAATCTGAGATTTTTTTAAAGCGCTAACGAGCTGATGACGTCACAATGGTTTTCAAAGCGCAGCCTGCTGGGCACTGCTTTCCACGAGCTGCGAGTTATGTTAACTCCCCCCCGACTCGCAGTCATTTTGTTGCCTCCCGCTCTGAGTCGACTCGCAGGGCTTCAGAGGTCCTGAGAGCTGCCAAGGCCCGCCGCCCGCTCGCAGTCGGCCCCGTCCGCGCCGCCTGCTCGCCGAGTTCAAGTCTGTCCTCTCCCTCTCTCTCCCCCTCCTCTCCTCCTCTCTCCCCCACTACCCCCTCCTCTCCCCTTCCCCCCTCTTCCCCTCCCCCTCTTCCACCTCTCTCCCTCCCTCCCCCTCCCTCTCCAACCCCCCTCTTTCCCTCCTCTCCACCTCCCTTCCTCCCTCTCCCCCTTCCTCTCCATCTCCCTCCCCCTTGTCCCCCTCTCCCCCTGTCCTCGTCCCCCTCTCCCCCTGTCCTCTCCCCCATCTCTCCATCCCCCTCCCTCCACTGTCTGTTTGGTGAACAATTTTAGTGAAAATATCGGCAAATAATTGACCAAATTTACAGAGGAGTGGATTTCTAAAATCGTAAGGTAAATCGCTACTGAAATATGTAAAAATTTTCCCGTTTTGGCGTCTGGTTTTCGAGGAGATATGTTTCAAAGGCAAAATGACACACACACATTTTAAATAAGTACTAGACCAAGTGCAGACCCGTTGGGTCTGGTCCCCGAACGTGCTTCAGACCCCGGGGTCTGGTTCCCGAACGTGCTTCAGTGTCTCGACGTCGTACGCAGCATCTTGACATCGTTCGCAGCGTCTTAACGGCGTACGCAGCGTGTTGACGGCGTAGGCGGCGTACGCCGTCGAGACGCTGCGTACGCCCTCAATGGGGCTGCTAGCCGACAGGCCGTTGACGCACCGGCTCTGTGACGCTGGCTGAAGCCAAATATGGGTTGTTCCGCCGCTGCTTTTCGGCGTCCTCGGACAGAGGGGGAAGAGACGATTTTTGGCTTGAGCCAGCGTGAGAGAGCCGGCCCAGGGGGGGGGGGGGGTAGTGGAGGAGAGCCGGGCGGCCACAGCGAAAATCGGCAGCGAAAAAATTAAAATGTTGGCGTTTTTGGAGGTGAGCCGGGCGCTTGAGCCAGCGTGAGAGAGCCGGCCCGGGGGTGGGGGAGGAGGGGGTTGGTAGTGGAGGAGAGGCGGGCAGCAGCAGCGAAAATCGCCAGCGAAAGAATAAAAATGTCAGCGTTTTTGGAGCAGAGCCGGGCGGCAGCAGCCGTTATGGTGGCTGGCCAGCAGGAGGCGACAAAATGAGTGAGTGGGGGGGGGGGGGGTTTATTTTAAAATGTGTACATAAAAATGTCTAAATCTAATAAGGAGTGTATTGGGGAATGTAAAAGTGTAATGTCTAGCGAAATGGAAAATATCTCGGAGTTTTCGCGTGTGGTTTTGGCGGACCAAGGAATCAAAGGCCAAATCTGACACCCACAAACACACACACACACACACAGAGTTTTAAAAGTATATAAATATGAGATAGATATTAAAGGCATTTGATGCTTTCTATTTCCACTCAACACAACGATTGGCAGCCACTAAATTGTTGAGTTAATTTGTTTTTTTCCAGTGTCCGATCACTTTTGACACCTTCAGAAAACCAAGAGAGAGATGTGACTGATCACCCTCCAGACTGTTCTTCTGTGGTAGATATCCACAATAATGAAAAACTCTACCAGATAGTGAAAGAATTGGAAAACAGATCAGATTTGAAATCTGGCGTACCAGACCACCATGCCAAGCAGGTAATATTCTCACCTGCACATCACATTGTGGACGAAAGTTTTAAAAAACTGTAGATGCTGAAAAAAATGAAATAAAAATAGAAAATGCTAGAAAGACTCAGCAGGTTTGGTGACACACATGCAGAAAATGAAACACAGTTTGCCTCAGGTAAAAGATCTGATGAAAGCTGTTTGACCTGAAATGCAACCACAATTTCTCTTTCCGTGGTTGCTGCCTGGCCTGCTGAGTGTTTCCAGCATTTTCTGTTAAGTGGATATCAATTGATTAATTGGTTAATTGAAAGAGAATCTAGTGTCAGTCTGCAAAAGCGGTAGAATCCTATGAGTGACCATGAAATGAACTTGACTGAACTTGCAGACAATTACACTGAATTTATATACGTTTCAGATATTAGCAAAAGTTCAGGCTTTTTCAGTTACTTCATGTTCTGAAATACCACCCGTTGGAAAAAAAAATTCTGTGCTAAGATATGCATCAATGCATTTATGTTTAAACTGACCTGTTATTATTAAATCTTCAATTTAAAAAAAAAGAATGGATTCTCCATTGAGTATTTTGTGCAAGCTGAAAAAGCCTGGCAGGATGTTGGACAAAAACCTAATGGTTGCATTCAAATCTCATTGAACAAAATTAAACTAATTGATACAGTGGAAATATTACAAATAATATTTGTGATTGTCAATTAAAATCAATGTAAAAGTTTGTGCTATATACATCAAGTTAAATAAAGCCATTCAAGAATTTTTGCAGATGACTGCCTTAATGAAAAGAACTGGCACAGCTAAGAAAAATACTTAATAGCTGTAAAATATTTCGTACTTCCAAATTATTGATTTGCTGTCCATGGCTCACTTTTATCAAATTTGCTTCTATCTGTTAAATATTTTAATGTGTATTTATCATAGGTATTTCAGAGTGATTGAGATATATTGAGCTATAGTGAGTGACAATGCCATAGTTTTATTTTGCTTATATTCAATAATGAAACATTCAGTGTGCAAAAGATGTACAATATGATTATATAGGATGCGGTTATTTTGGATATTAGAATTACAACTTCAATTTGTTTGTATTTGAATAGGCTCTTTCATCTCACTTAAATATTATTGAGGATCAAATTGGAAAAGTGATTTCTCAAGCTATTGAAAAGGTGAGAAAATAATTATGTCTGATGAGAGATGCGTAAAAATCGATACAATCTTTAGTATTTTCAGAATGCATTTGTAAAAATATGTAGAATGTGGTCATCCATTCACTATTCTGTTTCTGGTAAAAGGAAACCTTTTTTTTATTCCATGTTTCTGCAACAAAAAAAAAAAGAGCATACATTAGAATGCTGATTTAATAAAACTGAAGAGTTTCATAAAGGATTATTACATGGAACTGATTTGTCTCCTATGTAAGTTCTTATAGATTTCTTGAACAAATGCTATAAACCATCCTTAATTTTTTTATGTTCCCTTTTTACTGCATGTAAAATGAAAGGTGAATTTTGACCAAAGTGCACCATCTATGAAGAATAAAACACAACTATGTAACATTTTGTTTCACTTTCTATTAACATTTTTGTAAATGTTCAACATCAGTAATTTACCTTGTTAGCACACTTATTGCATTCATAAATTGGCTTCAATGGCACATAAAACCAATTCTAAGTTATACTCTAATATGGAAAGAGTCCTTAGTAGAATTATTTTTGCAAGCTTTTTATAGTTCTTAACAATCGTCTGCATAACAAATAATAAGGGTAAGTACTACAAACTGCTAGATTTCACCTGCTAGAAATCTGAAATAAGAAATCTTGACAGACACTTTAGAGCACAATGACCTTAAAATAATTTTGATAACCTCAGAAACATACTTTTCTTCAAAAAAAGCCACAAAGTGCTGGGATAATTCAGCCGTTACTCCAGCACTTTGTGCCTTTTATTGGTAAACCAGCATCTGCATTTTCCTGTGTCTATATATTTTCTGCAATTCTGCCTCTGGAATGGGGATATGAATGTGTTTTAAAATGGTACGAGGCTTGACAGAGTACAAAGTCAATATTTAGGATGATTGTATTGCTGTAATCTGGTATACACTCAAAGGAACATTTGGAGGGTATTGCGTACAAACTCAATTTGGAGGGTATTGCCCACAAACACAAAATGATGTGCATTTCTCCTGCCAATTATTCTGTTAAAATGTTACTGCAAATTCCTGGGTCAATATTATAGAATTCCATATCATATGAGGAAATAATTCTGCCCATCGTGACAGTCAGGATTGTTTGGATGAACTACATAATTAGTTTCTTTACACTCTCCTTCCCGAATAATCCCCTATCATATTCTCCACATAGAGCATACAAACATTGGAACAGCCCTTTGGCTAATCGAGTTTGCGCCTGATATCAGCAGGCCACTTACACCAATTCTGAATTGAACCCATTCATTTAGTCTCCCAACATTCTAATCAACTGTAAATATATACACTCGGGGCAATTTACAGCTGTAAATATATACACTAAGGGCAATTTACAGTGATCAATTAACCATCCTTTACTTCAGATTACTACTTTAGAGACATAGAGGGGAAACAGTCCCTTTGGCCCACCGAGTCCACGCTGACCAGCAATCACCCCGTGCACTACACACTAGGGACAATTCACAATTTTACCAATGCCAACCTACAAACCTGCATGTCATTGGAGTGTGGAAGGAAACTGGAGCACTCAGAGAAAACTCAAGCTGTCACAGGAAGAATGTACAAGCTCCATACAGACAGCACCCGTAGTAAACATTGAACCTGGGTCCCTGGCGCTGTAAGGCCGCAACTCTACCGCTGCACCAGGTGTTGCCCTACATGGCTTTGGGATGTTGGAGGAAACTGGTGAATCCAAAGGAATCCCAAAGGGTCTCGGAGAGAATGTGCAAACTCCACACTCAATCATTTTGTGAAGAGTTGTTCAATTCTCCTTTGAGTAAATTAAATGAATCTGTTCCCACTATCCTTCCAATGTATTCCAGTTGACAGGTGCTATGTTGGGGACTGGAGAGCTGGCCTCTATCTTTTCTATCAATCATCTTGGAACTGCTTCCTGCCACTGGAAACAACCCCAAAATCTTGCAGAACTGATCACTCTCTACATGAGACCTAATCAATGATTTACAGAGGCTTGGACTAAATTGCTTTCTTTCATAAGCTATTCCAAAAATCCCATTTGTTTTGATCTTAACATATCAGTCCTTCAAAAATTCAAACCTACATCCAATCCTCCCTATTCCTAAATCGCCTTAAACATTGTACCCCTTTAGTTCATATTGCTCATTCTTCCTTCAAAATAGATCTGAATAGCTGAATCTAAGTTACTGTTCATTGGACAGTATATACCTATGAAATGTAGATTAAGGTAATTAATTTATTTCACAGTCAGAGTAATTGTGAAAGAGTTGTGCTTTGAAAAGAACGAACAACATTTTTTTTCAATGGCATCTTGTTTATGGCAAGCTTCACTGTACACTCATACTCCAACAAGATAGAACATGTTATTTGAACGTGTTATTTGAACATGTTATAATATGAACGTGGAGACGCAAGAGCCTGCAGATGCTGGAATCTTGAGCTGAAAACAAACTGTTGGACAAACTCGATAGGTCAAACTCGATAGGTCAGGCAATGCCAGTGGTGGGAAATGGCGAGTCGATAGTTTGGGTCAGTTTCCTTCTTCAAAACATGCTGAGTTCGGCCAGCAGTTTATTTTTTTACTGTATAATATAAACTTAACTGGGTAGAAATATTTGAATTTGTATAACTGTGACTTAATGAATGTTATTTCTTGATTGATATGAACATTGATTTTGATGGCCAAATGCACTCTTGTTTTATTTCTAGCAAATTGCTCCGATGTGGTTACTGTTGAATGAAGCAGGTCTTTATTGGCGAGCAGTTGGGAACACAACCTCTGCTCTTGCCTGTTTGAAAAGAGCACTAAATGTGGTTCCTGAACATTACATGGACATTCCATTGGTCAACCTGGCTAACCTACTCATTCATATTCACCTACATCAGGACGCTGCTGCTCTTTTGCAAAAAGCACTTGCTATTAACAGCACAGAGGTGAGTTAGACATGAAATCAATTATTTATGCTACATTCAACCAGTAAATGGTGAAAAGTTGTGTGCATTCTCTATATATCGCAAAGGATTTGATTCAATATCTTACAAATTGGCATGCAACAATAAATCTGCAAAAGATAATCTTTAAATATATAATCTTAACATTATTATGCCTTGTTATAATGAATATTAGTTCTGCACAATACATGTAAAGTTACATTGCAGTAATAATTTTAGGGAAGTGGCTTCATGCTTCATAATAGCACCAAGTGTCCACTGGTTGACCTGTTGAACTTGTAGGGAATGGGATAAGTTTTGATTTGCTCCTGAAATGTCTGGTACAGAGGATGTAAAGCCCAAATTTTGTTGCAATAAATACTCATAATGTACACACCTATAGATCCTTCCACATTCTTCGGAGCATAATTATTTTTGGTTCAAGAGATTGTTTATGGACTAGTGAGACTGAGAATCTTTGGGGGGTGGGGGGGAGGGAGAGAGCCCTAAGTGTACCTTTTCAATCAATGAGATTTTAGGTTTATGAAGGGAAGAAGACCTTTGGGTGATAAACGCAAATAGGTGAATGAAAGAAAATATTGCACTACACGACCTGGGGTCTTCATTTTAAATGGGCTTTACACATGTGGTGCAGGAAATGCAGTAGTCAGTTTCCACAGGTAGTGATGTGGATCAGAAACTATTTTTGTGATGTGATGATGTATAAATATTGGTCAGGACTGCTCTTTGAAATTAATAAAATTCTAAAATATTGCAGTACCTTACTAATGAAAAAAAATATGATTCCAAAACATGGCAATTTTAATCATTGGTGACCTTACTTTCTTGAAGAAGGTAATAATTTGTTTTCAATCAAATAAAAGAGCATTCCTAAAAATAAAGAAGTGGGAGAAAATTTATACACCTATGCTATTTGCACACTGATCTATGGAGCTTTTTTTGGGGGGGGGGGGTAGTAATGCGATGGTGGTAATAAATATCTGTTGTCGGATGTTTGGTTCGGCTTTTGAGATTACAGTTTCTGCCAAAATTTGCGTCTTTTTTAAATTGTGGTACCATTAACAACAAATATTTTTTTTCTTTCTTTCTCCCGCACCCCCTTCCTCCCCACTTCTCCAATCACACACACACTTCCTCACCTACAGCCACTCACCTTGTTAAGCTTGGGAAATGCCTACCTAGCCCTGAAGAATGTTAGTGCTGCTCTTCAGGCATTCAGAACAGCAATGGAAAGAACAACTAGATGCCCAGATTGCGACAACAACCTGAAGTTAATCCGTTGCCTACAGTTCTATCCTTTTCTATACAACATTACATCTTCGAAATGTGCAGGTAAGCAAAGATACGAGTCTTGAAGGTAAGAGGACATGTAGAATAATTCCAACAAAATTAATATGTACCCAATGTGCAGCAGGTTAAGGCACCATTTGATGTCCTACTGAAATCTTGTTAATCAAATCTGCCTACATAGAAGTGGAAATTTAAATTGTGTCAAATTCTGTAAAGACTGAATTCACATGAAAACTTAGTGATTTTGAATTGATTCACACAATCTGAGGAAGATGGTTTCTCAGTACTGTAATGGAAAGAGTATCCAGTCCAAAGGCATCTTTGTGCATTAAATTTTAAATTAGTTACGGTATTTCTCATGCACTGTATGATGAATTCTTATAATGTGATTGGATGTGTCTGTGAAGTACTTTGATAACTATTTATTATATTTTATGATGTTTGTCTAGTATGAATGTGCAACGTGAGAGTCGAAAATGATTAGAATTATATAAAATTGTACAATGCTGCCTGTTATTTTAAATATGTCAATTTGAAGCCCCTATCACTTTGCAAGTATCTTAAAAACTTTATTTAACCATACTGCAGCACATCTATCTATTAACGGCCTTCCTCTTGGCAATTAATTGGCATGCAGTTCAGATTACAGCTCCACATTTATTCATGAAAGAGAATTTTTACAAAAAGAAAATCTATGTCGAGCATTGATGTAAAAGGAAAGAATGAAAGAAATGCATTAATTGTGCACTTGTATTGACTGGTATACTTGCTATTTGTTTGCAACCTCCCAATGGAGAATGAGATAACATGGAGTTAGTGTGAATGGGTGATCAATAGTTTGCATGGACTTTTGTCGGCCAAAGGACCTGTATACATGCTGTATCTCTGAACCAAGTTTTGAAATTAGATTCTGAGTACATCAGCCGCCTCCGTATTCTGACACAACCAATCATAACAACTGTTTCGTTGTGCCCCTCTTAATACTGCATTGAGTGAATGAAGCATTAGGTTAGAGTTTCTATTTTTGGTTGATACTTTATTAGTTTAGCTGATCATAGCTAGACAGGGAAAGAAACGAGGCCAGGTATCTGCTCATGGTTACAGAGATTATTCAGAGAGTGAGGGAGAAATATTGATGGGTATTGGTGGAAAACCTATTGCCCAAGCAAATTTACTCAAAATCAGCTGTTCCACGTACGTTTGAAATGGCAGCAATATTAAATTTAAGATGTAGTTCTACCATTGGAAGTCCACAGGGCTGAAATCACAAAACACTATTATTGGCTTTCATGGGAATCCCTGTTTGATTTTCCATTGAACAATTATTGTAGGGTTTCTTTTTTGCCTAATGAACTAAAAATATATTTCCATAAAGTTTTTTCAATTTAATATCTATTGAAAATACAGTATTATAGATAATACAATACTTTCTCAATACATTGTAAATAAGTTGGCCCAGATTATGCTCCAGAATGAGACATGAGGGCATTAGTTGTGTCACAGAGATGATCAATTAGCCCAGGCAACGTCTTAAAGGTACAATTCAACTGCATCAATTGTATATAAAGACAATTTATATATTCTAGGTTTTGAATCAGTTATTTGTTCAAGTCCACTCCTTAGAACATTCGATATGCTATTCTAAGACTTCCAGAAGGCATTTAATAAAGTGCAACATCACAGATAATTGCAGAATATAAAACCTGTTGATTTAGAAGGTATCAAATTACATGGATAGAGAATTGGCTGACAGTCAAGAAACCGTGAGTAAGCATAAATGAATCATCTTCTAGTTGGCAAGTTGCAACAAGTAGTTACGGCAATGGGTATGTGACCTCAACTTTCTACAATTTATCAACTGACTTGGATGAAGGAACCAAAGGTGTTGTTGCCAAATTTGCTGATAAGACAGATATGAGGGAACATAGAAACATAGAAAATAGGTGCTGGAGTAGGCCATTCGGCCCTTAGAGCCAGCACCGCCATTCATCCAAAATCAGTACTCCGTTCCTGCTTTCTTCCCATATCCCTTGATTCCGTTTGCGAACGGAAATTGTGAACATAAGAAAACTACAAAGGAATATTGATAGGCTAGCGACTGATAAAGATCTGGCTGATCAAGTATAGTATGGGCAAATGACTTTTTCTTTTTAATTTAAAGATACAGAGTGGAAACGGGCCAATTAGCCCACTGAGTGAACACTGACTAGCGATTACCCATACACTAGGGTGGCACAGTGGCGCAGCAGTAGAGTTGCTGCCTTTTAGCGAATGCAGCGCCAGAGACCCGGGTTCGATCCCGACTACAGGTGCTGTCTGTTCGGAGTTTGTATGTTCTCCTTGTGACTTGCATGAGTTTTCTCCAAGATTTTCAGTTTCCTCCCACACTCCAAAGACGTACAGGTTTGTAGGTTAATTGGCTTGGTAAATGTAAAAATTGTCCCTAGTGGGTGTAGGATAGTGTTAATATGCGGGGATTGCTGGTCGGCACGGACCTGGTGGGCCGAAGGGCCTGTTTCCGTGCTGTATCTCTAAACTAAACTAAACTAGTTCTATCCTTCAGCCTCAGGACAGTTTACAGAGGCCAATTAACCTGCAATGTGGGCGGAAATTGGAGCACCCAGAGAAAACCCACGCAGTTACAGGGAGTACATACAAACTCTGTACATACAGCACCCGTAGTCAGGATCGAACCCGGGTGTCTGGCGCTGTAAGGCAGCACCTCTACTGCTGCACCACTGTGTTTTGAGGGGGGGGGGGATAAAGAAAATACATCTACACAGTGTGGGAGATTGTAGAGCTTTACGATATCCAGAGATCTTGGTGTCCTCGTACATAGTTCTCAAAAGGCAATCATCAGAATATTGCTGTTTATTGAAAGAGGAATTGAATGCAAAGATTGGGGGATTATACTTCATTGGTGAGCAGTGGAGAACCATGTACAGTATTTTCCCCCTTATTTACGGGAGGATGTAAATGTGTTAGACTCTCACTCATCAGAGAAATTTATTAGAATACCTGTAATGGACAGCATTGGACTTGGTAGGACATTCAGAAGAGGGCAAAGGGACTTATTTAAAACACAAAATCCTGAGGGTCTTGACAAGGTGGATGTGAAGAGGATATACGTATCCAGAGATCCAGATATACGTATCCTCTTGAGAGAGTGAAAGGTTGAAAGAGTGTATGGAACAAGGGGTCACTAATTATAAATGAACGGTCACCATTTAAGGCAGAGATAAGGCTATTATATTTTTCAGAAGTCGAGCCTTTGGAACTCTTTCTCAAAGGTCAAGGGAAGCAGGCTTTGAATATTTTTAAGATAGACGGGTAAATGGATTCTTGATAAGCAAATAATAAGGAGCCAAATGATACAAGTATGTGGCAATAAAGTTCAAATTGGATTAGTCATGGTCTTATTAAATGACAAATAGGTTCAAGTAGAATGTTCATTGAATTTTTTAAGAAGTTACCTGAGGGGAATTGTTATACTTCTGTTGTATTTTGCTGTTTATTTCAAACCTCTGTTCTTTATTTAAGATTCATTTTAGTTTTTTAATATTGGTAACACTTTCAATCAATTTATAACATTTTGTATAGTAGACTACTTTTTATGAAGGACCAGGGAGATCACTTCCATAAGACCTATGGAACTATTTTTAACCTGTAGCACATTACAGTATAATGTTGTAATTATATATTTTCATTTCCACCATGATGAATAATTAACTATTGTTGATGACTTTGTACTTCGAGTTTCATGTGAAATTTCTGGACAACAAATATCATTATCCAAAGTGAGCTGAGTAGGAACATGTTCCTCCTACAAAGGGGAAAAGGGTTGAAATTAGAAGTAACACTTGTTATGGACATAATTATTGGGGTTTTTCATGGTGGAACACTCCTTGCATATTTCTTAGCTCCTTATTCTAAATGAATCAATACCTTGTTGAAATAAAGTAATCTAACTATAAAAAGTACCGTATTTAATGTAATTTGTTTCGATATGTCAAAGTTCTGAGCAGTGCTTAATGTAATTCTTATTCCTTTAATTTTCCCTTGTTCGAAATGCTTTAGTGAATATTGGTGAAGATTTTTTATGTTCCTTTAATAGGCATTGGTTTATTATTGTCATCTGTACAGGGATACAATGAAAAGCTTTTTGTGTGCTGTTCAGTCAAACCATAGCATGCATGAGTACAATAAAGCCTTGGAAAAGTAAACAAACTAATGCAAAGAGAAAATTACAAGGGTACAGAGTATAATGTTAAAGCATTGTAGCATTACAATTACAGAGAAAAAAGTGCAAGGTCCACAATGAGGTAGGTTGGAAGATCAGGACTACAGCCTAGAAGAGGGAATGACTGGATAAAAAAGGTCAATGATTATGTTGACTGCTTCGAGTGTAGATGGAGTCGATGGTGGGGAGACTGGTCTATGTTAAATGCATAACTGCAATTTCTTGTGGTCTTGGGAAAGAGATGTTGCGAAACCAAGATCGGATGCATCCAGATAGGATCCTTTCTACAGTGCATATGTAGAAATTCATAAGAATTATGGGAGACATGTTGGTATACGTTGGACCGGGCTGAGTTCATCATGTTCTGCAACCTCTTGCATTCCTGTGCTTTAGAATTGCCACACCAGGCCATGACGCAACCAGTCAGGATACTTTCTACAGTACATCTGTAAAAGTGTATTAGAGTATTCAGAGACGTGCCGAATCTCTTATCTTTAAGCTGGGCCTAGGGCAGGTCATCTGAGATGTTAACGTCCCAAAATTTGACGCTGCTAATTCAACCCACTGATGAAAACTGGCATACGGTTTCCTAACTTCGCTTTTCTGAACTCAATGATTAGTTCCTTAGTTTTGTTCACATTGAGGGAAAGATTGTTGTCGTGGCACCATTAACCAGGTGTTCTATCTTTATCCTGTGCACTAACTCATCGCTGGTGATTCGGCCAACCAGATTGGTGTCGTTGGTGGATTTTCTGATGGCATTGGAGTTGTGTTTAGCCACACAATCATGGATGTAAAGAGATGCAACCTTGAGGTGCACCTGTGTTGATGGTCAGTCAGGAGATGTTACTGATCCACACTAATTCAGGTCTGTCGATGAAGAAGTCAAGGATCAAGTTACAAAGGGAAGTATGTGGACCAGGGTCTTGGAACTTGATGATAAATTTGGAGGAGATGATGGTGTTGAACAATGACCTGTTGTCAATGACAGGACCATGTTTCTTGTTATCCCAATGTTGTGGAGTAGAGTGGAAAGCCAGTGAGAGCACCTGGCAATAGGCAAATTGAGGCAATAGGCAAATTAAAGCGGGTGCAGATCATTTCTGAGTGACCGATTGAATCACAACAGGCCCAATGTCACCCACTTCATTATGGTGGATGCAAGTGCTACTCTTAGTGGGCACTGGTACAATAGATGCCCTCTTGAACCAAATGGAAACTTCAGACGGCAGAAGCAAGAGGTTGAAGATGCCCTTGAATTCTCTGGCCAGTTGGTCCCAAGTTATCACTGAGTAAGCTCTCCAATGTGTTGTGCAAGCTCCCAAATATGTGAAATATAAACACTTAAAACTGATACTATGGGATATTAGCAGTAGAATGGTTTCTGACTGCATTATAATCTCATGGCCATGCATGCCCTAGTCTCCCATTTCTGTCAAGCTCAAGAACTCGTGCTGATGATAAGGTTGAATTGCAATCCAGGGAACACAACCAAACTTGTTTTTTTAAATGATAAAATAACCTATTACAGCAAATGCAGCAGGCTCAGATACCAGCTGGTCTGTAGTGCTGAAATTATTTGTACCAAATTAGCTAGATCACTAGCCAAGTTGGTCCAGTCGGGCAACAATTGTCAGAGATAGATAGATTCTTGATTAGTACGGGTGTCGGGGGTTATGGGGAGAAGGCAGGAGAATGGGGTTAAGAGGAAAGGAGAAGGCATATAACATTGCAAAGATTAGTCAGAAGCCAGAAGATTGGGATGCTTTTAAAAAACAACAAAAGGTAACTAAAAGGACGAATACTAAACTAAATACGGAGAGAAAAGTTGAAGTACGAATGTAAGTTAGCCAATAATATAAAACAGGATAGCTAGAGTTTCTACAGATATATAAAGAGTAAAAAAGAGGTAAGAGTGGACTTTGGATCGCTGGAGAATGATGCAGGGAAGTGATAATGGGAAATCAAGAAATGGCAAAGGAATTGAATAACTTTTTTGCATCAGTCTTCACAGTGGAAGCCACCAGCAGTGTGCCTGCATTCCTAGAGAGTCAGGGGGTGGAGGTTAGTGGAGTGGCAATTACTAAGCAAAAGGTGCGAGGAAACCTGAAAGGTCTGAGGGTGGATAAGTCACCTGGACTGCACCACATGGTGCTGAAGGAGGAGGCCTCAGAGATTCTGGAGGCATTCGTTGTGATATTTCAAGAATCACTAGAGTTAGGCGTGGTTCCTGAAGATTGGAAAATTGCGAATATCACCCCGCTGTACAAGAGAGGAGCAAAGCAGAAGAGCAGAAACTATAGGCCGACTAGCCTGACTTAGGTGGTTGGTTGGATTTTAGAGTAATTATAAAGGATGTGGTTACACAGTACTTAGAAGTTCACGATAAAATAGGCCGATCGGCATGGTTTTGTGAAGATCTTGCCTGACGAATCTGCTCGAATTCTTTGAAGAAATTAATAGCAGGACAGATAGAGGGGAGGCTGTAGATGTTGTTTACCTAGATTTTCAGAAGGCCCTTGATAAGGTGCCGCAAGTTAGGCTGCTAGGGGAGATGAGAGCCCTTGGTATTGAAGGGAAGATACTAGCATGGATAGCGGGTTGCCTGGATGGCAGCAGGCAAAGAGTTGGAATATAAGGCGCATTTTCAGGTTAGCTGCCAGTTACTAGTGGAGTTCCGCAAGGGTCGGTGCTGGAGCCGCTTCTCTTCATGCTGTATATTTATGATTTGGATTAGGGTATTGAATGCTTTATGGCCAAGTGTGCAGATGATGCTAAGATAGGTGGAGAGGCAGGCAGTGTAGAGGAAGCAAGGACTCTGCAGAAGGACTTGGACAAGTAATCCAGATAGTGTGCGATGATGATTATGGTGTTTCCCTTTTGCTCTTAGATTTTGTCATTGTATTTAAATACTTTAAGTGACTTCCATGGAAATAGCTCGTTCTAAGCTTCCCCCCAGTCTAGTTTCAGTCAATAAAATACTGAGTCAGGCACTTGTGCATCTAAACTTTATTTTGGAAAAACAAAATAACAGTTCCCACTACTATACCTAACCACCGCGGGATCGATCCTCGTATCTGCCTGGCCAAGCCCTCCTAGCCTCGTTCAAGCAGAGACACTCCAGAAGGTCACGCAGTCCTAAGCTTTCTCCCAGAAGATCAGCACAGGACCTCATGGGAACGGTCTTTTATAGGTCCCCGAACCTTGAGGGGCCGATCCACATGGTGGTGGTCTCTATACAGTCCAATAACAGATATCGATCAACACAGTACATGATAGACATTTCCCTAACCCAATAATACAGTGACTAATACAATGTATCTGACAAAGTTTCTTGATGCAAGTTAACAGAGATGAATTATGCAATATGTGCCTGGATATCCAAGAAACCCAGACAAGGCTCAACACTTAATCCAATCAACATCTAGCAAAGTAAAGCTTTGCAACAATATTTACAATATGTATGTCTGGTTTGCATTCACCCAATCCGTTCCATGCAATTTACACCTAATTGTCAGAATCTGCAGATGTTCCATTCTCTTCCTGCAACTTTTATCTAGGCTCTAGACAAGCTAGCACCATTCTGCAGCCTGTCCCATTTCTGCAGAAGGCACATTTAAATTGACCAAATGACCCAGCTGCCCAGAAGCCTTTACTCAATTTTAGTGTCCTGTCATCTCCAATTTGGCCAGAATTAACAGTGTGCGACGATGATGTGCTGTTTTCCTTTTGCTCTTAGATTTTGTCATTGTATTTGAATATTTTAAGTGACTTCCATTGCATAGACAGATACAAAATATTCACGCGCGATCTCTATTTCTTACTTTCTGTTAGTAATTCATCGGTCAGTCTCTCAGAACATTTAACTTGGCTGCTTTCCTTTTTAATACTTGAAGCTCTTACTGAGTATTATATTTCTTACTAACTTACCCATAATCTACTTTTCACCCTTTATGGATTTTTCAGCATTTGGTTCTGGTTTTAAAAATGTGTTTAGTCTTCTATCGCTAATTTTCATAACATTGTATGCCTTTTTTTTCAATTTGACACCATTCTTAACTTCTTTAGTATGGATGTATACCTCTTTTTGTAGAGTCTCTCTCAATACACCATATCTTTGTTAGGAACTATGAAGTATCTCCTTAAACATCTTTCTCTGCTTCCTCATTACCTTACTTAATCTGTTTTCTCAGAATACTATTCATTCCTACTTGCATGCCTTTAAGTTTGGTATGTCAAACAACCTATGAAATTCTACCATGTTATGATCACTCTTCACTCTTAGTGTTTTCTCACAACTTCAGCATGAAAGAGAAAAAAACATTCTTTGGTCTTCTACTCGTGTATTTCTAAGTAGTGAAGAATTTCTACATCTTGCAGTTAACTGATTTACTCGAAACTGTATAACATAATGAATAATTTGTTTCAAAATTAATTGTGCTAATGTTTTAAATCATTTTTGTAAGTAATATTGGCATTTGTTTTCCATATGTAATACAAAATATACATGTAATTTTTTTGTTGTCTTTATTCCTAGAAAGCCATTGTTACAGCAGTCAGAAGGATGTATTAACTCATGAGCATCAGAAGTATTATGCTGATCCAGAGGGAATAGTCAAGTCCTCAGAGGAAAGAGTCATCAAAGAACCTTCTGAATCACCTGGAGACTCAACTGTGGATTCTTCACCATCTGATGTTAAAAGTGAATTCCTTTACTAGTATACTCAGTTTATATGATGGATATGATAAAATTATTTTTTACGTTGAACATACATTTTCATGTGCAGGCTTATTAAACCCAAAAGTCATATTTGTGTATTAATTAAAATTTTGCAATGCACTCTGATGTCATTTGGCTCAAAACGACTACCTTAAAATAACATTCAGTTCAGGAATGTACATAATGAAAGAAAGCAGCAAAATAATCCTCAAATGAATAGAGAACATTGCATTCAAACATACAGAAATAATTTAATGCCATTACATTGCTTTGATTTTACACTCAATGGCAGCATGAACCCACTTTTAGATTTGATAAGAGTCACAACTCATGTAAATCAATTACTGCACATCTCTGACAAAACATAAGAAATAGAATCAATTTAACCATTTGATCTCTCTTGCCTGTTCTATCATTCAATATCATGCCTGGTCTTTTACCTCAGTATCACTCAGCATCCTAAATTCCGCCCTAAACTCTTGAAAATTCAAAACCCACCCCATTTCCTTGAGTAGGTCTGGTGTGTGAGCTGCAATTTATTGGGCAGCAAATTTCAAAGGTTTACCATTTTCAGAATGGCAAATGTTCTTCTCATCTCTGCCCTGAAGGGGCACCCTGCTTAGTTCTTGACATCCCAGTCAAGAAATTGTCATCTCTGCATCTCTCCTGTAACCTTAATCTTAAGGATTATATATTTTTCATTCAGATCCCATGACTTTCTTCTAATTCATAAAAAGTTTAGGACTGTCTGCTTTATTTTTTCTCTCAGGACAAATATCCAGGAATTATCTGATGAATATTGTTTGGATTCCCTCAATTGCAAGAATATCCTTGTATAGATAGGGAGACAAGACCTTGTTGAGACAGTTCCCTGGGGAGTCTCAACAAAATCCAGTATGATTCCTGCACAACATTATTTAATGTTGTTGTCAAATCCATTTGCAATAAAGGCTGTTCACCTTTCTCCATATCAATTCTGCCAAAACACTACATATCTTCAATGTTTCTGTGAAACCTGTTCTTATCCTTCTATCCATGAATTGATCTTCAATCATCTGAATTAAACACCGATTGGTCACTCATTCCACATGCAGTTGCCTATCACTTTAATTTCCATGCCACTCCTCTCTGATCTATCTGTATTTGGAATCCTACACAGTTTCAAAACTATCCTGTACGTTATCACATATCTCACACTTTTTTTGTCTTTTCAGCTCTACAATTTGTCCAACCATCTGCCAATCTAAACCCCCCCTCACCTGTATCCACCTATCACATGCCAGACTTTGTCCTACCCCACCTGTCTTCCAGCTTTCTCCCTCCAGCACCACAATCAGTCTGAAGAAGGGTCCCCACCCCAAATGTCACTTATCGATGTTCTCCTGAGATGCTGCCTGACCAGCACTCCAGCACTTTGTGTCTATTTGTTAGTAAACCTGCATCTGCAATGGTCGTGTCCACAATGTTGTTTCTAACTTGTCTCATTCCTTCATAGTTTGCCAATTTTAGTGTTGGTTCCCTGAAGCCCCTTTAATCACCAAATTATTAACTAACCCATACTCATTTGTACAATACTTGATCTGACAGTATGCTTTTTCTGATAAGAGGCAAAGAATGAATTCAGTTTTGCATTCTGTGCAATATATTGTGAAGAACTTGCCTGGAAAATTGGTAATTACTGAGGAGGTAATACCGTTTAAACACTTGATAGTAGTAATACCAAGAGCTATCAGGAAAAAAAACAAGTTTCTATTGACATTTTTGGGTTAAATACGTGTCCGTTTTTTATTAGTCTCATGACTAGGTTGTTCATCTGTCATTGGAGATGTTCCATTAATGAGATTATTACTCATCAGGAAAACATGTTGGGCAAAACAACTTGGTTTTTTTAATGATCTTTTTGTTTCCTTGTGGTAACATCTGTATTATAATCATAGTAAGCTCTGAATAACTTGATATTAAATGAATTCTCTACTTTTTCCACAATTGATTAGAGCATAGAAACATTCCAAAAATGAATGGCATACCCATTGCATTGCTGTCTGTTCTCATTGAAACATTTTGTAAAGCAGTTATTTTGGAATTCATCTGAAAAGACACTATAAATTTAAGACTGGAAAATAAAAGCAACGAACAATCACAAAAATAAAATAATTCTGAGTAGAAAACAACAAGGTTAACATTAAATCTCAAAGAGAGTTTGCAGATGTCATGAAAATTGGTGGCATTGTTGATAGAAGGAATGTCTTAGATTACAGAACGATATTGATCTGGTAAATTGTGTGCAGCAGTGGCAGATGGAATTTAATCTCGGTAAATGTGAGATGATGCATGTTGGGAGTTCTAATAAGGATAGGGCTGCAGGGAGTATTGAGGAACAGAAGAATCTTAAGTGCACAAATCCCTAAAGTTGACAGGGCAGATAGATGTGGTGAAGAATGCTGGACTTCATTAGCTAGACATATAATATAAGAGCAGGGAGATCATGGTACCACTTAATAAAATGTTGGTTTGGCCACAGCTGGAGTATTGTTTGCAGTTCTCTGTTGTTACACTAGAGAGGTTGCAGAGGAACTTTAGTGGAATCTGGCCAGGGGTGGAGTGTTTCAATTATTAAGAAAGACCAGGTGGCTGGGTTTGTTTTCCTTGGAACTGACAAAGCTAAGGGGAATTTGATAGTATGCAAATTTATGAGAGGCGTAGATAGTGAGTAATTGTCCCACCTAACAGAGATGTCTAAAACCGGCGGGTATAGATTTGAGGCAAGGAGTAAGTGGATTAGAGGGATTCTGATGATTTCTTTTCCACCTAAGGGGTGATTCAGATCTGTAGCACATTGTTGCGAGAGTACCTGTAGCAGGTACTCTCACACAATTTTTAAAGACCTCTATGGCCACTTGAATCTTGAAAACTTTGAAGCCTATGGACTATGTACTAGAATATAAAACAGTGCACAGTGCCAAACATGATCCTAAAACTAATTCTTGTCTGCCTGCACATAATCCATACCCCTCCATTTCATGCATATCCATGTGCCTGTCCAAATGTCTTTTAAATACCAGAATCGTATCTGCCTCCACCACCACACCTGGCAATGAATTGCAGGCACTCGACATCCTCCTTTTAAAAAATAAACTTGCCCCCCACACATCTCCTTTCGACTTTGTCCCTCTCCTTAAAACTATACCCTCTGGTATTTGATATGTAGTAAATTAGATTAATGTCGTCGTGGCTATCCCTCGAGGTCGAGGATGATGGTCTACGTTCTGTTGTTTTTACGTTCTGTTGTTTTTATGGACTCTCAGGTGTCTTATGAGTCCAATCCTGGCTTTGCATGTTCTTCGACATTCAGGGCATGTAATTCCAGATGGCAGCTCGGGCTATGGTTGTTGCTGCCTCTCTTTCCGTTTTCTTCTCTTTTCTTCTAATTCTGCGCATCTCTTGGTTTCGAAGGTCGCTCTTCCTTCTTGGATGATGGTTCGCCAGAGTTTCCTGTCCTTGGCATTGGTTTCCCAATTGTCGATGTCAATTTCACATTTCTTCATGCTGGCATTTAAGGCGCCTTTGAATCTCTTCTTTTGTCCGCCTCTTTTCCGTTTGCCTTCTTTAAGCTGGGAGTAGAAGGTTTGCTTTGGTAGACGCTCGTCTTCCATCCGAACACATGACCGACCCATCTTAGTTGGTTCTTGATGACGAAGGCTTCGATGCTAGATGTTTTTGCTTCATTCAGCACGCTGACGTTGGTTCTTCTGTCTTCCCATCTGATATTTAAGCTGCTTCGAAGACATCGTTGATGGAACTTTTCAAGTGTTTTCAGATGGTGTCGGTATGGTGTCCAGGTTTCTGATGCATACAGAAGCGTTGGAATCACCACTGCCTTGTACCCTAACATTTTAGGTCAGTTCAGATGTCACGATTTTGAAAGACTCTAGTTCGAAGACGTCCAAAAGTTGTTCCAGCACACTTAAGACGATGTTGGATCTCGTCATCAAGGTCAACATTGGAGGAGAGGTGACTTCCAAGGTACGGAAAGTGATCCACATTTTCCTGGGTTGTTTCACCAAGTTGAGTTGATGGTTCTTTCCGATTTGTCTCAGTTGGTAAATAACCTGAGTCTTCTTGAAGTTGATGGTAAGTCCAAGTTTCGTGTATGCACTGTTGAAGGCAGTTAGGATCTGTTGCAAATGATTTTCTGAGAGCTGCAACACAGTTGTCTGCGTATTGGAACTCGATGAGGGAGCTCATAGATGTCTTAGTTTTGGACTTGGGCAAGATTGAAAAGTCTGCCATCTGTTCTGTAGACGATTTTGATTCCTGGGGGTAGGTCGTCCTGGATGATGTGGATGGTTGTCGCAATGAAGATGGTGAACAGTGTTGGGGCAATCACGCATCCCTGCTTCACTCCTGATCTGACTTGAAGCGGCTCACAGTTGCTGTTGCTGGCCATGACTCGCAAGCATGACATCGTGGAGGAGTCTCAGGATTTGAATGTACTTTTCAGGACATCCAAAGGTGGATAGGATGTCCCATAAGAGTTCCCTTGATACCGTCGAAGGCCTTAGTGAGGTTGATAAATGCCATGTACAAAGGTTGAAGTTGTTCACAACATTTTTCTTGTAGTTGACGGATTGTGAAGATCATGTTGGCTGTTCCACGTGATGGACTAAATCCGGCTTGTGTCTCTGGAAGGATCTTCTCGGCTAGAGTCAGTTGTTCATGATGCGGGTGAGGACTTTGTCTGCTGTTGCTAATAGGGAAATTCCACGATAGTTTCCGCAGTCAGATCGATCGCCTTTCCTTTTGTAGATGGTAACAATTGCTGAGTCTCTAAAGTTTCTTGGTAAGTCTTCATTTATCCAGATCTTGATGAGAAGTTGATGCAGATGGTAATGGAGCAGATTACCTCCAATTTTGTAGACCTCGGCTGGTATTCCATCGAGTCCCGCTGCCTTGTTGTTTTTCAAGGTTTTGATGGCCTCCTTGACTTCTTCAAGTGATGGTATTCTGCTTAGGGAGTCGTCAGCAGGCTGCTTTGGATTGTTGTTGATCACATTCCTTTCAAATGAGACGGTTTGATTTAGAAGATCTTCAAAGTGCTCCCTCCATCTAGAATTGATGTCAGCATTGCTCTTCAGGATGGTTGACCCATCTTTGCTTTTGAGAGGGGCTTGACCGTGAGTGGATGGACCAAAAATGGCTTTCGTGACGTTGAAAAAGCCTAGAGTGTCGTTGGCGTCTGCTAGTTGTTGGATTTCCTGAGCTTTCTCCCTCCACCATTGGTTTTTCAGGTTTCGGGTGCACTTCTGGACTGCAGCCTTGCTTTCCTGATAGCACTTCCTTTTGGTAGCCGTTGGTCATTTTGTACGGTGATGAAAGCTTTTCTCTTTTCATCGATAAGTTGTTGGAGTTGTTTGTCATTATTGTCAAACCAATCCTGATGGGTTTTTTACTTGAACCCAATTGTTTCCTTGCAGGAGGCGATGAAAGCGTTCTTCAATAGATTCCAGTGTTCTTCGACAGATGGTGGGATTTGTTGAGGCAGTTGTTCTTGAGGCTTTTGTGGAAACTTCTGTACATGGTTGATGTCTTGAAGGACGTCAACATTGAATTTCTTGATGGTGTTCTGGTTTGGATGTTTCCTTTTGGGCCGAATCTTCATTCTCATGGTGGATGAGATGAGACGATGGTCTGTTCAGCACTCTTCGGCACCAGTTACAGCTCTTGTTTTCAGTACATCCTGTTGGTCACGGGATCGTACAATGATGTAGTCGATGAGGTGCCAGTGTTTGGAACGTGGATGCTGCCAGGAGACTTTGTGCATGTTTCTCTGGCGAAATAAGGTGTTTGTAATCACCAGGTTGTGTTCAGCACATTTGGTTTGGAGGAGTGTTCCATTGGCATTGACCTTGCCAACTCCCGACTCTGGCATTGAAGTCTCCTAAGAGAATGATCTTGTCGTCGTTGGGAACAGAGGAAAGGACGTCGTCAAGTTGGGCACAGAAGTTCTTCTTTACTTCATCTTCAGCGTCCAGAGTTGAAGCATAGGCGCTGATGATGGTGGTGTGTTGGTTCTGACGAGCTGGATTCGTAGAGTCATAAGATGTTCGTTCATTCCCAGTGGTTGTTCTGTCAGCTTCTGAAGTAGGATGTTTCGGATGGCAAAACCTACTCCGTGGATCCTCGGTTGTTTAGGATCAAGACCTTTCCAGAAAAAGGTGTATTGACCTTGTTCTTCCTTTAGTTGCCCTTCTCCAGCTCTGTGGGTCTCACTCAGAGCAACGATGTCAAAGATGAATTTTCGAGCAACAAAGGCGGTTCTTCTCTCTGGTCGGTCTGAATTTGGGTTGTCCATCAGAGTTCATATATGCCAAGTTCCGAGTTTCATAGTTTTGCTTCTTGATGTTTTCAACCCCATGATGGTGATCCCTCTGGATGCGGCTTTCCAGACAGGACGAGGCAAAGCAGACTATTTTTAGGGCACCTTTTCTAGCCCCTTCCCAGTTCAGGGTGACCAGAGTGGATACTAAATAGGGCTGCTCAGACATGAATACTGCTACCGAACAACCTTCCTGCTTCTGCCCAAAGTTGAGCGATTGAATCAAGTGTTCACCGCTTCCGTGCAGGTCTTGACTAGGGGCTTCCAGCCATAACGTGGCCTTCTCCCGTCGCCCTTTCCCGATCGCCGAATGTCTTGAGAAGTTTTGTGCAAGACAACAGAACGAAGACACCTGTGCATGTGTTTGTTTAACGTGTACTTGATGTTGCACTCCAAGAAGCACACGGTCCTTCACAAATCAATCAACTCATTCCAATGGCAAGGGAACCAAGACGATTGGAGCTGGTAGATCTGTTGCAGCCTTCATCCACCTTCACAGCTGTTGAGTTCAGGATAACTTTGTTCGCCTGGTCCGCCGTTGAGATCTTGTAGGTTGGATCGTTCTTAGTCTGGACCCTCATCCTCGACCTTACCGCCATGGGTGGCCCTACCAGAAGCTGGTGCTTCCGATGGCATCGCTCTTGGAATCATGGGGACATGCAACCCTCTTCACCACGACAAGGTAAACAATCTGAAGCGGAGATTAATGTAGATGGGTACTGAAGGTCTGCATGTGCTTCTTTTTCAGTGTTGTATGAGTTTGCTCTTGGAGACAAGCTGTTCAGGAAAGCAAGTTGAAAAACATAGGATTGCTTTGGTCGCTGTAATACAATTCAGACATTGGATAAATCGGGGTTTCTTTACAGGCAATAATCGGAGCAATTCTTCCCAAACTGAATTTAAAAAATAAACCTCATGTTTAACCATCTAGTTCACTAAATATCAGTGTAAGATAATTACGTCATTTTGATTATAATTCACCTTTAGATGTACTCACCTTAACAATACACTTGGACCAAAAAGATAAACCTGAAAATGTTTGATGGTTTTTACCTGTACTTTTTCATTTTTGTTGAACGTTGCGCTTAGTATTCTGTCAGTTGAGTACTCCAACTTAGTTTTCTGAGTATTATTAGGAAGATCTTAAATAAGTACTGCACAGTGGCACAATGATGGAGCTGGTTGGCACACAGCCAGAGACCCAGGTTGAATCTTCACCTTGGGTGCTATCAGTGCGACTTTCCGCCGGGTGCACCGTTTTTTTTCCACATCCCAAAAAGGTGCATGTTTGTAGGTTAATTGGCTAATGTAAATTGCCCCTTGTGTGTGTGTGGAATGGATTCAAAAGTGGGATAACATAGAACTAATGTGAATTGATCATTGATGGATGGTGTGGACTTGGTGGACTAAAAGGCCTATTCTATGCTGTATCTTTCAATCAAATGAAACCACATCTAGGCTGTCTTGTTAGATCTAAAATCACCAAATATGGTTAGGTCCTAGAGATCTTCTGGTATTGATAGGAACTCACTGGGTCAATGCATCTGACCGTGCTATTTCTTAACGTGTATATTTTCTCCATGGTGTAGCAAGTGCTAGAATTTCGAGCAAGATTGTCAAAAATTTGCTTTTCATGTGAAAGCCATATGATAAATCTGGACATTTTAACTGTCTGAAATCAAAACTCAAATGTAGATGTCATTAACATTGACTATATTTCAGAAGAATGCCTTTAGAGTTGCTATGTTAATGATGTGGTGATGCAATGTAGATTTTGTTTGTACAGGATATTGTTCCCAAATGACTAAGTCAAACTTTAAAAAAAATATCTAAGGGACATTACCAATATTAATATGCTATAGGCAACAGAATTGGATACATGCAAAATCCTGAACCTGTTTGATGGTTATTTTTAAGTGTTCAATTCCATTTCTATCAAACTTATACTTTATATGCTCTAGAAACAGTAGTAGACTATTCAACCCCTCTTGCACATAATGTCATTTAGTGAGATTAGCACTGAACAAATGAGTATGATTGACTGCACAACCTTTTATTTTTATGTTCTTACAAATCTTGTTGTGGCAACTGTGAACTCTATTGCTCGATCTGGCTGGAAACCTGTTGAGTCCCGTCTAGTTTACCAGCTATGATTGGCTAGAAAGTAGAGTCAATAAGCAAAGAGGAAATAGCTAATCATTTCAGAAAGCTGAATATAATGAAACATAGTCAATATGGGTTCATGAAAGTTAAATCATGTTTAATAAATTTGAGGATGTTGCAGGGAGAGTAAATAGAAGAGAACCTGTAGATGTAGTGTATTTAGATTTCCAAGAGATGTTTGACAAGGTGCCACATAGGAAGATGTACATGGATTCAAGAGAGTTGAGAGTGTTTAATTGTCATTTGTAGCGGGACCCTAACCATACAATTCTTCCTTGCTGCTTATTTACAGACATATTAACTGCAGCAACAACATTGAATAAATATATAATCAAGTAAACCAAATAATGACAGTGCAAGCCAACGTACATAGTACAACCTTAGCAAAGTCTATAGTAGTTCTGTTCTGAGAAAGAGTTGCGTAGGGATGGTTTATGAGTCTAATGATTGATGGGAAGAAGCTATTCTTGAAGCTGTTGCTAATGGTTTGCAGTCTCCTATACCTTATTCCTGATTGGAACTGTGGATGAGGGTGATATGGGTCTTTGATATTGGCTGCCATTTTGAGGCAGTCCTTCCTGTAGATCCCTTTGATGGGGAGCTCAACACCTGTGGTGGACAAGGTAATGTCCACCACTTTCTGCGGCCTCCTTCATTTTTGATGGTTTGAATTGCCAAACCAGGCCGTGGTACAAGTCAGTATGCTCTCCACTGTACACGGGTATTCGGTAACATGCCAAATCTTCTCAAACTTCTGAGGAAGCAGAGGTGTTAGTAAGCATTCTTTGTAATTGCATCAATGTGCTGGGCTTAGGGCAGATCATCATAGATGTGTATGTCCAGAGATTTGAAGCTTTGGAGGGAGTTTGTTAGATTGTATTGATCGTCTTGGAGAAAACAGAATTGGAATAAATGGGACATTTTCAGACTGGAAAGAGGTAACTCGTGGAGTACTGTGGGCCTGTAGTTCCCTGCCTGGAATTATTTAGTATTTACATTAATGACGTAAAGGAAGGAGCAGTATGTAAGGTTTCCAAAGTTGTGATAAGGATACTCTAATTTTGAAGCACGTACAGTGCCCTGCATAATGTTTGGGACAAAGACCCATCATTTATTTATTTGCCTTTGTACTCCACAATTTGAGATTTGTAATAGAAAAAATCACATGTGGTTAAAGTGCACATTGTCAGATTTTAATAAAGGCCATTTTTATACATTTTAATTTCACCATGTTGAAATTACAGCAGTGTTTATACATAGTCCCTCCATTTCACGGCACCATAATGTTTGGGACACAGCAATGTCACGTAAATTAAAGTAGTCATGTTTAGTATTTTGTTGCACATCCTTTGCATGCAATGACAAAATAATTTGGGCGTGGAGTTCGGAAGAGTTGCGGCTGAATTTATTCAAACATGTAATGTAAGGGGGCTTGACAGTGTAGATGATGGGATTTTTTCCACGTATGGGTGTTTCTCAAACAAAGGCACCATACCACAAAGTCTGGGGGCCAGTCATTTAAACCTGTTGTACATAGAAATTTCTTATCGTATAGAGAGTGGGAAATCTATGGAATTCAGTGAAACTGGTTCATTAGAAGTATTTAGAGGTTGAGAAATATTTGTTAAATCAACGAATGGAGAGATATGGAGAAACTAAACTAAATGGCACAGAAGAAGAGTAGGGGTCAACATAAATTAGCCATGATTAGATTAAAAGGTGGGGCGGGCTTGAAGGTCTTGATGGCCTACTCCTCCTGTATTTGCTTTCTTGGTTTCCTTTAACCAAATAATCCTGGAATCTTAACGTAACAACAATCTAACCGTACCCACTCATCTAATTTTCTCCCTGACAGCCAACCAACCAGAATCTTGAACTCTACTCCCTCACCTCCACATAGGTTTCTAAACACTATTATTAAAATCAGTTGTTCAACATCCTTCCCTTGATGTATTAGGATGACTACCCTCATAGTCCCCTTTGCTCCAGTCCTGAATGCTTTATCATCTAGTTTTTATCCCTACCTTTTCCCATCCTACAATACAATACAATTTATTTGTCTTTTAGACAAATTTGTCATTTGGACCCCGTTAAGGTCCAAACGAAATGTCGTTTCTGCAGCCATACATTACAAAACGAAGAAGACCCGAGACACAACACAATTTACACATACATCCATCACAGCGCTGTGATGGAAGGCAAAAAAACGTATCTCTCCACTGCACTCCCCCCCCCCCCCCCCCCTCCGATGTCAGAGTCAAAGTCAAAGCCCCCGGCGGGCGATGGTAATTATCCCGCGGCCATTAAAACCACGCTAGTTAATGCAAGGTCGCGCACTGGGTCTTGGTGTTAGAGCCCCGGCGCGCGCTCGCAAAGTCCGGCGACCATTCCAAGCCGCGCGGGGCGATGATGTAAAGCCCCGCTCCAGGTGCTCTTCAACCCCGCAACTCGGGTGTGAGAAGTCGCCGCTGCGGAAGCCCCGAAAAGCAGTCTCCCACCAGGGGACCCGCGGGTTTCCGGTGTTGCCGTCCGCCAGACCCGCGGTGGTAGCCTCCGAATCTCCGGGGGTCAGGTAGCAGCAGCAATTGTCTCCACCACAGCTCCACCCGCTCCGGACTCGGTCAGCCCCGCGACGGTGAGTAGTCCGCAGCTCCGCAACTGGAGCCCCAGGTCGTTCCTGCTGGAGGCCGCTCCACGTTGCCCAGCCCCAACGACAACGGAGACCCGACAAAGAAAAGGTCGGGTCTCCCGTGCAGGGGAAAGATTTTAAAGTTTCCCACCCCCACCCCCCCACACACATATCCCGACAAAAAAAATAATAAAAAACTACATAAAAACGAGACAAAAATAATAAAAAGACAGACGGACTGCAGAGGCCGCTGCAAACGAGAGTCGCGCCGCCCACCGATTCTGTTTTCAACCTGATCCAAGAAAGTGTCTCATGCTCTCTCAAAACTATATTGGCTGAACGACTAACCCCACACCTTCCCTTCCTGGACCCTGTAGCATTTTAAATAGATTCCTTTCCTGTATTAAAATGTAGACTGTTGACCCTGGAACAACAAACAAACAGCTGGTGGAACTTATTTTTATGGTGAGGAGGGAAAAGATTTAAGGACAACTTTTTTCACACACAGGGTGGTATTTATATGGAACGAGGTGCTGGCGGAGGTAGTTGAGGCAGGTACTATCACAACATTTAAGAAACATTTGGACAGGTGTATGGATAGGATAGTTTTCGAGAGGTGGGACCTAGTGTGGACAGGGCATGTTGGTTGGCGTGGGCGGTTGGGCCGAAAGGCTTGTTTCCACATTATGTTTCCAAGACTTAACTTAGCAGATGCGGCAGCATCTGTAGGGGTTCCTTACTCCCCCCCCACCCCCCACACACACAGATGCAGATCAACCTGCTGAGTTCCTTCAGCAATTATTTTTAGTCGTCGCCTGTGGTGCTACCTCCCTTTACAATCTGCATCATCGCTCTGAACTGAGAAAAAGTAATGCATTTGATCCTCTCGATCATGCAAACCAGCTCATATCTTCAGTGTCTTTGTGCTCCCACGGTTCATGGCCATCTCATGGATCCCAGTGAGAGCCATTTATTATTGGGCATATGGTTCAGACAAGACTTTTTGCGTTTTGAATCATTAGCTCTCTTGACCTTTGATATTAATATATTATTGTTTGTAACTATAATCATGGCAGAACTCAACAGCACTGATGAACGAGAAATTTTAAAACATTTGGAGTCCGATGAAAATCCATCTGCTACAGACGAAGCTTTTGAGAATACCTGGCCCTCAGAAAAAGACCTTTTGGGAGCTTTTGAAGGAGTATTTGAAGCTAAAGGTCATCGAGTTGATCTACAGGGTATTCGGGTTTTAAAGAAAAGTGTTCAGGATGGAGTTCCTGGATCCTGCTTTGGAGATTGTGAAGATAATGATGATGAGGTTGAATGGGTAAGAAAGGAAACTTTTGTTGTCGTGACGTTGCTCCCTGTTATTGTCAGTGGAATAGACTGGGTATATTTATTGGTATCACTTGGTTGTATTTTCCATAATCATTAAGTAATTTAAATTTATCAACAGTAGTTTTTGCAAGGCATATCTGTGTAATTCTACTACCTGCATTTGGTTACTATGATTCTAATTTAGTTTATCAGCTGGAAATTCTGGATATGGGTTAAATATGTTTGTACTTTCTGACAACAAATATTATTTGTGCAAAATGTATGTTAGAATTTCACAATCATTGTTTTGAATCTTTTCTTCCATCTATCTGTAATTGAGATACTCTGAAGTAATGAAAGGCTTCATATGTCTGTGTATTTTTTTAATCCATTTAATGCTTGAGAAGTAACCAACCAAAGTCTATCTCAGAAATGTTGAACCTTTTTTTAAATTTGAACCTACATAGTTATTTTAAAATTTGCAACTTTTTCAATCTCCATGAAAATAGTTATTGAGATATAAGAATCCAGCTTGAATCCCAGACTTATAGTTGCACATAAAGATGAGGCTCCAAAATCTGTTTGTTGAGTTGATTCCTCCCTCACACTTTGTTGATAACTAGCTAAAATTTGAACACCACTATTGAGTTGAATTAAAGATAAGATTTTTGGAGTACATACTTAGGTTTTGATCACACATTTAAACTTCCATTTTTGTTGAGTTACTTGATCTCTCGATGAGATCTATTAACTCGAGTTTTCTCTATTACAATCATGCTGATACCATCATGGGCCATGACTCAACTACAACTTAGATGAACTTATTGAGCCATTGAGAAAAGCCTATTTTGTATTAAAAGTTGCCTGCAGTTCAATTTTGTATGAGGAAATTCTGCTCGGCCGAAAAGCCACACTTCTTTAACTCCGTCAGATGCACAGCATTGCAAGGATCTCCAAACCATATATATTCATTGAGCATATACATATTAAGGTCTACTCAGCCATATAAAATCCAAAAGATTATTGAGCAAAATTAATCATATTATTTTAGAGTAGGTAATTTGACATTTTATTTCAACCTTTATGTTGGAAATAAGGATATACAGCTGAAAGGCATATGGGTGTGAAAATTGTAGGTGTATTTTTCTCAAAATAACATCTATCATCTAAAACTGTAGTTTAGTTGTTACTATGTTGCTTTCAGGCATATGAACCATTTGGCCCATCAAGTATTTGCTGGCTCTCAGACCAATCCCATTTTCCCCGCTTATCTCCCTGTAACTTGTTCGATCATATTAAAACCCCCCCTGATTCTCTTATCAGCCACCTTCACTTGGGGTAATATATAGTGACCAGTTACTGAATGATCAGCGCATCTTTGGGGATATGGAAGGAATCTGGAGCACCCAAAAACCAGCGAGTACAAACTTCACACACAGCGCAGACTGCAGAATCAAACCTAGGTCACCAGAGGATTGAGACAACTGGCCTTACTGCAGTAATACTGTGCCTTCCCATTCAACATCTATCGGTCCAGATTTAGGGGGCATGACTAGGATAGAAATACTGTTTGCTGAGAAACCTGCAGCACCTTAAGGATTTCTGCATTGATATATTTTAATTTTGAAATCTTATTGTTGCGGTCAGCGATTCTGCTTTCCTCCACAGAGTGGTGCTATTTGCCATTACCTTCCATAAAATAAATACAAATGTCGAATTTATGAACATTTAAGCTATGTGTTAACTCTTAACACTATAAAATGCCTTTAAAATCAATGCTTTGTTGTAAGTTTTTAATGGTGTCCCTGGCCACAATAATATTTCAAGTATTTATACCAGAAAATTCCAAGCCAATCTTCAAAATATGAGAGAGTTTAAAAGAAAAAATGTGTAAGTTTAGTCGTGTTAATTCATCTTTATCTTTAGTCATAGATGTATATTTCAATCTTTACTTAGTACTATGTATCGTGTTTTTCCTTTCTTGGAATTCGTTTGGTAAGAATTATTTAATATGGATCACACCATAGCAGAAGTTGGGAGATTTTTGTCAGGTGTTTTGTTTTCACTCACTGGCTATATAATTTCTCACTGTTGACAATAAATTCAAGGCCATTGATTATAACAAAAATAGAATTTGTAATTAAACCAAAATATGCTTTGCATTAGTGCCTTAAAGTTTTTTAATCCTACCACTGTTCGTCCTCTTTTGGAAAAGATAACCGTTCAAGTTAAACGTGTTAAGAAGTCAAGGATGGAGAGCACAGATGCACAGGATTACAATACTCAAAATGGTGATAAGAGTGAAAATTATTTGGTAAATGAGGAAGGCGATGTCCATTACCAGTCTGCATTTGAAATAAGTGGGCCTAAAATACCCTCTCCAGGGCCTCAAGGTAAATTGGGTGCTTTATGTAAGTTTGTGATCTAATGTTAATTTGTTCTGCAAATATATTGTTTTTATTATATGATTAGTATGGATTATTTATGGGTAGATTCTAAATGAAAATTTGACAATTCTTAATAGTACATGCTATTTGTTCCTATTTATGTTGAGAACTGACATTTGCTGCATTCTAAAATAAGGCAAGCGGAGACATTTTCTGATCATTGCCCATTTAAAATTTGGCCTTCAGATTACATCATATTGAAGTTTTTACTTTAATCACAGCAAGTCGGTTTTATTTGAAATATATTCAAGAAGTAGATGATGCAATGTCATAGATTTGTTTTAAGTTTTAAATATATTACAATTTCAAAGTCAATGGATTTTAGGGCAGCACAATGCGCAGCAGTAGAGATGCTGCCTTACAGTGCCAGATACCCGGGTTCAATCCTGACCACAGAGTTTGTACGATCTCCCTGTGACCACGTGGGTTTTCTCTGTGTCCTCTGCATTCAAAAGTTTCAAAGGTCTTTTATTGTCACATGTACCAATTAAGGTACAGTGATATGCGAATTACCATACTGAAAAAAAACAAGACACACAACTACTTAAAAATTAACATAAACATCCACCACTGCGGATTCCCCACATTGCTCACTGTGATGGAAGGCAAAAAAGTCTTCTTCCTCTTTATTCTCCCGCGGTCAGGGCAGTCGAACCATCTGTCGGGACGATCAAAGCTCCCGCAGCCGGCGGTTGAAGCTCCCGCAGCGGGGCGATCTAAACTCCCGCGGCTTGGAGTTCCCGAAGTCGGTCTCTGATCAGAGACCACGGGCTCCGCGATGTTAAAGTCCCGTAGGCACCCGCGGTGGAGCTCTCGTAATCGGTCTCCAGCAATGGCCACCAACTCGCCGCAGTGCGGACGGAGTTACGATACGGGAAAAAATTGCATCTCCGTCGAGGTAAGAGATTAGAAAAAGTTATCCCCCACCCCCACATAAAACAAGCTAAAGAACACTAAAAACATACATTTAACACATACTATTAAAACACAAAGTAGGAAAGGACAGCCATTGCTGGCGCCACACTCCAACGATGTACAGGTTTGTAGGTTAATTGGCTTCTGTAAATTGCCCCTAGTGTGTAAGATAGTGCTAGTGTACGGGGTGATCGCTAGTCAGAGGGCCGAAGGGCCTATTTCCACACTGTGTCTCTAAACTCTAAAGTTAACCTTATTGATGAATGTGCACTGCAATAATACTCCAAATTCTATGTTCTTTCATTAATCCAGATAAGTTAGTATATAAGGTTGCATTTTAGTTGTCTTAATATTATTTCACCTTTCAGGAAAAAGGAGAGATTACGCCAGACTCGGATGGCCTAGTCCTGATGAATGTCTGAAAATCCGAAAGGTTCAGCTCACAACTGTTGCAAGCACATGGCTCGCAGTTTCTACCAAAAACATAGAGTAAGCTGCCTCCTTTGCTTCTCCTTAAAAATAGCAAACATGTTTTATTAAAGGCTAGCAACTTAATTTCTTCTTCATTGGTAGTATGCTTCTCTTAATTGTATTCATAGGAATTCACACAATGTCTGGAATCCTTGAGGAGTTTAGGTTACATGGACTGGAAATTTTATTACTGAGCGGATAATAAAGTACATGCTGAAATAGCATAATTTAAATTGATGTTGAACATGCTTAAAGTACAATCAATTTAATAAACTTGGTTAAATCCTGACTAGATTATAAATGTAAATACCAAAAATCGTCAGGTGTTGCAAATGTGAAAGAAATACAGAAGAATGCTGGAAATATTCTGCAGGTCAGTTAGAATCACTGGAAAGAGAAACAACATTTGTCGTTGAGGTTCTATCGTAGGAGCTTGGAAGTAGAGGAAACAAAGTATTAAGTTGCAGGGAAGGTAGAGATGGGTAATCAGTATGAGGGAGTCATTTAGTCTGAGTTCATAAAGGTAGTTGGAGAGAGAGAACATCGTTTGTCATTAAAAATTATGACGTGAAAAGAATAAGAATAAAAATCATGATTGGTGAATTGTTTTTAAACTAAATTAATTGACGTTTTTTGATGAATTAGTTGTACAATTAATGTTGTATGAATAGATTTTTTAAAGGCATTTGATAAAATATCTCATTAATCAATGTAATAAAATTGAAACTATTGATAGTGGGAGCAACATATATACGTCAGAAGTTAAGAGCTAATAAAGAGTTTAGTAAAATAACTGGGTTTTATATTTTGGGGAAGTGTACAGAGGTATCCTTCAGGTTGTGTCATGAACCACTATTGATTCCAATATACATTAATGATGTTGACTTGAATACACAGCACAGTTCCAAAATGTGTAATGATGCAAAGCTTGAAGGTGTCCTAAACATCACAAAATACCTTAAGTGCCTTCAAGGGGTTATAGATAAGCTAATAGAATGACCAGGTGCATAGCAAATAAGATTTAAAACTGCGAAAATCAGATGAGACAGTAACGATTGAATTAAAGACTTTTGAAAGGATGCATGATGAGAAAGCTGGGTGTGTATGTACAAGGTATTAACAAATTAGTTGATAATGCAAATTAAGTCACTTAATTATGAATAGAGGCGTTGACCATGGTCTTGTACCCATTTTGATTTGTTCTTTTGTAACAAATATCTGAACATTAGATTTTTTTTTGCACTCGCAGTGGGCCAATAAATCTTTTTGCAAACAGAATCACATTGGTTTATTTTATGCCAAAAAAGGTTGACACACCATTTTGCTTTACAACGGAAGGAAGAAATTCAGCAACTGATTGCTAATTAGGTCCACTCTTTTACTCTTTCCCTACAATTCCAATATTCGGATGCTTTTAACAAAAGAATAAATCAAAATGGATACAAGACTAATATGTTGGTAATGGTTTCCAATTATCTAAAGTTTCCCAAATTGACCTCATGCAAGTTCAAGTTCCACCAGTGTGAACACAAATTCCATTGGTTCTCCAGTTTTTAAAAAATCGATGACGATATATTTTGCATTTTCTTTCCAGTATTACGGAACATATTGACTTTGCCACATCCCTGCAAGAACCAGCGGTGGAACCTGTTTGTAATGCCAACCTCCATGCCAGTATGCACACTTTAGATCATTTATATGGTGTGGCAAGTCGACTCAGTATACATTATACTGGAGAAAGGCAATTGAAAGAGGTACGCTGAATGCAGAAGCAGATTATCTGTCTTGAGACTTAAGATATTCTTTCTTCATAATTTCACTAAATGTGTTGAGTTAACCAATGTTATGAATCAACCAAAGACATTACTCTGCAAAAGCTCACATCCTCCCTGCCTCAAAGTAGTCAAATAATTTCCAGCCATGTTACTGCTATTAAGGATACCGTAATACACAATATGCTGGAGTAACTCAGCGGATCAGGCAACATCTCTGGAGAACATGGATAGGTGACATTTTGGGCTGAGACCCTCCTTCACACTGTGGATGGTCTAAAGATGGGTCTCTGCCCTAAACATCACTTATCCGTATTCTCCAGAGATGCTGCCTAGCCTACTGAATTACTCTAGCACTTTGTGTCTTTTGTGTATTAAGTAGCATCTCTAGTTCTCTGTTTCTACAAGAATATGGTGGTCTACAGAGCATAATATGACTAATTTTCATGACACAAATTTGTCCTTATCCAGAGCCACTGGCTCGGACAAGATCCACGTCTTTCGACCTTTCTGTGTCCAGTCTGCCTTGAACTTCCATGTATGCAGAAATCCAAAATTGGATTTAATCTTCTGCAATGCCACTGGGCAAGAGAACATTAACCTGCTGCATCTGAGGGTCTAAGCATACTTCATATCCATCCTCTTAGCTTAATGCCAGGGAGGGCTACATGTGAAATATGCAGCCCATGTGACAAATGTAAGTGCTTAAGTTATTTTATTTACATATTTTTAAATCCTTGTAATTATTTAAATAATGCTGATCTCTTGAGGACAATCCATATTACAGTCGAGGAGATGCTGGATGTCATAGAGTCACTCACCACAGAATCATGCCCTTCGGCCCAACTCATCCTTGCCGATCAAGGTGCCCCATCTCAGTCCCCTTTACCTGTATTTTGTCCAAATCCCGCTAAATCTTTCCCAATCCATGTACCCGCCCAAGTGTCTTTTAAATATTGTCATTGTAACTGCCGCAACTACCTCCTCTGGCAGCTCATTTCATATACCCTGCATGCTCTGAGTGAAAAGGTTGATAAATGTCCTCGGCCTGATCAGATATATCAAGGATACTGTGGGAAACCAGAGAAGAAATTGAAGGAGCCCGGGCTGAGATGTTTGAATCATTATATGAATCATTAGTTATAGATGAGGTACTAAAAGACTGGAAGGTGGCTAATGTTGTGCCGCTATTTAAGAAGGGCTGTAAAGAAAAGCCTGGGAACCATAGACCAGTAAGCCTAATATCTGCAGTCGGATGGTTACCGGAGAGGATTCTGAGGGATGAAATGTACATGCATTTGGAAAGATGGTTTGATTAGGGATAGTCAGCATGGTTTTATGCATGGTCTCATGTCTTGTGCGTCATGATTTTCATTTTCTTGAAAAGGTAACCAAGAATGTTGACGAGCGCAGGCAAAGGATGACTTCAGAAAGGCATTTGAAAAGGTTCCATATGGTAGGCTGCTATAGAAGGATAGATTGGGATCCAGGGAAAGGTAGTTAACTGGATACAGAATTGCCTTAACAGAGGTGGTTTTCAGACTGGAGACATGTGACCAGTGCTGTGTCCATGGCTGTTTGACAATTATATTTGGATGAGAATGTGAATGGCATGTTTAGTAAATATGGCTATTAAGTATTACAGCTTGCTCCAGAACAGCTGGGGAAATGGGCTAAGGAATAGCAAATACATTTTAATTCAAATAAGTACAAGATGCTGAATTTTGTGAAGTCAAACCAGGGCAGAATCTTCATAATGAATAGTTGGGGCCCTGGGGGAGTAATGTAGAACAGAGGGATCTAGGAGTGCTAGTATGTAGTTTCCTGAAAGTAGCGTCACATGTAGATAGGGTAGTAAAGAATTGAGTATACAAGTTGGGACATTATATTACAGTGATACAAGGCATTAGTGTGGCCAAACATGGAGTACTGTGTTCAATTTAGATCAGCCAGCTATAGAAAAGATACTGTTAAGCTGGAAAGAGAAGATTTACATGGTTGTTCCCAGAACTCGAGGGCCTGAGCTATATGGAAAGGTTGGGGAGGCTAGGACTTAATTCCTTGGAGTGCAGGAAACTGAGGGATGATCTTGTAGAGGTGAATAGAAAGGGTGAGTCTTTTTCCCAGGGTAAGGGAATCAAGAATTAGGGGGCATACAGTGCCCTCTGTAATGTTTGGGACAAAGACCCATCATTTATTTATTTGCCTCTGTACTCCACAATTTGAGATTTGTGATAGAAAAAAAAAATCACATGTGATTAAAGTGCACATTGACAGATTTTATTAAAGGGTATTTTTATACATTTTGGTTTCACCATGTAGAAATTACAACAGTGTTTGTACATGGTACCCCCATTTCAGGGCACCATAATGTTTGGGACACAGCAATGTCATGTAAATGAAATGAGTCGTTTTTAGTATTTTGTTGCATATCCTTTGCATGCAATGACTGCTTGAAGTCTGCAATTCACGGACATCACCAGTTGCTGGGTGTCTTCTCTGGTGATGCTCTGCCAGACCTGTATTGCAGCCATCTTTAGCTTATGCTTGTTTTGAGGGCTTGTCCCCTTCAGTTTTCTCTTTAGCATATAAAAGGCATGCTCAATTGGGTTCAGATTGGGTGATTGACTTGGCCACTCAAGAATTTACCATTTTTTAGCTTTGAAAAATTCCTTCATTGCTTTAGCAATATGTTTGGGCTCATTGTCTTGCTGTAGAATGAACTGCCGACCAATGAGTTTTGAGGCATTGGTTTCAACTTGAGCAGATAGGATGTGTCTATACACGTCAGAGTTCGTAATGCATCATCCGCAGTTGTATCATCAGTGAAGATAAGTGAGCCAGTACTTCAGCAGGCATACATGCCCAGGCCATAACACCCCCACCACCATGTTTCACAGATGAGGTGGTGTGCTTTGGATCTTGGGCAGTTCCTTCTCTCCTCCATACTTTGCTCCTGCCATCGCTCTGATATGTTAATCTTTGTCTCATCGGTCTACAAGACCTTTCTTTCTTCTTAATGATGTTCCAAACAGTTGATTTTGGTAAGCCTTTCATTGGCACAACTTTGGTCCTCAAGATAAACAGCAATAAAAGTTTCCAAAGGTGATGGAAAGACTGGAGGAAAGACTAGGTGCTGAGAGCTCTCTTATACCTGCATTAAGGAGGCAATTAAACACACCTGAGCAATTACAAACGCCTGTGAAGCTATGTGTCCCAAACATTATGGTGCCCTGAAATGGGGGGACTATGTATAAACACAGCTGTAATTTCTACATGGTGAAACCAAAATGTATAAAAATACCCTATAATAAAATCTGTCAATGTGCACTTTAACCACATGTAATTTTTCTATTTCAAATCTTAAATTGTGGAGTACAGAGCCAAATAAATAAATGATGGGTCTTTGTCCCAAACATTATGGAGGGCACTGTAGCTTTAAGGTGAGTGAGGAAAGGTTTAATAGGGACTTGAGGGAGCAACATTGTGCGTAAATAGAATGAGCTGCAGGTGAAGTAATTGAGGCAGGTACAATAACAGGATTTAAAAGACTTTTGGACATGTACTCAAATAGGAAAGATAGAGAGGGATATGGGCCATGCGTGGACAAAATGGGATTAGCTTGGATGGGGACCCTGGTCAGCATGAACGAGTTGGGCCAAAGGACTTGCTTCCATGCTGTATTATCCTATAACTATAAAATGCATCATTCACAACTGATTCCTATGCATGTCTGTCTTGTAACCATTCATAATGGAGAAGGATCATTCTGGATGGTATTGAAAACTTTGGAAATACTTGGAAACTTTCAGGTGTAAACAATGGAAGGAACGTACCTCCTCACAAACTGCCCATTCGTCAATACCGCGTAAAAGTCTACCTAAGATGTGTAATAGTTACTTGTAATTTTTTTTTAAATTATATCTCTAAGTAATTTTAACACCTCTGACCATGTTGTAAGTTGTAAGTTGTCAAAGACTATCAGGGTGTTTCAAGGATGTGGCCATAGGATATGCTGAGAAAGGCCAGTTCATTGATCAGAGTCTGCTTGGGTGTGCTGGGTTAGCTTGATCAACCCTCCACATCTCGAAAGAGTAAATTCATGCGGGTGACTACTTCAGGCAGCAAGTCTGGGCAGTGTATTTGGTCCAGGATAATTGGGTCCAACATCTAACCTCAACAACATTAATAGTAATTTTAAAATTCTGTATAGAAATCTTGTGTGAAATGGTGGTTATTTGGAAATCTTAGGGAAAATATGGTGAAGACATGAGATTAATTTGTTCAGCGTTGATTCTGATCTCGGCTGTATGTGCATTAGGATCATTATTTAGTCCTTAACTTTCAGTTATTTAACATGAAATTTGGCATAAATGTTATATGCCAAATGAAGTAATTTTGTTCACCATCTTTCCTTCAGGCTTGATCTACATTTGTGATTTTTGCATGCATATCTTTGATTATAGCTAAAATTTGAGTTTTGTGAACAGTCCAGATAATTTTGAGTAGAGCAGACAATGAAGAGATATAACACAGGCTTTGGGATGAAGAAAGAAAACCTTTTCCATTCGCAGGATGATTGCTAATCAGAGTTCAGAATTTAAGAACAAAAATAGAAAATAACCAGTGATAAGAGCACCATTTTAGTTTCATCTAATCTGCAATGATGGGTCATTTTGTTTTCCAACAGGCTTTACAAAACCTGGGCAAAGGGAAGTATCCACCTCAACCGTTTGAGCAAGTTGGAACACGAATTGCCAAAGAATTAGAAAAAGTAAGTTACTTGATGTCATTTCATTTGGATTATAGTTTTAAAATCCAAAGTAAGGTAATGAAAATTTAAATTGCGGTTTTATTACAAGTCTCTATTATTGTGTATTGAACCAACCATGGAAACAATTTAAGATGCATGTTTAATATGAAACAAAATGAAGTACAAGAAAAGCAGACTATATCTCATTGAAATAAAAGTATAATTTTTTGTTTAACATTCATTTCCCAAAGCATTGATAGCCAAAGCATTCACTGTTGATTTCTGTCTTTGATTTTTGTCTACAAGGAAGTGATTGAATTTTATTTATTTAGCGATGCAAAGTCCTTTAGCCAAGCAGTTGCCTCTTGATCTGCTGTATGAAGGGTGACAAGTCCTCCTTTAAGTCTTTTTTGAGGGCATGCTTCAATGATGATGATGTGTCGCATTGTTTGCTGCTCTCCACAAGCACACCGTAGGGTTGGGCTGCTGCCCCATTTGTGAAGGCTGGCCAAGCAGGGGCCATGTCCAGTCCTGAATAAACAGATGACGTCAATGAAGTGTTGGTGGGCGAGGACTTCGATGAGGCGTCGCTTGGCTGCAGAGAGGCCTTCAACATTCAGCTGTAGTTTTCGGAGAGCAGGTCCAACTGCTAGGTGCTCTTGAGGCTGGTCGTTGTCGCCGCTTTAGGCTTTGGGATAATGACTAGGATTCTTTGACTTGGCTCTTAGTCTGCTGGTAGGATCATTGGCTTCCCCAGGCGAGCCTGGGTACTGACGGGGGGCGCGACGAGAACGCTGATCCAAAGCCCCCCAGTGATTGAATCAACTTGCCTGTGTACACATTCCATGGAATAATATGAAATGCGGGTTTGGATATGCAGGTTATCACTCAGTAATTTGTCAATAGTTATATGAGATATAGGACATACATGGTAAATGGTAGCGAATTGAGGAATGCAGTTGAACAGAGGGATCTAGGAATGACTGTGCATAGTTCCCTGAAGGTGGAATCTCATGTAGATAGGGTGGTAAAGAAAGCTTTTGGTGTGCTGGCCTTTATAAATCAGAGCATTGAATATAGAAGTTGGGATGTAATGTTAATATTGTACAAGGCATTGGTGAGGCCAATTCTGGAGTATGGAGTACAATTTTGGTCGCCTAATTATAGGAAGGATGTCAACAAAATAGAGAGAGTACAGAGGAGATTTACTAGAATGTTGCCTGGGTTTCAGCAATTAAGTTACAGAGAAAGGTTGAACAAGTTAGGTCTTTATTCTTTGGAGCGCAGAAGGTTAAGAGGGGACTTGATAGAGGTCTTTAAAATGATGAGCGGGTTAGACAGAGTTGACGTGGATAAGCTTTTCCCATTGAGAGTAGGGAAGATTCAAACAAGGGGACATGACTTGAGAATTAAGGGACAGAAGTTTAGGGGTAACATTAGGGGGAACTTCTTTACTCAGAGAGTGGTAGCTGTGTGGAATGAGCTTCCAGTGGAAGTGGAGGAGGCAGGTTTGATTTTATCCTTTAAAAATAGATTGGATGGGTATATGGACGGGAAAGGAATGGAGGGTTATGGTCTGAGTGCAGGAAGATGGGACTAGGGGGAAGTAATAAAAAAAAAAAAAAATTAATTTTAAAAAGTGTTCGGCACGGACATGAAGGGCCAAGATGGCCTGTTTCCGTGCTGTGATGGTTATATGGAGATCAAAGCATTGTGCCAGTTTGAAATGTTATACTTGCCAACAGCTTGATTAAAATCTTGGGAACAAGTCATCTGTGTCAATTCTTGCATTACTCCTTGTGACTCTTACGTGGATGTTACGAGCTTGCACTCTTTATATGTGTGTGTTTTTAATGGCTTCAAATATTTCTTTTCATATTTCGTATGGAACTAGTGAATGCACTCCTCTGAACTTAGCACAGCATTGAAAGCATTATTTATAGGGACAAATCTACTGCAGAATGAAAACGAATGTTTTCTGTGAAAATTTACATTACTCAAATCTAAAAATTTTCACGTTGCATATACTCATTTTATAATCCTTATTTCAATAGAATCAAACATCATGGGTGACTACAAGTATGGCAGCACTGTACTGGAGGGTTAAAGGTCAAGGGAAAAAAGCTATTGACTGTCTACGTCAAGCACTGCATTTTGCTCCTTACCACGTGAAGGTGAGTATTAGCTTGTATTATTGAAGTACTGCCAAAATGTCATTTAAGGTTAATGTGATCCAAGTCAATGTGACAGATAATGCCACTATGAAGAGGTGCTTTTACATAGCCGTCAATCTGTATAGTAAGATTGCTGCTAAACCAGTCCATTTGTGGTTAAAATTAGAAAAATATGGCAGGTATGTTTACAGACATACTTGACATTTCTTGTTGTACTTTGTGCTGACTTTGTTCTGACTGGCACTAACTATGTACTTCTGGTTTGACCAACGCAAATCACAGTACATCTGGCATGATTTTCACAAGTGCTTGCTGTGGTATTGAGATATGATAAAAAAAGGAACTGCAGATGCTGGTTTATACCAAAGGTAGACACAAACTGGATTAACTCAGCAGGTTAGGCAGCATCTCTGGAGAAAATGGATGTGTTGTTTCGGGTCAGGTACCTTCTTCAGAATATTGAGATGTGGTCCATTTCCATGGGTAAAAAATACATTTGGTTGTTCAGGACAAGTTCTACTACGGCCTAGGATCCTAGATGCACAGAAACCTTATGGCCATAGGTCTAGAATTAGTAATTGCCTTCACAGGGCATGAATTGTGCATCGTCTGCAGGGTAATTCCAACCTGTTGCAGAATTTCTTTTTGGGTCCTCGCCGATCCTCCATGCAATGCTTTAACATTAATTTTATCATCTTCCATGTGGAACAATATTTCCAATATCTGTCTTAATTTTTTCTTTCGTAATACTGAACCTGTACCATCTTATCTCCTCCCCATGCTTATTTTTGCATCTCTGTGACATCTCTTTTTTTGAGATGAAGAAGCAGAAAATCAGAAGCAGAAAACTTTACCCAATCATTTTATTTGTCTTCAACATTTTTAATAATACTAATCAATGTTCTCTGCATTCTGTAATGATCCCTGATGTTGCACTATGTAGAACTGTGTGTACTTTTCCAGGTATAACTTAACCATGACCTCGCGAATTTGAGTCGTTGTAATAACTTGGGATTATATAACAGGTGGAGGAAGGCTTCGTGAATCATGACTTTTGTGGTCCTGGTTTGACGGACACCTTTAATATCCATCTGTTACTTTGTTAATTCCCACCTCACATTGTGTGACATGTAAACCAAAACTATCTCCATGATTCAATTTGCCTCGTATCATTGCCTGTCCCCGCTGAGTTACTCCAGCAGAGTAGAGCAGATGAACAGGCCCTTCGGCCCACAATGTCTGTACCAAACATGGTGCAATGTTAATCTCCTCGGCCTGCATATGCTCAATATCCCTCCATTCCAAGCATTTTCATGTGCCAGTCTAAAAAGCTTTAAATGACACTCACATATCTGCCTTCACCACCAGCCCTGGCAGCCCATTTCAGACTACCCAACACTCTGTGTTAAAAAAAAACTTGTCCCACATATCATCTTTAAACTTTCCTCCTCTGATCGTAAAACTACGCCCTTTAGTCTCTAATATTCCCACCCTGAGTAAAAGGTTCTGACTGCCCATCCTATCCATGCCTCCCTTCATTTTATGTAGTTCTACCTGGCAGAACCTCTGGCATCCGAGATAAAACAATCTAAGTTTGTCCAATCTCTCGTTTTAGCTAAAATCCTCTAATCCAGACAACATCCTGGAAAACCTCTTCTACGCCCTCTCCAAAGACTCCACATCCTTCCTACATGGGGACGACCAGATACTCCAAATGGCGGCTTAACTAAAGTTCTGCAACACCTGTTTCTTATATTCAATCCTTCACCAATAAAGGCAAGCAAGCCATATGCTGCCTTTACCACTCTATCGACTTGTCTTACCACATTCAGGGAGCTAAGTTCTTGATCCCAAGATCTCCCTGTACATCAATGCTGTTGATTCTCTTGTCATTAATTGTATACTTAGCCCTTACATTCGACCTTCCCAAAGTGCAACACCTCACATTTGCTCGGTTTAATCTCCATCTGCCATTTCTCCACCCAAATCTGTAATTCGTCTTTCTCCTGCTGCGTCCTTTGGCAGCCTCCTTCACTGTCCGCAACTCATCTACATTTTCATCCGAGTCATTTATATATATCACAAAGGTCAAACACCTGATCCGTGCGGAACACCACTGGTTCAGACCTCCAGCCAGCATAACATCCTTCCACCACTGCTATGGGTAAGTCAGTTCTGAATCCCAAACTACCAAGTCACTGTGTTTGCATCTTCATCTTCTGGATCAATTTGCCATGAGGACGAGTAAAGAATTTGATAAAGTCCTTGAAAGGAAAATCCACTACCCTACCCTCATCAATCTCCTTCCTCACCTCGTCAAAAGAAACTCAATCAAGTTTGTAAACCAACCTGCTGTAGACAAAGAAATGCTGACTGTCCCTAATTAGCCTATTCTTTTTCAAATGCAAGTACATTCTATCCCAAATAATTTTCTCCAATGACTTCCCTGCCAAAGATGTGAGGCTCACCGGCCTATAATTTCCTGGTTTATCTCTACTTCTTAAACAAAGGAACAATATTGTCTACTCTCCATGCATCCAGGACTTCATCAATGGCTATAGAAGATACAGAGATCTTTATCAATGCCCCTGCAATCTATTCTCTAGCCTCTCTCAGTAACCTGGGATAGATCCCTGGGGATTTATCCACATTAATACTACAAGAGGCCCAACCATCTCCTTTTTGATCTCAAATTGCATATTAGTATATCCTACATTGATTTCACTATCCTCTGTCCATCTCCTTGGTAAATACTGATGCAAAGTACTTGTTTAGAACCTTGACTATATCCTCCAATATTAAATTCCCCCGCTTTATCCTTGAGTCACCCTACTTTCTCCCCAGTTTCTACTTTCACCCTCTTGTTTATTAATGTGTGTCCAGGAAACATTGGGATAATGGGAATAATGTATAGTGCAAGGTGAAGTCCAATTAAAGATAGTCCAAGGATCTCCAATAGAGATAGATGTTAGTTCAGGACTACTCTTGTTGTTGATAGGATGGACAAAATGTTTCATTGGCTGTAAAGTGCTTTGGATCCTCCAGAAATGAACATGAAATGTATTGAACAAATACAGATCTGTCTATATTCTCAATTCCTTCTCTTTTGATTTGAGCAGGACGTACCTCTCATAAGCTTGGCAAACATTTTTCACAATGCCAAACTGTGGGATGATGCACTTGTGGTTGCTTCAATGGCAGTGGAAATCGCTCCACATTTTGTTGTAAATCATATTACCCTGGCTAATGTCTATGTGGGAATGGTAAGTGACCAAGCTTGATTAGTATGTTGTCCATGGTCAATTGCTATGGCAGAATTTCTGTTTAAATTGATTTAAAACCAGATGCATGTTATAACGTGTTGCCTTAAGTGCATTCTCGGTTTCAAAATATGAAAATGTTTGCAAAATTGGCAGGCGGGGATATTTATTTTTGTATGTAATTGATTTGCCTCATTAAATCTAACTTACAGCATTTTATATCTTGAATTTGGAAACATAAAGAACGCGTTTCATAATAGGCCCAGTATACTGCAGTGTTTGCCTTGACATAACGTGTTTTTCATGTAATACATAGATAAAACACCCGCTGTAACTACAGTTTATGGGCACCAATATCAATGCCGCCAGAGCTTTGAAAAGCAATATGGAACCACCTTGAAGAAATTGTTACTGTGGTTTAGTTTCCTTACACATTGCAGTATAACACATAACGGAATATCCCTCTTGTCAGAAACTGACAGCCACATGTTATCAACACGTTGGCTGTAAATCACATTTAGAAATAGAGTCATTAAGAAAACCAAAATGCCCAAGTTGGAATCCTCATCCCTTTGACCCTGGTGGGACCAAAGGGAACTGGGGGGTGGAGTTGTTCTCGTGAACCACATGGAGCTGAAGATGATATTTACAGAGCGAACACATATTCACAAAACAATCACCCACGTTGTATCTGCAATATGGAGAGGCACCCTTTCTGTGCAGAAAATGCAGTACACCCGAAGATGAGCATGCATGAGCATATTAGCTTTGAATAGGTGGAGATCTGATCTGTCAGTCTTGACACCAGCAAAAAAAAAGCAAGAAACATTTAGACAGGTGCGAATAAAAGGAGAGTTGTTGGAGGAATTCATCCAACTCAGATGAAGGGTCTCCACTCAAATCATCCATTGTCCATTTCCCGCTACAGACTGCCTGACCCGCTGAGTTCCTCCAGATTCCAGTATCTGCAGTCTCTTGTGTTTACATCTGGGCAGGTTATACTTAGAAAAAGGCATACCATACATAGGTATGGGATTAATACAAACTGGAAACAGAATGCAGCAAATTAAATACCACAATATAAAACTATCTAATACAGAGGATGTTCTGGTTGTATTTAGAAAATCAGGATATGTGAGATCCAGATTCCCAGACCTAAACCTTATACCTGATTACAATTATGACAGGTAGTTTAAGCTGGGAGGAAGTTGAACCAAGGAGAGACCACTTATCAGACCTGAAGCAGAAGTTGTGAAGATAAATTTGGTAGAAGTTGATGATTGAAAGGGGGCATGCATCCTTGGTGAAAAGATGATACGTTTTGTTTTTTTAAACACACCATAGTCACCGACACATTCAGAAAGTTCTTAACTCCTATGAAATGATGATTCAGTGCTCAAAGGTTGTTATTCTGTCTGTTCCACAGGAAGAGTATGACAAAGCAATGCAGTGGTATGAATCGACTTTGAAATTACAACCAGAGTTTGGTCCAGCAAAACATGTCCTTCGCACGATCCAGTGTCATTTATTAATGAAAAAACAGAGGAGCTCTCCATAAGGGTAAAAATATGTCATTCCTGCTTCAGACCATTTTAAAATGGCACAAATCTAGTTTCATTCGGGGGTGGTGGGGTGGGTTCATTTGTGCAGATTTAGTTGATTGAAAATAAAATGAGCTGCGGAACAAAGCTTGAGAAGAGTATTTTAACTATCGCACCTTTAATATAATTACTGGGGGGAAAATAAAGTGTATTAAGAACAGAAGACAGTTGTCATGATTATATATTTCAGCTGATAATGTACAAATGTTTCAGAGTGGTTTTTTTTAATGGGGAATCAGTGTCAAGAAAGTGCAGTTTCTAAATCCTTGTGGGAGATAATGGGGATTTGTGTGAAGATGAACAATAAAACATTTCTTAATGACTGAAGTTTTTATTTTGTTTTCTTCGAAACATCGGTCGTGTAGTAATTGAAATGTCCAGCAGGTGCTGCTGAAGAGACAGAGAAACTCCAGCATCATATTCTTAATGGGCAAAGATCACATTCAATAGGAAAAGCAACACACTATGAAAATATTCAAAATTCTGAAGCACCAAAGTCTCATTACACGTTATACCTTGTTCTCAAAAATGTAAAAGGGTTTACACGAGAAACTAAATAGAGGTCCCATTTATGAGAATAATATGAGTAAACAGTGATTCAAATTTTTTAAATGACCAAGTTTCTTCTGCTAATCGTTACATTGATTGTTTCACTAAACAAATATGACCAGAAGATGTGATAAAATGGACATAAGGTGCATCCAATTATATTTCCAGGTTAGTTGCATAATGTATTTTTACTTTTAAATTATTTTTTCCTCTGGATCCCTGGATAGCTACAGATTGGGAAGCTAAACATTAGTTGTTAATACTATTATTAGTTTAGTTGAGTTTATTGTCATGTGCACCGAGGTACAGCGAGTACCAGTTACCAGGGAGTACAAATACCTTGGAGTGTACCTGCACAACTGGACTGGTCCAGGAACGCTGAGGCCCTGAACAAGAAGGGACAGAGCCTGCTGTACTTTTTGAGAAGGCTCCGCTACTTCAACATCTGCAGTAAGATGCTGCAGATGTTCTACCAATCGGTGGTAGCCAGTGCCATATTCTTTGCTGCCGTGTGCTGGGGCAGCAGGGCGAAGGCTGCGAACGGCAACAGGATCAACAAACTCATGAGGAAGGTTGGCTCTGTCCTGGGGGCGGAGTTGGATTAATGGGAGGTGGTCTTGGAGGGGAGGATGCTCCTCAAACTACGGTGCATCCTGGTCAATACAGTTCACCCCCACCATGACACACTGGTCAACCTGAGGAGTATCTTCAGCAACTGACTGGTTCCACCAAGATACAGGACAGAACGCCACAGGAGATCCTTCTTCCCTCTGGCTATCAAACTTTACAACTCCTCCCCCTTCTGTCATGGGGTAAATGAGACTGACTCCCCCTCTGCCCAATCTTTGCACATCCCCAATCCTTTCCACTCGTCACTTTAATTTCATGTTTAATATATTTTGTGTTTTTATGACTGTTGGCAGATCAACTTTCCTCCTGGGATTAAAAAAAATTATATCGTATCATAGAAGCTTTTGTTGCGTGCTAACCAGTCAGCGGAAAGAGAATACAGGATCACAATCAAGTCATCCACAGTGTACAGATACATGATAAAGGAAATAACATTTTGTGCAAGATAAATCCAGTAAATTCCAATCAAAGGTAGTCTGAGGGTCTCCAATGAGGTAGATAGTAGCTCAGGACTGCTCTCTCCAAATTGTCATTAAACTCTCTCCAAAGTGTTTTCCTACAGATGGTACTTTAAATGCCAAGTAAACGCTTGGAATAAAATTCTAAAAAAGGCTTGCTTTGCAACAAACTGAATCTGTTTCCACTTATGTGCACATTGGCTTTACTATAAAATAAATGATGATACTTTAGGTCTTTATTCTATCAAACTAGCATTAGATCAGCTTTTCTGTTCTGTTCAAATGTAGGATCTTCTTCTTGCGTATGGCGTGCACAGCCTAAAGTTGTAGGACAACTTGTTCTATTTGATCTTATTTGATTGTGCACACCGGGTTGATTGCTTTTGTCGAAACAGGGCGGACTACGTGAAGGTTGCAATCTCCCACCCCGAATGTAGGATGGTATATGTGGAAATATTGTCAGTGTTCCATAGTTGTGATGCTGTTAAGGTACATGCAGGGGATTTATTGAAAAGGCAGATTTCAGAGCAAGGACCAGTATTTAGTCACCAAATCTATTCCAGCCGACAGCTGTGGGTGGCTTTGTGGCCCTCTGGTGTGCAGCAGCCTCAGTTATTCTTTGTCAAAGAAAACAAAATTCCCCTCATCTTTCCATAAAAAGTGGGGAGATGCAATCAAATGGATGTACATTCAAAGGTGACCTTTGTTCTGATGCAGTTATGCTGGCAATGACACCCATTTCCTCTTTTACCATAGATGCAAACCAACTTGTATTGGACTAAACATTGCACATACTGAAATAAATGAAATTATAGAGGATAAAAAGAAACTTTAATTTCACATTCTACTTGAAGATGAGCATCAGTTTTTAAACTCAGCAAGTTATTACTAAGATTGTAGCCTAATAGTTGCACGACTTTAGGAATTTATAGAATTCAATAATTTTCTCATGTCCATGCCAATATTAGTTTGCCAGTAGCCCACTAACCTGCAGCAGGGAAAAGAAATGGCATGAGCGGCAAATTGCCATAACTTACCTGCTCTGTTCCACTGTTCGGCTGGCAAAAGGCAGGAGCCTTCCTAACTGTTGCAAGAAATTATTCCACTCTCATAATCTCAGTCAGTTAAACTAACAGGTTTAATATAGTTTCCTCTCAAAGATGTTCCTTTGTAGTCTTATGGCTAGATGAAAGTTTATTTTCCATAAGTTCCAGTTCCAGTGGGTGCATGGACATCAAAAATGTTCTGTGCAAAATGGAAGATACAGTGCTCTCCATAATGTTTGGGACAAAGATCCATCATTTATTGATTTCCCTCTACTCCACAATTTGAGATTTGTAATAGGAAAGATATCACATGTGGTTAAAGTGCACATTGTCATATTTTATTAAAGGCCATTTTTATACATTTTGGTTTCACCATGTCGAAATTACAGCTGTGTTTATACATAGTCCCCCCATTTCAGGGCACCATAATGTTTGGGACAGATGGCTTCACAGGTGTTTGTAATTGCTCAGGTGTGTTTAATTGTCTCCTCAATACAGGTAGAAGAGAACTCTCAGCACCTAGTCTTTCCTCCAGTCTTTCTATCACCTTTGGAAACTTTTATTGCTGTGTATCAACATGAGGACCAAAGTTGTGCCAATGAAAGTCAAATAAGCCATTATGAGACTGAGAAGCTAGAATAAAACTGTTAGATACATCAGCCAAATCTTAGGCTTACCAAAATCAACTGTTTGGAACATCATAAAGAAGAGTGGTGAGCTTACTAATCGCAAAGGGACTGGCAGGCCAAAGAAGTCCTCCACAGCTGATGACAAAAGAATTATCTCTATAATAAAGAAAAATCCCCAAACACCTGTCTGACAGATCAGAAACACTCTTCATGAGTCAGGTATGGATTTGTCAATGACCACTGTCCGCAGAAGACTTCATGAACAGAAATACGGAGACTACACTGCAAGATGCAAACCACTGGTTAGCCGCAAAAATAGGATGGCCAGGTTACAGTTTGCCAAGAAGTACTTAAAAGAGCAACCACAGTTCTGGAAAAAGATCTTGTGGACAGATGAGACGAAGATTAACATTTCAGAGTGATGGCAAGAGCAAAGTATGGAGGAGAGAAGGAACTGCCCAAGATCCAAAGCATACCACCTCATCTGTGAAACACGGTGGTGGGGGTGTTATGCTCTGGGCATGTATGGCTGCTGAGGGTACAGAGGCAAATAAATGATGGTTCTTTGTCCCAAACATTATGGAGGGCACTGTAGGAGTCCACAATGGCAATGAAATGGCATCACTTGTTACAGTTAATTGATGGGAAGGTGCTTCGGCAGATGAGGTGGAAGTGGCTGAATATACCTAGTTATTTAAGATGCAGGCTGCCTTGTTGAAATAAACATTTGTATAATCAGTCACTGCCCAGGACAGAAAGATGTTTATAGAGCTGCATGAGAACCAGAAGAAAATCTTCACCAGATAGGGCTGCACAGTGGCGCAGCAATAGAGTTGCTGCTGAACAGCGCCGGAGACCCGGGTTCGATCCTGATTACGGGTGCTGTCTGTATGGAATTTGTATGTTCTCTCCGTGACCTGAATGAGTTATTTCCGGAAAGATGTGGTATAAATGTAAATTGTGGGGATTGCTGGTTGGCGTGGACTCGGTGGACCATAGGGTCTGTTACTGTGTTGTATCTCTAAACTAAACTAAAAAAAACTAAATATAAATTCATGGAGACTGTGGGACTGCGGAGGCAGGTGGAAAAATAGTCAAATTCTTCATTTTTTCTCTCTTTCCTAAACTCAATACACAAAAAAAGTACTGCTTCAGTAGTAAAAATGCATTCACCTCATGTTCTCCTGTGCTACCAACACTTAAAGAAACACTATGTTTTCACTAACAATTAATAATAATTATTGTAAAGCCAGATTACAAGGCGTTGGGGAGTTAGCCCCTAATTTGTACACATATGTGCGTTAGAAGAAGCTCTGCAAATGTCTTCAGTCTGAATTAACAGATTTTAAAATGAATCTCTTCAATATTTTTTTAATGGTTTTTGAAAAGTTTTACATTAGTATACTCTCAAATTGGTAGTTCCCACTAACCCTACATTTTGGCACTGTTTTAAAGTGATCATGAGTAGAAAAACACTTTTTTTTTTAAACCTCCTTCAATTTAGCCAAGATACAAGCGGAATTCAATTTAGTTACAATACTGGGGACAGGAAAAGGCATGTCCAGAAAAGCACACAGTCCGTATGAGCAATCTCAAAAACTAATTACAAGTTGTTACATTCCCAACAAACTGTGTGTTATAGAAACCTGTCTTATAAAAAACAATTGTGTCAATGGGGAAAGCGGGTAAGTGAGAGTTTCAAACTCGCAATAATGACGATTTTTTTTCTCTGCGTGTTTCTCATAATTGGTGCTTTCCAAAGAAATGTTCATTTTTATTATACCGGTAGTTAAAAATACAATGGCTGTGTTACATTGTATAACAGAGTACCATTGCACAAGTGTCAATTACATTGATTGATTGTCAATTGCAAGGTCCACCCACTCTGAAACTCTCAGAATGTGTACTGAAGAGACAGTCGTGTCTGATTACTGCAGGAAGGTTACATGGAATCAATCTTTTTCTTTCCAAAACTTTTTTTGCAAGGCAGCTTTTTTTCCTGTTTGTCAATTTCCAACATAACAATTAGGTCGCCCTCTAGTACCCAATTAAAATTACATTGTACCCAATTCAGCCCATGTAATACAAATAGTATTTTCTAATTTATCACTCACATTATATCCATTGGTAACATTACCTGTTCTCATCAACTTATTAAATTCTGTCAAATCCACTCTTTGTTTACTTGCACCATTTGTCAAAATAGATTCCCAATATGATCTGTAAAGATACGGCCTCTGTATAAATTAAGACAAAGGCAAAGTATGAGAGAATCAGAAAATTTGAAACAAAAACTCTGGCAATATTGGTCACATCATACAACATCCGTCAAGGAAAAAAACGAATTTTGTCTCCTTTTCATCTCTAACCTTTGATCATCAATCTGACAATCAACCCCCCCCCCCTTCTCCCATATCCACCTATCACTTGCCAGGCCTTGTCCCCCAAAACGCCCACCCCCATATATTTTCCACCTTTCTTTCCCCCTACTACATTCAGTTTGAAAGCCAAGTCAAGTGAGTTTATTGCCATGTGTCATAGGACAATGAAATTCTTGCTTTGCTTCAGCACAGCAGAACATAGAAGGCACTGACTACAAAACAGATCAGTGTGTCCATATATCATTATATAAATATATACACACATGAATAAATAAACTGATAAAGTGCAAATAACAGATAATGGGCTATTAATGTTCATAGTTTTGTCCGAGCCAAGTTTAATAGCCTGATGGCTGTGGGGAAGTAGCTATTCCTGAACCTGGTCGTTGCAGTCTTCAGGCTCCTGTACCTTCTACCTGAAGGTAGCAGGGAGATGAGTGTGTGGCCAGGATGGTGTGGGTCCTTGATGATACTGCCAGCCTTTTTGAGGCAGCGACTGCGATAGATCCCCTTGATGGAAGGGAGGTCAGAGCCGATGATGGACTGGGCAGTGTTTACTACTCTTTGTAGTCTTTTCCTCTCCAGGGCGCTCAAGTTGCCGAACCAAGCCACAATGCAACTGGTCAGCATGCTCTCTACTGTGCACCTGTAGAAGTTAGAGAGAGTCCTCCTTGACAAACTGACTCTCCGTAATCTTCTCAGGAAGTAGAGGTGCTGATATGCTTTCTTAATAGTAGCATCAGTGTTCTCGGACCAGGAAAGATCTTCAGAGATGTGCACGCCCGAGGAATTTAAAGCTCTTGACCCTTTCAACCATCGACCCATTGATATAGATGGGACTGTGGGTCCCCATCCTACTCCTTCCAAAGTCCACAATCAGTTCCTTGGTTTTGCTGGTGTTGAGGGCCAGGTTATTGTGCTGGCACAATATGGACAGTTGCCCGATCTCTCTTCTATACTCTGACTCATCCCCATCAGTGATACGTCCCACAACAGTGGTGTCGTCAGCGAACTTGATGATTGAGTTCGCACTATGACCGGCTACGCAGTCATGAGTATAGAGTGAGTACAGCAAGGGGCTGAGCACGCAGCCTTGAGGTGCTCCCGTGCTGATTGTTATCGAGTCTGACACATTTCCACCAATACGAACAGACTGTGGTCTGAGAATGAGGAAGTCGAGGATCCAATTACAGAGGGATGCGCAGATACCCAGTTCTGCGAGTTTGGTAACTAGCTTGGAGGGGATGATTGTATTAAATGCCGAGCTGTAATCGAGGAATAACAGCCTGACATGAGTTTATATTGTCCAAGTGGTCCAGAGCGGAGTGGAGGGCCAGCGAGATCGCATCCACCGTTGATCTGTTGTGGCGGTAAGCGAACTGCAGTGGGTCCAGGTTTTTGTCGAGGTAGGAGTTGATTTGCACCATGATCAACCTCTCAAAGCACTTCATCACCACAGGCGTTAGTGCCACAGGTCGATAGTCATTGAGGCACGTCACCTTGCTCTTCTTGGGCACTGGTATGATTGATGCCCTTTTGAAGCAGGTGGGAACCTCAGATCTCAGAAGTGAGAGGTTGAAAATGTCCGTAAAAATGTTTCGGATCCTGTCCCGAAAAGTTGTCTATATGTCCTCCAGAGATGCTGCCTGACTCGCTGAGTTACTCTGGGAATTTGTGGTTTTGTTTGTAAAGCAGCATCGGTAGTTCCTTATGGACCACCTTAAATATTCTTCAATTATTTTTGAGAAAGCATTGAGGTGTATATGGTAACCTTCAGAAGACAAAGATCTCCCAACATTTTGAATAATGCAAACCAACAATATGAACTGTGAGGTAATTTAAATGTTTTGGTTTTGTAATTGGGTTTCTGTAGCTCCATTCATCACTTTTTATATCTTTTAAAAAAAACGTATACAAATCTTCAAAAATTTAAAAAAAATCTGAACATATCAGCAGTAATTAAATTTATATTCCTTTAAGGCTTATCCAAAGTAAAAACACATTTACTCTTCTCCAGGGTATTTGTCCATACCCAATGGACACTTTGCAAATGTCTGATTGTTGAATGTCTCAAAAGGAGCAACAGTTTCCTGATTTCCATGCTTAACTGTACATGTTCGACTAGTGTAGCTGGGACATGTTGACCGCTGTGGGCAAGTTGGGCCGAAGGGCCTATTTCCACACTGTATCACTCTCTGACTCTGTGTGACTGCTCGAACTTTCTATCATATTCATGGCAAAATAACAATGAGCATGGATGATCATGGATTCTGAATATAAAATTGGGTTTATTATGTCTTTAGAATACATGGGGACACAACAACTCTATACCCAAAGTGTGGGGGGTTATTTACAATGCAGCATGAGTACTATTCACGTGTTGAGACCTTTGTCTGACAGACCGAATGTTTACATCATTTGAACACGCTGCTATGGTGCTTAAAATGAGATTCTACATTACGCATGATCCAGCCTCCTCAGGACCAGGCTGTCTAAATATAGCAAAGTTGGTCTCCCGATCAAATAAAAACTTGGGCCATCTAGTATCCTGAGGCCCCCGTGATCCACGTTCCCCTCCCCATTGCAGAGCTGTTAAATTTCACGATAGGTGCCTACTCCTGCACCTATTTTCTATGTTTCTATGTGATAGGATGCATATTTTAAGCAGTTGCTAAAGCAGCTGAGATGAACCAAATGCAAACTCTACTAGTTCAAAATGGTAGAACAAAACATATCCTTCTTCTTCTTGCGTATGGCGTGCACAGCCTAAAGTTGTAAGACAACTTGTTCTGTTTGATCTTCTGTTTGTGCACGCCAGGTTGATTGATTTCGTTGAAACAGGGTGGACCACGGGAAGGTTGCAATCTCCCACCCCAAAACATATCCTGATACAAAGGCACAGCACACAAAAGGAACTTTGACCGATAGGATAACAGATACAATAAATCTAACTAGTTTTATTTTTCCATTAATAACAAGGTGATTGTGGGGAAAAAATATCGTACAACATCTTGCAGATGCACCCACCAGAAATCACGCCCGTAAATGATTTAATTGTACCCCATTCGAAGAATTTCTTCATCTTCACTGGTGGCCAGTTTATCCAAGGACCTTTCATGTGTACTGGAGAGAAGTCAAATTCAACTGAGATAGAGATTACCTTTTCCTTCCTCCCTATCCAAGATGTTGTAAAAGTCAGGAATCCTGTGGGAAAATCAGGGGAAAGACAGTGAAGATCAAACATAAGCAAATAACGGATATCATCACATTATTTTCCCCCTCTTTTTTTCTTCTGCAACTGTTGTGCAAGAATAAGTTTGCTTCTGCTGGCTATTCAACACAAAATTGTTAAGGTTGTGAGTATATCAAGTTTGGTCATTGTAAGTGGGACAACTTCTGACAGCCCATGACTTTCCACAACGTATCATGAAGTTGGAGGTTGTTCATAATGTTGGAAAAGATGTGTGAAATCAGGACTGCATCAATGTTGCCTGTGATAATTCTGATTGTATTGATGATCCTGTAATATAGCTTGCTGGCAAAATGACTTCCTCGGACTGAATCATAGACTCCAGTAATGGATTTAGACAGCCCCAATGTTCCTGCTGTTCTCTGAGTATTAGGTGCTATGAAAACATCCACCGGCAATTCATTTTTACCCCTTTACAACAGGAGGGAAATGACCAGATTAGTAAATCACTTGCTCACAGCCAACTCTGGATCAGAAGACAGCTTCCTTCATTTTGGATCTAGAATGCATTCGGTACCATTTTTTTTAAGTGAGACGTTTTAAAATGAAATTAAATATTTTGTTTCCTGAAAATATACATATAACCATATAACCATATAACCCATAACAGCACGGAAACAGGCCATCCTCGGCCCTTCAAGTCCGTGCCGAACACGTATTCTCCCCTAGTCCCATATACCTGCGCTCAGACCATAACCCTCCATTCCTTTCCCGTCCATATACCCATCCAATCTATTTTTTAAAGGATAACATCGAACCTGCCTCCACCACTTCCACTGGAAGCTCATTCCACACAGCTACCACTCTCTGAGTAAAAGAAGTTCCCCCTAATGTTCCCCCTAAACTTCTGTCCCTTAATTCTCAAGTCATGTCCCCTTGTTTGAATCTTCCCTACTCTCAATGGGAAAAGCTTATCCACGTCCACTCTGTCTAACCCGCTCATATTTTAAAGACCTCTATCAAGTCCCCTCTTAACCTTCTGCGCTCCAAAGAATAAAGACCTAACTTGTTCAACCTTTCTCTGTAACTTAGTTGCTGAAACCCAGGCAACATTCTAGTAAATCTCCTCTGTACTCTCTAGACATACATACAAATACACACAATATGTCCTCAAAATATATATGTATACAAATACACAATGTCCTCTGAATATATTTTAGCTTGTGAGACAATGTACACTCAAAGATGGGGTAAACTGATGATAAATACTCTTTCCTGATGTAAAACCTCCTTTCCCAGATGGAAAGGGCCAGGGATATACAGAAAGATGGAATAGAGTAATGTTGCCTGTGGGGAATGCCATGACTTCAGAATCACAAGACTGTAGGCTCAAGCTCCACTCCAGAGATCTGTGCAAACATTCAAGCTGACATTCAGTGCATGACTGAGGGGATGCTGCCCTGCTGGAGATACCGTGTTTGGAATGAGACATTAAACAAATGCCCCAACTGCTCTTTCAGGTAGACAAATGCTTCTCTCGAACTACATTGATGAGGTCTAGCGGAGTTACCTCTGCTGGCCTGGCCAATATTTGTCCGATAATCAAGGTAGCTGATCCAGATTTTCTTGATCATTATTATGTTGTGGTTTGTGGTTCCCCTTACTGGGCTTGAGTTGGCTCAATATTTCCTGCCTTAACATCAACACCAAGACCTCAAAAGTGCCTCAAATACTTTAGGATTTCATAAGATTAGGAAGAGGACTACCTGGTGCCCAAAAGGGTTATTACTTAAGCAATCATTGAAGAAGCCTAGGCTACCGATGATAACTTAGGGAGCTCTCCTTATTCTGCTCTGAGTAATATATACTAGCTATATACAACCCACTATGGTTCAAAGTCAACTAATGGCAAATACAGATTTTTTTTCTTCCACCATTTCCCAGATGGATGATTATCATCATGCAGAAGCACTGGCTGAGATAATAGATATACAGCTTTCTCTAACGTACTTGCCTTGGGAAGAGGAGCAGTCTCTGTTGTGCTCTCTGTGATCTCTACCCTCTTGTAATAAAATTCTACTTGCATTAACTACAAATAGTCAACTGGCATAGAAACATAGAAAAATAGTAAGCCATTCCGCCATTTGAGACAGCACCGCCGATTCAATATGATTATCGTTGATCATCCAAAATTAGTACCCCATTCCTGCTTTCTCCCCATATCCCTTGATTCCGTTAGAGCTAAATCTAACTCTTTTGAAAACATCCAGTTAATTGGCCTCCACTGCCTTCTGTGGCAGGGGAATTCCACAGATTCACAACTCTCCAGGTGAAAAGGTTTTTCCTCATCTCAGTCCTAAATGGCCTACCCCTTATTCTTTCAGTCTTGTACCACACAGTATCTCAGTGTACCTGAGCTGTGTACCAGTGTACCTTGAAAATAAAGTGGAGGACTTAAGGGCAAGGCTGCTTTACTAAAGGGAGCTGAGGGAATGCTCTGTGTTCTGTTTTCACAGAGACATGGCTCACCACTAGCTCCCCAGACTCATCAGTCCAGCCTGAAGGTTTTCTCCATCCATCGCATGGGACCGTACACTGGCATCTGGGAAAGGGGGAGGAGGGGGTGTCTGCCTCATGGTCAACTCTGCGTTGTGCTCAGGACGTGGCAGTCCTATCCAACTCCTGCTCTCCACACCTGGAACATCTGGCGGTGAAGTGCCGTACCTTCTACCTACCGAGGGAATTCACCTCCATCATCCTGACCGCGGTCTACATCCCACCCCAGGCTGATGTCCATCTGGCACTGGGGGAACTGCACGCCGTGGTCAACAAAGCACCAGATGGCTTACCCCGAGGCATTTACCACCATAGCCGTGACTTCAACAAAGCCAACCTGAAGAAATCACTCCTTAACTTCCACCAACATGTCTCCTGCAGCACCAGAGGATCAAACACCCTCGACCACTGCTACAACGACCATCGAAGACGCCTATCGCTCTATCCCTCGCCCTCACTTTGGTAAATCCGACCATACTGCGGTGCTGCTTCTTCCTGCCTACCGGCAGCAACTGAAGAGAGCACCCCCAGAGGTGAGGAATGTACAGAGCTGGTTTTGGGGGGGGGGGGGGGGTCGTTACAGACTTCATAAAGAAATGTGTGGAGGACTGCATCCTAACAAAAACCTTCCGAGTGTTTCCTAACCAGAAGCCTTGGATGAACCATGAGATCTGCACTCTTCTGAAATCCAGATCCCGGGCATTCAGGTCTGGAGATACAGAGGTCTACAAGAAGTCCAGATACGACCTTGGTAAGGCCATCAAAAAGGCCAAAAGGGACTTCTGCTCCAAGCTGGAGGATGAGACAGATGTTCGGCAACTGTGGCAGGGCTTGAATGCCATCACCTCCAACAAGGCGAAATCAGGAGGTAGCTCAATTGTCAGCGAAGCATCACTCCCTGACGAGTTCAATGCGTTTTACGCAAGCTTTGATAGGGAGAACACTGATGTGCCTTCCCGAGCCCCCATTCGCCGTGATGGTATTTCAGTCACTGTCACAGAGGCCGACGTCAGAAGATCCTTCAGAGGGGTGAACCCTCAGAAAGCAGCAGGACCTGATGGTATACCCGGTCGTGTTCTCAAAACCTGTACGGACCAACTGGCGGGAGTTTTTTACGGACATTTTCAACCTCTCACTTCTGACGTCTGAGGTTCCCACCCTGCTTTAAAAGGGCATTAATAAAACCGGTGCCCAAGAAGAGCAAGGTGACGTGCCTCAATGACTAACGACCAGTGACACTAATGTCTGTGGTGGTGAAGTGATCTGACAGGTTGATTATGGCACAAATCAACCTCCTACCTCAACAAGAACCTTGACCCACTGCAGTTCGCTTACCGCCACAACAAATCAACGTTGGAAGCAATCTCACTGGCTCTCCACTCCACTCTGGACCACTTGGACAATAAAAAACTCATATGTCAGGCTGTTATTCATTGACTACAGCTCGGCATTTAATACCATCATCCCCTCCAAGCTGGTTACCAAGCTCTCTGATCTGGGTCTCTGCGCATCCCTCTGCAATTGGATCCTCGACTTCCCCATCCACAGACCACAGTCTGTCCGTATTGGTGGAAATGTGTCATCCTCGATAACAATCAGCAGGGGAGCACCTCAAGGCTGTGTGCTCTGCCCCTGCTTTACTCACTCTATACTCATGACTGCGTAGCCGGACATACTGCGAACTCCATCATCAAGTTCGCCGACGACACCACTGTTGTGGGACGAAAACACTGATGGTGACGAGTCACAGTATAGAAGTGAGAGCGACCGATTGACCAAATGG
>CM075979.1:12522519-12578421 GCA_038087875.1 Malacoraja senta | reverse complement strand
ATTACTGCATAAGGTTTGGACGTTGAGAACTTTACGGTATAATGGATCACGTGAGCGGAGCTACAAGGTTGCGGGATTATTTTTAGAAGCAGATTGCAAGAAATTCACCATTTTAGAATGATATTAGTTCTGCCCACCGCCCTAAGCGCCCCCCCCCCACCACCACTCCCCCCTCCCCCTCGAAATAAACAAAAAATGGGCATTAACGCTAACTTCGGGGAGAAAACCTTTTTTTTCTTAGTGGGGCAGCACACTAATTCCCCTGCTCTTTGCAAATTGTCTGCCGCGTTTTCGGATTATTGCTTCGGACTATTTTGATCAGACAGAGCCGGGCTCTGCACTCCCGCCATGGAGCGGTTATTTCACGTTATTTCACATCCCTTTCTCTCTCTCTCTCTGTTCGCGGGAAACGGCGGGGTGACTACAGGTCAGCGGCTCCTGGGACGGCGCTGGCTACTCCATTCACGCCGCTGGAGTCACTGTGGTTTCTTCTTAGACTGGGGCTATTGATAAAATTCCGGCGCTGAGAGGGAGGGCGGGAGGGAGGGCGCGGGGTAGATGGAACTCCATTTCTCCAATGTATGTCTGCGCAAATCATTAATGGGCGGCTGCACGGGGTTTCTGTGAATGAGTCGGATCTGCTGCCAGATACACACGTGAGGCACGTGTCCAGCGTTTAAAAAAAAAATCCTTATAATTGCCATTGATATTTTTAAAATATTTATAGAATATTCCCCTGAAAAATAGCAGCTGCAATACAACCCTGAATAATTGACCCCCTTTCTCTATTTCCACTATAATCCCCCACGCCCCTCCCGTCACGTTTATGGTCTTTTTTCAGCTATTCATTCATATTCTTCGTGCAACACTGTATCCTAAAGGGCGAGGAATGCCAGTGATGTAGAAAGCTGCTGCATGCAATCGCTGTGCACGGGGACTATTTTTAGACAGGGAGAGAAAACATGTTTTTGGGGGGGATTGGAGGGGAGATGATGGAAGGGGGGGGGGTTAAATAAATCATTGTATGTGTGCTCGTGTGTGTGTTCAGCTGCTTTTTGACACTGGGTAGGGAGGGCGAGAGATTCCAGTGGTTGCTACCCGGTGCCAGCTGAAGGTCCGTGCAGTCTTTCTTTTCTGTTGAATTAATTTGATTCTATTTTTGAAACTCACAGTGTTTCTAAGGGAGACCTAGTGACGCAATGACGTCAATGCAGGTCAACAAGACACTGGAGGATCGGAGCAGCACCGCCAGGGTCTGGCTACTGTCAAATACTAAAACTCCCCACACATCCAACCCATCACACCCGGCTGCTACCCAACCTGTTTGTCGCCCACAAAATAGAAAGTATAAGCTAGCCGCGGAAGGGAAAGAGAAAAAAATGCGCCTAAACAGACACACGGAGAGAGGTGAAATGCCGCTTTGCAGTTGCGCGAATATTTGAACAGCGAGATAGCAATGTCCGTGTTATTTGCTGGTTGTTTTGCTGTTTCGTGTCGGTCGAATCTGGCACCGGACACGAAACGGGTCTGTCTACTAAGCATGCAGACTATCCCGTGAATTGCAGGCATTTGCTGCTGTGCACTTAAACTATTTCATTCTGTGCATTTCAAAGGTTATGGGGAACTCGCGTCGCCCGGATAGGAGAAATTCTCCGAAAGGTAGGCGTATAAAATATCGTGCATGAGTGTGTGTGCGATTCGTATTTTTTTCCCCAATAAAAAGCGTGCTCCGGAGGGCGACGTTTAATGGTAATGTACTTGATGCGTGCATTTCATTGTTTTGGTATTTACAAAACAGCTTTATGGGTTTGATAACATTTAAAACGACATTTGATCGCATCCACAGATACATAGTGTACTCTGTCATTACCATATCGCTGCGTCGCGTACTTGGCGAAATTGTGCAGGTATGTATTAGTTCACGGTGCTCTTTGCAAAATATTCATTTAATAACAGGAGGAAACGAGATCCAAACCGACGAAATGAGGGGACGATGTAACAGCCAAAGTACCAACCATCCACTACTACATTATAAAATGTGTTGTTATTACTCTTCACCTACAGGTACTGTTTGAATCAGTATTTTGTTTTGTTTTTCTGGTCCTTTACAGCTTTAACAAAAAATGTATGCTGACTGAGCTCAATGTGGGTAGTGAACCACACACTCCTAGTGACTCACTGATGGATGAGATTTCTTGATACCTCCTTGTGTTTTTAAGGATATCCACGCAGGTATCCATACCGACGCCACTGCTCTAAATACAGTCCCAATGTTATCAGAATGTTTACGTATTGGCAACTTTTGAAAATCACACGTACAAATATGTGTGCAGAAGCATTTGCTCACGCAATGCAGTAAATGTCATTGGTTAGGATTGTCAGAAATCAGAACTAAATACTTTTTTTAATTACAGTCAGAGTCACAATTTTGAAATCACAGATGTGTTGCAGAACAGGAGGTCGTTTACATCATCCAGTGCATATAGGCTCTTTGAAGGAGCAATCCAGTCAATCAACGTCCCTTCCCTCTCCCCACAGCATTGCAAGTGATTTCCTTTCAGATATTTATCCTGGTCTCTTATAGAGTCATAAAGTGATACTGTGTGGAAACAGACCCTTCAGCCCAACTTGCTCACACTGGCCGACATATCCCAACTACACTAGTCCCATTTGCGTGCGTTTGGTCCATAGCCCTACAAACCTGTCCTATCCATGTACCTGTCTAACTGTTTCTTAAACATTAGGATGGTTCCAGCCTCAATTATCTCCTCTGGCAGTTTGTTCCAGACACCCACCACCTTTGTGTGAAAATGTTACCCCTCAGATTCCTATTAAATCTTTTCCCCTTCACGTTAAACCAATGTCCTCTGGTCCTTGATTCACCTACTCTGGGCAAGAGACTGTGCATTTACCCGAACTATTCCTCTCAATATTCCTTTTATACACCTCTATAAGATCACGACTGGATTTATTTCTAGGCACCCCAGCAGTTCACTAGAATACATGATACATTGTGTGAAAGGATTTTGCCTCGCATCACCTTTTGTTCCTTAGTGAATCAATCTTACTTTATACCCCAATTTTCTGACGTCTTTACCCTTTGGAACAGTTTCTCCCTGTCTGCCCAGTATATACCCCTTATCTACATCTACCAGATTCTCTTGCAACCACCTCTGTTCCAATTACAACAACCACAGTTTCTGCAGCAGCACACAGCTAATGTGAACTCCAGTTTAACTTTGCCCATGTAATGGATCTATTGATAAAAAGAAACAGCTTGTTCCATCAATTAATATGCATTCAATGGGTGCATCTTGTGCTCCAGTTTTAGAATCAAGATGTTCTGCCCCCTTTCCTCATGATCAGAGATACTAGAAAAAAAGTATCGTTTGCAGGCTCGTTTTTTTATTGGCCTGGTAGAATCACAGGGGTTGTTTCCTCTGCATGCCAACATCAGTAGCAAAAGAAGAATGGCTGATTTGCATTTGGGTTCTTGTGCTATCATTCAATTTTATTTTGATGAAAAGCATTGATACCCACAAGGAAAGGAGAGAACCCTTACAATAGCAGGCCCCTGAAGTGTGTTCTGCCATTCAGTTTGATCATGGCTTGTCTCTGCCTGCTTCAACTCCTGCACCAATTTCGCACATCCCTCAACTCCCTCAGCCATAAGAAATTATAAGATCAGTAAATACACGTTTATCCTGAACAGCATTAAGTATGCCATTTGTAGGCAGTCTACTCTCTCGAAGACCTCTATCCATGGTGTATGAAATCATGTTCTATACTTATAATATGTATCTCTTCTTCCTTTCAGTCCAGAGGTAGATCTACACCAGAAGATCTCAAGGGATATGCATTACTTGTAAGGGTGGATGTGACTAAAGGAATCTGAGAATCCGTACTAACTACAACAGGAAGAGACACAAAGGGATTTAGATTTTAAAAGTTGGTGCCTTTATTGAAAGGGCATTCAAACTTATTTGAGACAGTAAGAGAAACTTACAAATCACATAGTCATCTTTTGACAAATGTTAAGATTGTAGCTTATTCTATGATGCACTCAAGCAAAAATGCGAATACCGTGCAAATAAAAACAGGTGCATTTAGCTGGAGTGACTCAGTGGGTTAGGCAGCTTCTCTAGAGAAAAGGAATAGGTGACATTTCCGGTCGAGACCCTTTAGACAGAGGTCTGAAGAAGGGTCTTGACCCGGAACATCACCTATTCCTTTACTCCAGAGATGCTGTCTGACCTGCTGCGTTGCTCCTGCTTTTTGTGTCTGTCTTTGGTTTAAACCAGCATCTGCACTTCCTCCCTACGCAACAGGTCCAGTTAGATTGTGCCTTTAACATATTCAACGTTACAATCCTATAACACTGGCATTATCAACAAAAATGACATGTTGCAAGAGAACTTCTCCCAGACAGATTATCAAAAGCTTTGCAAGAGAGACACGTTTTAAAAAGCACATTAACGAATAACAGCATGTATTAGATAAGAAATTCCAGAGCCGAGGGCTAAGGCAGTGAAATACACCACTGATAATATACTTAAAATAGAGATATGGAAGGTCCCAGAATTGCCAGAGTAGAATGATCTTGAATTCTTTATGGATTTGACATTGCACAGTGGTAGGGTTGAAGCTATGGAGGAATTTAAGTACAAAGATGAGAATTGTAAAACAGATGCATTATTGGACTAGGAACATGTGTAGATTAACAAACAGATGGATGAAGGACTCTCTGTGAGTTTCAGATTAAGAGTGGGAAAGAAAAGGCCATCTAGGAGAGTTTGGGAATTATTAATTCCGGAGACAATAAGACCACGAATGAGCATCTCAGCTGAGGAAAAGGTGAAGCAAGATGGACAATGCTATCTAAAGGAAGTTGGCAGATTTAGTGTCAGAGGAAGCTTAACTCATAATCAGCTGGAGAGATGAAATTGTGATTAATTGGCCTTTCATTGAACACAAATTGCTCTGGATAATAATCTGATTCAAATAAAAACAATCTGTAGAAAATTGCTTTAAAATACCACATGAATTGTGTAGGAAGAAAAGATAAAGATAAATTAGATGAATAGTACAATTTTAAAGAGTGTACAGGAGAGTAGGTACTTGAACCACATGTGGTCATCTTTGACAGTGGCCGATGACGCCATGATAACCATCTGATTCATAGAAATAGTTGAAGAAATTTTAAAGTACAGTTGGAGGCCAATGTGCTTAGGGAAGGGGGGGGGGAGGTCTACCCAATAGATCACAATTCTAGCCTTAATTTCATAGCCATGCAGATCTTTTCAAGTACATATCCAGACTGTTTAAATGAGGACCTCTGCCTCTACACGTCCTACACTTTCCGACCAAATTCCTTCTGAATGCACTAATATCCCTAATTTCCACATTCTGAAAGAGTCAAAAGACACCAAGGGAGATTTTAGCAGAAAGGGGAGACTTAATTAATATGGACAGTGGGAAGATTATGGGACTGTTCTCCTTTGCGAATAATCCCCTCTGAGAGCAAGCTGCCAGGATATTTTATTGTTCAAAGTGACAAGGGGTCCTAACAGAGTATATAAGAAGATGGTACCTTCAACGTTGAGAGGGGCAGAAATAAGAGATTTTAGATATTTGCTGTGTTCTGGCATGAATGAAAAGATAGAGATCAACGATCTGGTTTTAACATTCAGAAGGGGAATAGATACATATTTGGGGAAAACTGGCCGAAATAGGCATAGGGGCAAGAGCAGAGGATAGGAATAGTTGGTTAGTTCAAACATCCAACACTTGCAGGATGGTCTTCGCTGCTTCGCGGTTCTGATGGAGGCACTTTGGAACTGTATGGGGTGATATTTATTGTATACTTGGTAGAATAAATGAGCTTCCAAAAACTAATATTGCGAACTAATATTCTTGTGATTTGGCGAGTTCATCTCACAGAAATGCTGGACTTCAGCACCACGATCAGCTACCACAATTGTATGAAGCATTTTCGAAGTCCCGCCCAGTGTAGACTACGATATCCCATCTTTCGTGTTTCCAATGTGCGAGTAAACTGTTCAATATATAGATATTTCACTGTATTTAGAAACTCTCAGAAATGTAATAATTCGCAGTGGATCACGTTGTTATATCATTGACAATAACACTACTGAGTGCGCGTACTTCTATTCCCGAGTTATAACCGTTTACTGGTGACAAGATTTGAAACAAATAAGCGCAACATAATAGTTTTGATGACCATCACATAATAGACAAAAATAATATACTAGTATTTTGGCCATTTCCTCTCCAGTAAAAGTATGTGTTTTGATGTGCTTCGGGCTTCCTTCGCCGCTGCGTGCAATAATCCATCCTTTACATAAGTATTGTAATCGCCTCCACGCCTTCGTACGTGCCTTATCTGTGTACTGCAAAGTTCGTAATTATAAAACAGAATCGAAGAACCAAAGACACCCGTAAAGCTGCCATAGTCTGACCAAATAGAGAAAGCACTTTGGATTTCCCACATGTTGAAACAGGAAGGCTGCTGTATATGTGCTGTACACCTGGGCACAGTGGGCTTTCTAAACCACACACTCGCAACATAATCAATCTTAAAATACATGCTTCTGCTTAGTTGGTTTTCAGTGTTTCAGGGGGGAAAAAACATTTTAACTACATTTATTTGCAGGGTACATGCTCGCTGTTCGTACAGTAGTGTTTGGACGACAGCGTCCGTGAGGAACTTTATTTAATGTTGTTAAATGTGATTTTGCAACTGCTGTGGATGCAAGCGAATGATCAATTACTCATTAAAGATGTTTTGTGTCTTTGCATTTTCTTTGAATGTACCACAAAATCATTTTGAAAAATGAACATCAGAATACACTGCGTGGATGTGTCTACATTCATATGTCGGGGCCATTTAGTAAATCTCTGCAGTCGACAGCGTCTCATTTCAGAGCATGGACCTAACATTGGTTTAAAGAGTCTTAGCGTTCAATCCGGTTATTCTGGACTGTTTATTGACGGTGATATATCATACAAGTGCTTTGAAGGTGGATGCGATAATGTATCTAACATTATAGTGGTGGTAAATACTTCTGTTGGACTGCCTGTTGTCATATTGGAGGGGAATGTGTTCAGTGTTTAGAAAACACTTCATTGTGTTTTATCTTTATGGCTTGTATTTGCTTCTTCGGTGAACATAGAGGTAAAGGGCTTGAAAAATAACATGTTACGTGATGAAGCTTGTCTTTTACCTTTATAAAAAAACATATAAGAATGAACCTGAACCTATAAACTACAAAATATAGAAGGTGGCTGACGTGAACAAGAACACTAGTTTTTCACATTAATGTCGCCTGTCTGACTGTGAAGAACAGTACTCTTTCCTTGATTTAAAAAAAAAAATTGGCAACTACATAGAGAGGGGATTCTAGGAGGGCATTGAAATTTTTATTTCAAATGCAATTTTAATTCAGGGTTTTCTGTGAGCTGATTCCGTGGGAGACTAAGCGAAGTGCGTGGGCGCAGAGAATAGAGAGGCAGAGGCAGAGCTTCAGTTATTTGCGTCACTGCAGGAGACGGTGCTGTTTGCCTGACAAACAGAGAGAATTAATCCCCACTTTATCAATATCTGTCTCCACTCCGATGCCCAAATACAAGAGGAAAGGTGCAGCTGGTGATGGGGTGTTTATATGGGCAGGTATCTGTTCCCAGAAAATAATTGCAAGTTAAACCATTCCCACTGGCGACACACAATCAATCAAAGCGCACCCCTCTTTCCACCCAGGCGAAGTTACTGTGACCATTTGTGTCTTAACTGTGAGCTTAATGCAAATGTTTTAGCGCTGGGAATCTGTATTCTCCAAAAGAATAGTCTTTTTTCTGATCATCTCCAGCCTCTGAAGAGACTATAAACGTGACGTCAATGGAAGAAGACTGACGCGGCCAAAAGAGGGGAAAAACTCAACCATCTGAGCACAAGCCACATAGAGCAGCTTTAATCACTCTCGTTCTTGACATTTCTAGCTTCAAATGGACGCTATAAAGGGCAATTATCTCCCTTTTATCTCGACACCTCTATAGCAATAAATAAAGGTATTAAAAAAGCACGCACAATATTGGCTGGCGTGTTATAAAGCTCTGGTGTGTGTGTGTGTGTGTGTGTGTTTTTAATGTTGTTTTTCCACAAGTACTTCCAAGGAACATGCATTGCAGTGCGCTTGCAGTGTTGCACGTAAGGAACTTGCTGCAAGCGGGTTGATAAATATATATATTTAAAACTACTTGCAGGGAGGACCTCGTATGTACGCAGAAACACAGCTCGGGAGAGATGTGCAATAAGAACGGGAGTGTAAAAAAAAAGGCGTTGGGTTTAAAATCTCTGCAATGATGTAACTAAAGCGGTCAGATGCAAGTGGTGCAGAGATGGTAGGGGAAAAAAATCTCAATGTTCACTTAATGGTTTGTACGTCACGTTCCAGCAAAATGCCTCTGTGAGTAGTTTTTTTTGAGACCACATGCTAAAAATAGCAGCGGGGTTTGATCGCACTCCAGAAATAGACGGAGGGATTCACTTGTATAAAAAGAGAGCGCGGGTGGAGGAGTGCCTGAATGCGGCTGCAATAAATGCAACTCAATCAAGAAATTAATTATTGGAACCCTTTTTTCCCCCCTCAGCGGATCAACCTTAAGCGACGGTAAGTAAGAGTTGCATGCACCGTTATTTCAAGCTTTATTCTGCATTAGGAAAAAAAAATGTTTTCTTTACCTGAGGAGAAACGTTGTTCACAAGCGTATTCAGAAGTAGACTGCATGCATACCTTTTAGCGTCTGCACATCCTACATGGTAGGTAGATGGAGAATCTCCCTAACGTTATTTTTGTGAATCAATCGCGGTCGGGTCGCGTTCTCCGTCGGCGCTGTTGAGTCTCGTTTATTTTCTGCAGCTGGACGGAGCAGATGAGATCTGTTCCAAAGACAAGCTACAATGAGTGTAATAGTTTGTTATCACTCCTGGTTGCAAGCAGTTTCCGAAAAAGGTGGATGTGGAGAGCAATGAGAGCAGCAAAAAGGTATCCTGTACAATAAATAGTGTTATGGAGAGTTTGAAGTGGCAGAATTATAAACTGGCATGTTTTAAGATTTCAAATACCAATACCACTATTAACTATCTATTATAGTATTACTCCGACCTGGAATCTCAGATTATACTCGATAGGTGGTCGTGTTGGCAGAGTGTGTAGCAGTATATGGGGAGGGGCATTATTCTAGAGCGTTTACATTCTAACTGTTGGAAAAACTTTTTCCTAAGGTGGCACCAAGCATCGTTTTCCTGGAGTTTTTGCACTATCTTTGTATTTTAACACCTGTCCTTTGCGCGTTTCCCATCCAATTCCATTTTCAATGTGGATTGGTACATGTGTACATTTGTCTTTTCTTCCCGCCTATACCTTTGAACCCACTACCGTGTGGTGGTTTACAGGAGAGGAGTCTATAGGGTGCTTTATTTAGCTCCCATCTCTCGCGTCATCCTTTATTTTTGTCCCACTATGGCTCGTTCCACCGTGCATCACACTTCCCCTCTCACTTTGTTGTTCTTAGTCATATGCCGCTAAACTAAGTGGGTGGAATCACTATTTTGACGACGTTGTTCTTGAGAAGCTGTATGGACTGAACTACATATCCAAGCGCTGCCACGCCTGACACTAATCTGACCCAGTGCACTCGACGATGCTGCTTGGAACAAGGTTGGGATGCATTACTACGATATATTAAACCACATATAGGGTAGGGATTGGAAATATCGACACAAACACATCGGTCTTCCAATCAGCCAGATTGCGGTCACTGCTAACAAGTCGATCTCTCTCTCTCTCTCCACTCTATCTATCCATCCATTTATCCACCCTTCTATCCATCCATCTATCCATCCATCTAACTATCTCTCTCTCTCTCTCTCTCCCCCCCCCCTCTCTCTATCTCTATATCTCTCCCTATCTCCCCGCCCCCTCTCCCTCTCTCCCTACCACCTCGACAACATGAAGATATTTGGAGCACGTAGAGTTCAAACATAAACATAAATTGATTTGGTTCAAAATGCACAATAAGTATTTTGACTGCATGAATCTTGAGCCAGATGGACGAAGATCTGCTTGTCCACGTAAGCATCAAGTAAACACATTGAAGCCATTGATATATGCAAGGATGTGTATCTTACTCAGCAGTAAAACTCAAATCAAAATTAATAATGTCACAGGTATATTTATGGAATGTTCGCGACAGATTTAATGCTCGGCAGCACACATATAATGGAAGCTATTGCAGATAGGAGGATAGTGAGACAAATACGCATCATCGAAGCAAATTTACTAGTCGTCATCCAGAAACATACAAGGTAAAAAGGACGTGCATGTAATCTACATTTACAGACAGCAGTATAATCCCGTAAATAAACACACGGTGACTAATTTGCACCAACACCCACCTTATGTTACCGACCCGCGGCGTTTACATGGTCATAGTGTGCAACGTATAATAAGCCAGCGCCAACGTTCAACAATCCGTGGCTGTATACGCTCTGTTACCGAGGGTGCTGTATATACGTGTTTACTAGTTTGCCAGATAGAAATAAATAATCAAGCGCATCGTCTCCTTCTCAGTGTCACGGTCTGGAGGTGCCTTTCCAGTGCTTCGTTGCTTCTTGGTGTAATTCAGAACCTCGGCTCATTGTTATTAGTATATTAAATAATTCAGAGTGGCGATGTGAATTCTCCACTCCGATGGAGGAACAGCATGGTTTCAAAGTCGTGACTGTTAAGTGAGTAATCTGCGTGGATGCGTCATGTCTGCAGTCACAGTTCACTCGGAACTGAGGAAAATCGTGACTTTCTTGATACGTTCCCTAAATGAAAGACTCCCAATCAGAACTTTGCCAAACAAGACCGCTGCGCATCGGGGCGATCCGTTCGGGTTTCTTTTATTATCTTCAACAATTGGAGAAGGCTGGTCCCAGAATACATAATTACTAAGATCGTGACCCTCCCACACAGTATAATAACTTATATACTTTCTGTGGGGGGGAAAAAATTTAGTTTACAATTTCTGCCGACGCTCTAACTTGCTAAACCCAAGGCTGAACGAGAAGCATAAAGGTAAGCTGGATCAAGACTATTCCAATTGTTCTTAGTCATTTTTCTTTGGTGCTTGCATTATGTGGGGACTCATCATAGTCAGTCGTCCCCTGAATGGTGACCTCAAGAGTTCTCCTTATTTTTAAAATTAAGTATGATAATGTAAGCTTTGGGGCACATCAAAGTCAACTACTATATTCCTCAGCAAACCTTGACAGAAAGACGTCTTCCAGGTGCAGGTGATGTGTAAAAACCGTTTTTCCCCCCTTTGTTTGCAAAGAAGTACAGCCTTTTGAAACTGCGCCTCCTTTACGTGTAACTCAGCCTGGAACGTCGTATGATCAGATAAAGACCACCGTGCCGCAGAAAAGAGTTATTACTTATCATCAAAACTTCACCCGCTCTTCTGGCTTTCCCCGAGGCCCACGTTGCACGTTCTGCAAACCCCCTTACGTCTGAAGAAGGGCCTCGACCCGAAACGTCACCCATTCCTTCTCTCCAGAGATGCTGCCTGTCCCGCTGAGTTACTCCAGCGTTTTGTGTCTATCTTCGGTGTAAACCAGCATCTGCAGGGCCCCCACCCACCCACCCACCCCCACCACCAACCCACCCCCACCACCAACCCCATAACGTAGGTCCCAGCAGTGGAGCCAGACGTTGTTTGGGACTTTCTCCCGGGTTCTTGGCGAATGTGAGCTCATGTATATAAACAGTGACACCACACTGTCTGCGGTTGCTCACCTCTAGCTCCAGTTCACGGCCCCGCTGCCTCGCTGCTGGTTTTTGGTGACCAGGCGTCGTGCGAAGGAAGGCGATCCTTGCCTCTTCGCCAATGGCCGGGGGATTGAGGTCCGCCGCGGAGACCTGTTTAATTGGGAGTGTGTCTTGTTTTGAAAGGGGGGCCCTTGAAATGAGCTCTTTCCAGATTGGATGATGACGATTCGGTGGATACCAATGAGCTTGCGCGCCAGTCTCTATTTATTTACTGGTCAGGGCGCAAGTGCCTTCTTTTACGCAGCGCCACCGGTCTGCAGTACAGACTCCACTTGGAAAAGATCGTGATCCTCGCTAGGATGGAAGTCAATCTCTCCACCATCTCGGCTCTCTCCTTCCGTATACACATATAGACACATCTACCTTGGTCCCTTCGCTCCATCTCCTGCCCTCTCTTTCTGTGTGTGTGTGTGTGTGTGTGCTGAAACATAAATAGCTTGCTCCACGCCGTGTCTGGGGTGAAGCAATGAGGGACAACCTGGATCGTCAGGATGGCGATGGATGGGCTAGACCCACAGTCAGCGAGGAGCGGACCCCTCCCCGAGTCCAACGCCAGCGATCGCCTCTCCACCTGAACACAGCGAGCCGCCAGTCTCAGCATCTGCGCCTCCTGTAACACATCGTGGAGTGTCTCAGCCTTCCCCCCCCCCTCTCTCTCTCTGCTGAAACAACCGGATCCCCCCGTCGCCGCCGCCGCCAGCGGACCTTGTCTCTCTCGAATCTTTTTGCGGTCTGGGCTTGCTGTATGTAACTATGTAGCCAGGAAGCCCTTACCCCAAAAAGCATTTGCGGGAGACGCTGTCATCGAGGATGTTCTGAGTGTGTGTGTGGGGGGTGGGGTGGGGGTGGGGGGGGGGGGGCAACTCCGGGCGCCGCCGCCGCCACCGCCGCCACTCTACGGGAGACCGGCCCCAGCCTCCGCTCGCCAGCCGTCTGCAGCCCGTCTCAGCAGCTCGCCGGGCACCCGAACTTCTCAGCAGCTCACACACGGCACCCCCTCCCCCCCCCCTCTCAGCTACCCTGCCCAGAACTTCCCCATCCCTCAAGGTGGCACAGATAAGCCAATGGTCAACAAATCAGCCAGGCGCCGCCAGAAAGGAGAACGGACTTTTTAAACAAGAGGGAACGAAAAGTTTATTTTTTTTCTTCTTTCGCAGGAACATCAGTTCTTCCCAATAGCGTCAATAAACAGTTCATTCACAGTCTGCCGGTGACGAGCTGTGTGTGTGAAAGAGTCGGACAAAATGGCTGTAAAAAGCCCACATTCAAAACGTTGCGATAAAGCAACCTCCGACAGTGTTTGCAGTTTTAGTTTATTGCTTAATCAAGATAAAGGGGGAAGCCAAAATACATAAGGAAATGGTGCAAAAGTTCGAAACTTTTCCAATAAATGATGACCCAAGGAGTGCATGCCACTGTTCGCAGCAATGTGCAAGGCTGGGCTGTACACTTCCCGTCGTAGTTCAGCCGTATCTCTTTTATTTAAAAAACGCATTTGTAATTGTAAAGCTTCGCTTCATTGGGTTAGATCGTCTCCCAAAGCGGCCTTACTGTTAAAATAAAGAGATGGTTAGGCACGGTTCAGGGAAAGCAAAGATCGAGACGATGCCTGCTACTCACTACACGAGCCCTGCAGCTTCGAGGGTAGCTGTAGATTATAGCAACAATAGAGGCGGCTTGCACCTTGCAAAATTTGACACCTTAAGAGGTCCGTGTATGTACATCGTGAGTGTATGGTACAGGGAGCGTTGTAGTGAGACGAGTTCCATTTTAATTACTTGGGGAGTTGAATAAGGGAATTTTAAAAAGTGAAATGCTATTAGACTTAAAGAGACCAATTCTGTTCTTTTAGTATAAGACTGGAAAATTGGACAGCACGTGTATAAGGGGTATAGTTCTATCTATTTCTAATTTAAATGATGTCTAAATAGTACATTATTTAATGCTGAAAATCGATATTGCCTATCTTGCTGTTAAGCCTTTGTTGAAGTTCAAGAATGTTACTTGAATGAGACATTAAAGGTTGAGTAAATAGACCTTCAGTAAGTACCAGGATAGGAAGTTTTGAATGTACACAGGGACTAATAAATGGTGAGTTTGGATGGGAGCAATAAAGCAAAATTATGTATGTGGGTTCTTTTTGTGAGACCTAGTGGAAGTTTATAGTGAAGATGACTACTGACATATCAGCTGTACATTTGAGGTAACAACAACCTTCACTGTACAGTGATGTTTAATGTGACACGCCATCCTCTATCGGACCAATTAGCACCCATCTAAAATGATTAAATGAGTTTGTCGTCCTTCCACTTACCCACAACAAACCTAACCAGTACAGATTCTGACTTCTGACTGAACCAATATAGATCCTGGCGTCCACGGCAGTTTTAACTTAAAGTAAGCATAGATACAAGAATTACAATAGATACAAGAAGCTGGAGTATCTCAGCGGGTCAGACAGCATCTCTGGAGAAAAGGAATAGGTAACAGAATCAGTCTGAAGAAGGGTCTCCACCCGAAACGTCACCTATTCCTTTTCTCCAGAGATGCTGTCTGACCCGCTGAGTTACTCCAGCTTTTTGTGTCTATCTTCGGTTTAAACCAGCATCTGCTTCGGTTTAAACCAGTTCCTTCCTAAACAAGAATTGTAATGTTTTGTTGATTTGATTCTAAAAAGGGAAAATAACTGAAAACCATATCAAGTAGATGATTTAAGTAATAGAGAAAAGGCAGAGTAATATGAAAGCAAAAGGTTTTATTCCTTGCATGCCCATCTCATGCTAAAATTATCTAGTTTATAAACTTGCAACTTCCACACCATTATGAAGATATTACGTAAGAAGTAATGGACTTACGTCTTAGCATAACATCAATGCACAAAACAACCAGTTTATAGCACATTTCAGAAGGGCATCACGAGGATATGTTGTAACTGTATGTAGACAGAAGTAATTGCAAACAAAGTTACTAATGTAGGTTTGTATTTAATAATAAATATATATTTACTTGTACCATATATAGTAGAAATGTTTATTCTAAAAAAGGCATTTGCCAATTTCACTGAATAATTTTGATGTCCTTTCTATTTGGAATTTCTTATCCTCATCTACATCACCCACTCTCATGCTGCCAAGGATAGTACCCTGGCCAGTAATTATACTGTCCTCCATAGATGCTGCATTGCCTTTTATTTTTCTTGCTTGAATGTCCTTCTGTCCAATAACGATTTACGTAGTTTGCTCATCATCTCTCCAGTGCTTTTTTTTTCAGCCACGCTCATATATTTTCATACAACATAGGGCCCATCAAGTCTATGTTGGTTCTCAGAGTAATCCCATCAATTCTATTTCACCACTTGTTTTCCTGCAATCTATACTCTCTCACACACCCATTAAGCCTGATTTTCCTATTCATTCAACTACACGAGGCATAGTTTGGATTAACCAATTACCCCAACCAGATAGCAATTCTTTGTGATGTGGGAAAAAGCCAGAGCTGCCTTTCTGGAAACCCACACAGAGAAGTGCAAACTCCATGAGGTCAAAATTGAACCCGGGTCAATTGAGTTGTGAAGCACTTGCACTAGCAGGATAAGTTATGAGATGAAGCTCCTTTAACACAAATTTTTGCATATATATATATATAAGTGGCCAATTTGAACTCAATGTACTAGTTCTGGCCCTGACCACGAATCAGATCTATGGTATTTAACCTGAGAATCAGTGACTTACTTAAAGAACAGAGTATCTCGGTAACTTTATTCTTTCCCGATGTATCACAGTATCTGAAGCTCGGAATCCAGCACATCGGTTCTAAGCCAAATATCCCCAGGTTGCAATTACAGTCTGGGTATGTTGTTGCATAAACCTTACCACTCTCCACAATCTCACACAGTTACTGAAACAACAGTTGCTCTGCCATCTCTATTTTATTTTAATGTTTTATTTATTTAAATCATTTGTATTCTTAAGATTTGGAATATTATCATTACATTTTCTATATGCACTTTAATTTTTAATCTGGTTAGTAATCTTGTATGCATTACTAACTCCAGTTATGTACTTTTAGATCTTTACTGCAATTTAGGCCACAGTTCATGGGTTCTTATTCAAAACTATAGCAAAAGCAACATTAAAATTAACCTCCACTTTCTTTCAGATGATTCGGGGCTTATATTTCAGAACTGAAATGTCAACCATGTGATCTGAGGTAAACAAGTGGTTCGGAGAGGTGAGATGAGAGTGGATGATAGGGGGAAGGAATTCTAAATTGAAAGAATTTTAATATTATATTCAGTGCTATTGTAAATGAGTCTCTTGGTGTGCATAGTGTGCATAAACAGCAAATGCGGACCGATCCTCCAGAACATTAATGTAGTTGGTGGGACTATGTCTTCTAAAAATGCTTGGATTTTAGGCCTTCTATATTTAAAAATGCACCATTTGGACAATCTAGCAGCCATTATTAGGATTACTTTTTTTCTACACAACAAATATGTTCTCATAACATGATTTCATTTTCTTACTGTACATGTACCTTATTTACAACGTCTAAACGTCCCAGATTAAATTTGTGTTTTTTAAAATAATGAATTTATACTGTCTCCGCAACATGGTTATTTTCAATATTCAACCTCATATTATTGGTAGAACTTAAACTTTAGTGATCCACTAGAAAATAACTTGATTTAAAAAAAAAATTAATCACAGAAAAACTTGCAATCTATCAGAGTAATTAAATCATCTTTCTTCTCAGAAATAAATGTGTAGCCACCATTATACTGGAAGATTTTTTAAGTTCTGAAGAATTTTCCATGTTTCATTTGTGCTACGGCCCTGTAAACAATAACTTTATAACCTAGTATTATCTCTGCAGGCACACAGGCTATCTTTGCAACGCTCTGTTTTATTATTTAACCTACAGATGGTGTACACATATTTAAAAAGTCAGGATATCTGGAAGCTAATTAGTGTTGAAAACATTATATTTTTAAAATTGAAGAAATTTGTACTGAAGAAATTATAATTTCACAAAATCCAATGACAAAATCCAATGTCGTAAGAAACATAATATGGGTCAAACCTTTGCAGACATTTAAGTTTCTTTAATTAGTTTGACGTATAGTATGTTCACTAAAGTATTCCTTTTTACTCTGTGTAATCAATAAATCACCATGGGAAAATTATTATTTTCTTTGTTGGTTGATCAAATAAGAAAAATAACAGACTTTAGAGACATGTCATATATGATGAAAATTATGGCATAACTGTCTAGTTTTGGCTATCTTGGTGAAGTAGCTCCACATTTAAGGTTAATGTTTTATAATACCGTATGCTATTTTAGGACTTTTGCACACATTGGACCATAAAACTTTACAATAATATTTTGCATGTTTGTATCCAATGAATCAGACCAACAAATTGTTGACAATAGTGGTGCAGTATATTTAATGCTCAATGAACCCAAGATCATTGCAAGAATCTACAATCCAACACTGGTTTATACATAAAATTGACACCAAAAGCTGGAGAAACAGCGTGTCAGACGGCATCTCTGGAGAAAAGGTATAGCTGATGTTTCGGGTCGAGACCCTTCTTCAGACATTTTTCAGGTTTATACAGTATTATTTGCCATGTCATGACCACGACACGTTTCTTTGTGCAAAATAATTCAGCAGTTGTATCAATTGAGACTAATTCTTCATAAAGTTATGAACAATTGTGGAAATGCCCTTCTGAAGACAGATTAATGAAACAATCTCAGCAATTCATGTTCAAATCAACCAGGCCTAAAATAAATACAGCTCGATTGTGCCATTATGTCAAACATTATAATTTCCCATGCATTTTAGTTGAAAAGAGGTTCGAACTGAAATTTTGGAATTAATCTTCTAAAAACCAAGTAAAGGTTTCTGGAAGTCATTTTGTTTAGCTCTGAAGTTTTAAAGTTAAAATTATCTTTAAAAATTGTTTCTCTTTCCTATTAGCTACTATATTTATTTTTATCTCCATGCAGTATATTTTCATATGTATCCTGCTTCTGAAATTTGGTCTGATAAGGTTAAGACATATTAACATAGAGAATAAACGTCATACTTGCACAGAATGTGCGGCACAGTGGAGCAGCTGATAGAGCTGCTGCCTCACAGCACCAGAGACCCGGATTCGATCCTGATCTCAGGTGATATCTGTGCGGTCTTTACACATCCTCCCCGTGATTGCGTGTGTTTCCACTCACATCCCAAGGACGTGTGAGTTTGCAGGTTAATTGCCCTCTGTAAAAAAATTGCCCCTAATGTTTAGTGAGTGAATGAAAAAATGGGATATCATAGAACGGGTGATCAGTGGGCCGAAAGGCTGGTTTCCATAGTGTACTTCTGAACTAAACTAAACTAAACACAGAAATTGTGACAACATTAGAATCAAAATGTTCCTTGGAAGGAATCGGGTAAGAACGATACAGATTATTTTGTGTAGTTTCTATTCTAAATGTCCTGCAGACACCAACTGACACATTGTAGACACAAGAATCTGCAGATGCTGATTTACAAAAAAAGACACAACGTGCTGGAGTAACTCAGCGAGTTGGGCAACATCTCTCGAGAACATGGATAGGTGACGTTTTTGATCTGGTCTAAAGATGGGTCCCGACCCGAAAACGTCACCTATCCATTTTCTCCAGAGATGTTGCTTGACCCACTGAGTTATCCGGCACTTTGTGTTACTAACTGACACATTGCTGCTCTAGGATAAATTTTAAAAGATTTTATAACTTTAAAACTAATGACACGGTTTACTTCAAAAAACATTTTCTCTGACAGTAACTGGTATTTTACGGAATGAGCCTGTATGTTAACTACTTTTGGATGCTTGGATGAACAGAAATAATGATAGAGAGATAGTTTTGCAATCTAACCACTATGCACAGTTGAAAAAGGTAAATCATATTTTGAGGAATAGAATCCTACAGCTCCACAACTAAACTTTTCTCTTTCTTGTTATAAAAAGCACAATTGAGTGATTAATAATGAAAACAAATATGATAAACTTTAAGAAAGGTCAAGGGAGTATACGATATATGCCAGCGCATTGGAATGTGGAGTAAATTTGCTTTCTGAGCTGCAAATATAAAAATAAAAATTTGTAGATCCAGTAAAGTAACTGTTTTGCTTTATAGGTTTGCACAACTCTTATTTTGGGTGGAGTAGCTAATCTTTAATATAACTCCAATTGTTATCAGTAACCAATAATATCTGTGCTGTTTATTAGTCGAAAAACATATTTGTCATTTTTCCCTTAAAATAAAAAAGAATTAACTCTTTACAAGATTAAACGAACTAGCTATTCACCGAGGATATATTACAATGTTAAATGATAATTGAGTATCACACATAAGTTCCAAAAAGAATGGTAGATTGCCCTAAATCGTAAACGACCTAGGTGAAAAAGAAATAAAAGTATCTAAAAATATCTAGAACATTACTTAAAAGTTGCATATTAGTAAAATTCTTGCAAGGACTAAGACGTTTTAGAGTGATGGTACCTAAATGACAAGATCTTGTAACATTGATTCTGGATGTCAGATACTAAAGTAGGCAAAGGAGTTGGGGGTTGCAGGGTGGGGTTGAGGTAGTGCAAGACTAAAGGAAGAGACCACAATAAAAATTAGACCAGAATTCTTCCCTTCCAAGATAGTACTTGCCACAATCCATCTTTAACCAAATTGAATACAATAACTGACGTAATCTGACAAAAGAGAATCCCAGATAAATAATATTTGGGACAATCAGCAATAAAATTGATAGTCATTCATAATTGCTCTTAAGGTTTATAAGAAATGATGAAGTAGTTCGACTTAACCATTTGGCTGATCATTTATAAAGACTGGGAAAAAATATGTTTTGGGGGGTATTTTTCTACATTTCAAAAGTGATTTAGTGAGAAACACCTATGTAATGAAGGCAGGCGAGAACAATTGACTGTAATATTTGTTGATTGCTTGCTAGGGCACAAGCATATCCTTTTTTTTGTACTATGTTCTTCATGGAAATGCCATTCCGAAGTATTTATTCTAGGTGATGTGAAATAGCATCGTACCTTTTCTGAAAAGAAACAAAGAACGTAGGAAAGGTTATGATCTAGAATTAATAGAATAAGTTCATTGAGAATTTATTTTTATGATTTGATCAAATGTATATAAGAAGGGATGGAAGATACCATTGAATCGAGCTGGCTTTATCTATTTAAATCCATTTGTCTTCATTTACTGATAGATGTTGTAAATAAATGTACTTTCAATTCTTAAAACAACCAATTTTGCATAACACAATGTAATTACCTTTGTAAATCCATGAGCAAATTGTAGTTTATGACAGGATTGTTATTCATTTTAACCCCATAAAGGCACTTAAACTATATTCTTTTGCTAATACCCACCATGTGATTTATTTTTACATCGGCGATGATAAATGGTTTTAAAAAAAAGGTCATGGAAAGATCTATCATAAAACTCAGATATTCTAGCTGTTCTGTGAATACTTTCTCATTTTTTTCTTAGCTTGTTACCAATTGAACTTTTTTTCTAGGTCAGAAAAGATAATCTATTTAGGAAAGCTATGGAGAGACTAGGCATTCGAATTGTTTCTTTTTTAGGTGAAACAAATGTCTGTTACCTGATAAAGATTATATTTTCAAGTTAAGTAAATGGTACTAAGCAAATTAATGCCACAAAACCGTTATTGTGATCCTCACCTGAATATAACATGAAACCTACAATAAATTGTGTGCTTTGAAAATTCTGCTCCTTGAATTTTAGAATGATTTGCTTAAAAAGATAAAGATTAAAAGTTTTGAAGGAATAATTTCATATTCTTAAATTGAATAATTTGTATTAACATGCTGTGAAAGAAAATGTGTATACATAACATCTTCAGATAAAGTTTGTTTACCTTAAAGTCGTGCCTAAAGTGTCAGCAACAATACATTTAAGGTTATTTCCTCACTTATTATTAAAAATATTAGCACTAAAATGAGAGAGAATATTGCATGTGTATTGCAGTAATATTGTAGTGTGAGTTTTGCATGATTTATATAGATTTAGTTTTAAAGTAATTTTATCTGTAAACTTAGGGAAGAAATTGCTTTACATGATCTGTTTATAAATTATATTGAGCAGGAAATTAGCAGACGTATATTTTTTCACCTAATTTTGAATTAAGTAATTTAGAATGCAGAAATACTGCATTAGGGTGTTCACGAATGAGTGAAATGTACAATGAACTAGAATCTTGTTCCTTATTGTGGATCTTTTATTATTTTCCACTGAGAAAGTTTGAGAGGATAAATCTATAAAAATTTCACCTTCCCTACTGCCAAACGACCTTCTGCTGTTCACCATAGAAACATAGAAAATAGGTGCAGGAGTAGGCCATTCGGCCCTTCGAGCCAGCACCACCATTCAATATGATCATGGCTGATCATCCAAAATCAGAACCCCATCTTGGGTAAATTATAGAACGAACACTTAGACTAGACAGCGGCCAATTGCTGCAGCCTATTGAATTAGTTTTTCAACCTATTTTGATCACTTAAAGGAACAAAGATGAAAAGTAGGAAAACAAATTGAAAGAGGGAATATTGGTATCTGTGTCATAAGTTTGTTCTTTTTCTTAGGCAATCGCTCAGGACCAAGGATGACTTGCTTCCTCTTCAGTTCTGTGGTTTTCATGATGACTGATAAGGTAAACCATGAGCTTTGTAACAGTTGTAACGTCTTGACCTTCAAACACTCTTTTACCCTGATAGACAATGGCGTGAAAATAATGGCAAATCCCATCATAAATGGCTGTCTTTAAACATACATCAATGTCTTCATGGGAGGCAATTTGTGGTTTCTGGGGTCTCAGTGTGGATCTTTGTTTTGGAGATTGGTGTTGTGGCAATGGGAATAGATTGGGATATTGGCTCATGGTCTACTGGGCAGCTGTAATCCTTGTCCTCCTGCAAATGTCTGAGACAGAACAAGCTAACAACAAGCAGTGCAGAGCACTGGAGAGGTATGGGCAATGTTCTCTGCACAAGATCTTCTAAATCTACTCACAGGACAACCAAACCTACATCAGCCAAGCCAACAAGCCGAGCACTGAAACTCTAATTATACTCTGTCCACTCGAAATGCAGATCATATCATTTGTTTTGCAGACATGAAGCATAAGACCTACTCTTTCGTGCACTTCCATGAATGAGTCAACACTCACTTGGAGCTCAGTCTCCAAATGTGCACACATGCAAGCATCCTCTGAATATTGCAGCTTGAAGTTGGGTTGGCAATGGTTTTGGAGTGGAGATGACATAGGGATTGAACTGTATCCAATGTATCATGTAGATTAACTCCTCTCCAGCAGGAATTTGATTTGGACATTAGTTGCAACCTTTCTGCAAGAAAGATTGGGACAAGTGCTGGAGAAATGTCACACTGAGCACTGAGCTTGAGTTTATTGTAGACGATTATGACTTGCATCCTATCATGAAGCAAATGTAAAATTACATGTTTCTGTAGCCTATTAGATTTGTAAAGGATGTTTCACAGGCCTCCTAACTGGTGGAATAAAAGGCTCTTGGGAGGTCAGATGGGCCATTATAGTATTTTTCTTGGAGTTGGTGCAGGGTGAATATTATATCCACCGTAGCGTTAGCTAGATGAATCTACACTATGATTTGAGGAGCAACTCTTCTGCCGCAGATAGGATGCACTTAGGAAAATCCAATGATGACTCTCCCTGTGTTAGAGAGTAGAGGAACCTCTCTTTGGGTTCTATGGGTAGATTTGTCTCTTTGCTTGACAGTGGTCATGTTACAGCACATCCAAGTCTTCTGGTATGCCCTGCTCTTCCCAGTGGTGAATTTATGACTGATCTTCATTTGCACCACTTTTTCAAACTTCAGCAGGATACAGTCAACTTGTGAAGTCTGTTCCCAAGGTCTTGTTGATCATGGCTGTACCAGGTAGTTTGCAATAAAAATTGAGTCAAAGATGCTTATGTCAAGAGCTGAGTCATGTTCAAGAATTGCCACTGATAGTCTCTCAGACCTTGAGAAATTCACCTCCATTCTTGGTTCTCAGTGAAGTTCACCCTTATGTGTTTGTGCAGTAAATGGCCATAACAGCACTGAAGATTCCAGGTTTTTCCTGGTTATCAGTGAACTGCTAGATGTCCTGCACTTCTTTTTCACCCATCATTATATTCATGGGTTTTATGTTGGATCTTGACCTTCAGTGTACCCACAGAGCTATTTATTTTCCTTTGGGCTATGGAGGGCCTTGCATGAAAATTGTCATGAACTCCCAACAAAATGTATGCCCGATGCGCCCAATGCTATCAAATATTGTAAACATGTTTGTTCAATGCCTGTATCCCATGCCAGCCATGTATTTAATCTATTTTTATCGTCTTGGTTTATTTCTGCTCAAAATATATACTTAAAAAGTAGAAGTTAATAAAATATATATTTAAAATTAAGAATAGGTGAGACCTCAAATCCTGCTTAGCCAACCATGTCACGATAGGTCAATGGCTGGCAATTTTTATTTTGTAAAACTGTTTTGAATTATTTGTTAAAAAGTGATATTTTATAATTATTGCATTTAGCTATCAGTTTTATAATTTAACTTAATTAAATACAAAACTAACAATAGCCAGTACTAATCAGTAGGTCCCATTTAATAAATAATAGAACCAAGCTTTAAATGCTATATGTCAACTATTTGCTTGCCCATTGTTTTGTTAGCAAAATAAATAATCGATAATCATTACTTTAGTTTAAGAAAAAAGGTATTTTATTGTATACTTTCATACTTCATATGGTTTGTGTTTATTACAAAGCACAATTGAATGACTGTGCTTCTCAAAATTAATGTTATTGTAAAATTGTTAAATTATTATTTTCTGACCAGATAGAGCAAACACAATTTTTTTTCATGTATATGTGCAGTTTATAAATGAGTATTATACTACCGTGTCTGCTTTTTTAAAGCTTACAGCGGCCAGTTGGTTTCTAGGACAGAAACATGCACATATTAAAAGCCAAAGCCATTTTGTACTAGAAAGCCAATATATTTATTTTGCTAAATTCTCATTGCAATATTTGTATGAGAATGTGTATAAAATTTCTGATGCAGGTTAATTGTGATGAAGAAAATAAGGTTTAAACTATATTTGACTAAAGTAACTCAATATTGTAATTATCTAGGTAAAAAAATATATTCATGATCATAGAATTAAGTTAAAATTCGATGCAAGTATTACACAGTAACACATGGTTAAAATATATTTAATTGCAATGTTTTATTGGATTAGTAATGTAAAAATGGGAGAATCAAGCATTTGATTGATTCATTTGAAGCCCAGGCCATTTTTATATTGAAAATATAAATACAATGTGTATAATTCCACAATAAATGACAGTGAAAACATCTTAAAAATACATTGTTTAAAATACCAATTACTATAACAAAGAGTATAAATTATTAGATAGGTGGTATCTTTAAGTATTTACATTGAAAAAGTGAAATCTGATTTTGGTACTTTCTGTGATTACAAATCAAATACTTAATTTCATGACAAATTTGAAGAAATAACATTTTCTACATTTATTGTATCATATTTTTTTTACTGTGTGCACCAATGTGGGGTGGGGTATTATTTGAAATAGTGATTCTGGTTACGTTGGATTGTTATTTGGAATAAATAAAAAAAGACGTTTTTTTTGTTACTTTAATCTAAACCACGGGACGTATTTTTCCACACATATCTAAGGCAACAATGGCACATATTTACATAAACATGAAATGATTTTTTAGAGAATGATGTAGCAAAATTTAGGAAGAAAATGAAGATATTTACTTTACAAAACAATAGACCATCAGTGATTGGATCTGTTCAGACATTATTGTTTTGACATTATAATAAAAAAATGTAGATATGTGCCAACCTGTTTGAACATGTGGAATTCGTATAGATTTTATAAAATGAGTTATCGTCAAACATATGGCATTCCATGATCTTTAAATGACTATAACAGCTATAGGCAGAGTGTACGGTATATTATTACGTTATTTAAAAGAAGACTATGGACATAATATTTAGTGATAAATCAAACCCATAAATTTGACTGAAAATAATCAAAATTCCAGAAAGAAAACATTCAATGCATTTTATTAATCAATTTTAATAAAACAGAATATTATCTTTTTAGTTTCTGGTATGTTTGAATAAAAGATTTGTTATGTTTGTAACTAGTAAAGAATTATAGAGGTAGGTAGTTTGTTAAATAAAGTCAAAAATTGTTGTCAACCATTTGTGATAGATTTGGTTTTCAAAGCAAATTTTAGTTGCTTTCTACGTACTCTAAATTGTTCTTCTTGGAAATATATTGTACAAAAGGGGACAGTTGAAATGTTTAAATGCATTTTGTTAATGTGCACATCACTAAATACAATGTAGAGATGACAGGGCATTTCAAAATTAAGATAAGCAGAGAAACACGATATGCATGACCGGTACTGTTATATTTTCATGGTGTTATTTGAAGTAATTATAAGATTACCTTGTTTGTTTGAAAAATCAAAAATTATTTTAAAAGACGGGGACTGAATTGTAAAATTTAAGTTGCTGTTGAATCAAAAGAATAATGAACTCAAAATGGAGGAATGCTTTTTTGCCTGTAAAGGAATATTCTAAAATTTGTCACAACTTAGGATATAATAAATATCACAGGAACAAAGGCAACAAAAGTATATTTTAAATTATGATATTATAATGTTCAAAACATTGTGTGTTTCCTTTTATGCGTGTCTTTGTATTAGAGCCAGATAGTTACATTAAAATAATTTAAATGGCCAATTCTTCAACAATTTTCTCTTGTAAATTGGTAAAAAATGTGTAAAACTCAGAATGCATTTTTAAAAACTAATGTCGAATGTAAGATATATATTGCAAGGTCAGTTACAGTATCATAGGAATCAGTTGCTGTTAACACCTGTGCATACACCAGGCATTTAAATTCACCAAGAAACGAACTATGATTTTCAAATGAAATAATATTGTTCATTGTAACTGAAATCACTTTTTATGAGGCAATGCTGTCAGATTAATATGTATTGTTTTCACATGAGAGTCCAAGAGTGTTAGATAACATGTAATTTATTGTAAAAGGAATAGCGATTGAAATAAATGATCACACGGACATGCACCAGAATGTTAAGATTAGATATTTTCAATTTATTTTGTTATTTTTCCATAAATGTTAGAGAAATTCTGATCACATTCATCACTTCCGTGTTTGTGTGGCAGCAGAATCTCACGAGACGGTGACTGGGACTTCGTGTGACGCTGGGATTGTGGGGGATGGAGTTCAAATTACCCTTGAACCTACAGTGCGAGATCAGGTTCAAACGACATGTCCCGTAATGCAATGCGCGCCAGGAGTCGTCCCGGAAACGGCCGTGGGCTTGACGTGCACGGTAACCAATGGCCAGCGGGGAAACGAAGGGGTTGTCCAATGAATGGCCGGAGGGGGGCGGGTGCGTCCGGTCACGTGTCCTGCTGCTCTTGCGCGGCCGGCAGAAGCAGGAGCTAGTCGTTGCTGAAGTGATGGGTCCCGCCGAGATGCCGGGCTCCCTGTCCGCGCCCCAGCTCTTTTACTGGGTCGGGGTCGCCGCTGTGACCTGGCTTTCGTTGAAAATGGCGTGCCTGCTGCTGAGCGGGGCGCGGGTCTTCCTAGTCGGGACCGGCCTCAAGGTGGAAAGCTTCGGTCGCTGGGCAGGTGAGTGGCGGGGCCCGGGCGTGGAGAGGAATTGGCGGCCGGGCGGAGAGTGCTGGGGCCCCCGAAGTGGAGAGGAATGGGCGGCCGGCCGGGCAGTAGCTGGGCCCGGGCAGAGAGTGCTGGGGCCCGGGTGTCCTGGGGAATGGGCGACCGGTGGGCGAGTGATGACTCCCGGGGGGTGCGGAGGAATGTGCCGGCTCCCAGCGGCCACTAAACTCAAAGCAATTGTGGAGCCGAGGGTCCCCCCAGTTCTCTTGTCTCTAATCTTGAGTAACTCCCGTCCACCAGTTTATGGCCTTTGTCCAGAACCATCACCCCTCCCCTGTCCCACTCGGAGTCCGGTGCAGGTATGGGTTTGTAATCCCCGCGTTTCGAAGAGTGAAAACGTGAGGGGTTAATGACAGGGTGGGGTGCAGGTCATTGTTTAATGTAAGGGGTCCCCATTTGAAAGACGAGTTTTTTTTAAACGAGAGTTATGAATGTTTAGAAGTGTCCCTCAAAGGGCGGTGGAAACCGATTTTTGAATACCTTTAAGGCACAGGGAGATATAATTGAAAAGTGAATCGATAAATGTACATGATTTAAAAAAAAAGATTTAGATTTAAATCGTTTGAACCATGATCTTAATAATGCAGATTTGAGATGCTCTAGTACCTAATGTGCAAGTTCATACATTGCATTAATTGTGTGTCCTGCACTCACCCATTACTTTGTCTTTTTTTTTTCGTTCTCTTTCTATTTTGTAAATCCAGGTATATCACTCTAGAAATTCTACCATTTTGTTTTCCATCACTGAATGTTTAAATGGTGACCAGTTATTTTAAAGCTTTGGTAATTATATTTAAAATATTAGGATTTTTCATCAGTTTATCTGCAAATTAACCATGGTTTATTTCAGCATATTGATATTCAAAAATGATTTGTATCACATAACAGACATGGAACTTAGCAATACTTAGTTTTGTAGACATGGTAGTAACTTGAATATCTAAGGGATGAAGTGTAAATATTAATGTTGAATAGATGTTTTTTTCTCACTAGAGAGAAATATGTTACGATCACATTTTGCTAGTACCAGTTTGTGCAAAAAGCAAAATTTTTAAGTTTTCAGATCTTGTTAGACAAAGGACAAAGGACATTTATTGTCACATACACCAAATGGTGCAGTGAAATTTGTTCTTGCCATGCAGCACAAATAGACACAACATTAAAGAAATTCAACATAAAACACAAAAACATCCCCCCACAATGGATCCGACTGTGGGGGAAGGCACAAAGTCCAGTCCATATCCCCTTGTCCACCCATAGTCTGGCCTATATAGGCCTCCACAGTCGCCGCTTCGCCGGGTGATGGCGCTCCGGCGTCGGGAGAACCCTCCCAGTAGCCTGGGACACCTGGAACGGCCGTCTCCCCACCGGAGTCTGCGGCCCCCGAAGCCGACAGGCCGCGCTCGATGGAGCTCCACCACTGGCGATCTCGTCGCAAGATCCCAGGCTCCCGATGCAAAGTTCAGCGCCGCTGACCGCTCCACAGACCTGCAGCTCCGCCATGTTCACCGGCGGTCCCAGCTCCAGCGCGGCGACCCGGGCAAGGCATTGCCCGCTCCGCGATAGCGCTCCAGCGCTGTGCCGCCGCCGAAGCCGAGGTTCCTTGACTATGTTGGTCATAGGTTTTAGGAGCTGTAAAGATGTTAAGTCTGACTCACTTGTAGCATTACTTAACGTTTAATGATAACTCAGGTTAAACACTTTCCTGCACTGACTGCACCCAGTCTGTCATCATGCTGGAACCAGGGAGGAGCAAGAGAAAGAGAGAGTTCTTATACTTGATAACTAAGGCGTGGTTAGTAGTAGTGAGGTAGCTATATTATTGGTTGCATGCATAAACCATCACATCCTTCCCCTTAGAAATCAAATAGAATTGAAGCCGAGGTGGTGTCATTACACACAGCATGCTAGTTTAAACAAAGTCGCCGTAGCGGACAGGCGGCTTAACAATGCGACCCGAACGCGTGCGTACAGCGCCTTCCCCCCCCCATCGGAAAGAAAAGAAGGCGTAGCGGAAGCAGGCAAGAATGTTAAAGGAGGAGGAGACGCAGTCGGAGCTGGAGAGACGGGGAGGAGGCGAACGTGCAGGAGGTGAAGCAACCCGACCAAAACCCGGCGGCAACGGAGGAGGAGAACGCAACAAGCGAGGGGACTGGGGCATGCAGGGTGATCGGTAGCAGCAGACGGGAACCGCAACGGAGGAGCATAAGGAGCCGCAGGTGGAGGCTTCGGCTCGTTCACAGCCAACAGGTGTTGACGGCTCTGCCGATAGACAGTCCCATCGTAATCTACCAGGTAGGATCTTGGAGAGTCGTCCACACCAACCACGGTCGCGAGGCGGGAATAGCCGGTGGTGGTCCGCATCCGAACGACCTGGCCGGGTAGTAGAGGCAGCAGAGGTCGGCAGGACTTGTCGTGGGAACGTCGTTGAACCTCATGCTTCTGTTCGATCCGCTGTTGTAGGACAGTGGCAGGATCGAGCACTTTGGGTAGCAGGGACTGCTGGGCGATTGGCATAGGTGGTCTTGTCATCCTTGACATCAGACGCTGGGCAGGGGAACCCATGGTCAGGTCCCGGGAGATGTTACGTAGGTTCAGTAAGCCCAGGTAGAAATCGCAATTAGACAGGCGGGACTGCTCCAGCAGACCCTTAGCACTCCGCACGGCCCGTTCGGCCAGGCCGTTACTCTGAGGGTACTCAGGGCTGCTGGTGTAGTGATGGAAGTTCCACCTGGCAGCGAAAGCCTTGAACTCGGCACTTGTAAATTGCCGGCCATTGTCGGTCTGCAAGCGGACAGGGGCAACCGAAGGTGGCGATGTGGCGAAGTGCTTACGCAGTTTGCTGATGACCATCTCGGAGGTGATGGAAGGAAGGAGGTCAACCTCGAACCAGTTGGAGTACGAGTCCACCAGACGAGAAACTGCTTGCCCCGCCATTTGAATATGTCGGCAGCCAGCGATGTCCAGGGCATGGTAGGCGCCGGCTGTTGCAAAAGAGGCTGACGCTGCTGGTGTGGGGCAAGGTTGTTGCAGGAGGAACAAGAGGACACTCGGACCCTGATGTATTTGGCCATACCAGGCCAGTAGAACTGTCCCATAGCATGAGAAACAGTGGCCTCGTCCCCAGGATGACCGGTGTGGGCTGCGTTGTAGTATAGATCATACAGAGAGGCTGGGACCACGACCTTGTGGCCTTTGACGATAACCCCATCTTGGATCACTAGCTCATCGCGGACCAGGAAGAACGGTTGGGCACCCGATGGCAAAGTGGTGCGTCTGTCGGGCCACCCACGCCTGATGACGGCTGCAAGCTGCTGCAAAGCAGGGTCAGCGGCGGTGTGCTCGGTCAGGCACTGCAGCTGCTTGGTTGGGACAAAGTTGACGTTCAGTACCAAAAGGTCTTCCTGCTCGTAGGGGTGACGGTCACAGGATGCTCGTGGGGCCCGAGAAAGTGTATCAGCCACATGCATCTCCGTGCCCTTCTTGTGTATGATTTCGAAATCAAAAGGCTGGAGCTGCAGCATCATGCGCTGGAGTCTGGCAGGGGCAACATGTATGGGTCTGTCAAGAATAGTCACTAGTGGCTGGTGGTCGGTTTCGACTGAATCGGCAGCCGAAGAGGAAGTCTTTGAATTTTGAACAAGCAAACACCACCGCCAGGAGCTCCTTCTCGATCTGAGCATACCGTTGCTCCGTGAGGTCATACGAGACCGGTAGTAGCGAGCCGTCATTGTAGAGCTGCAGGCAAGCAGCACCCAGTCCGAAACGAGAGGCATCACGGGTCACAACAATGGGACGGCGCAGGTCGAAGAATTTGAGTGTCGGGGTGCTGGTCAGCTTAGACTTCAGACATTCGAAACCCTGCTGGTGTTGTGGAAACCAGGACCAGGCAGTGTCTTTTTTAGTTAGCTGCTCAGGGATGAGCTCAGCTCACTGAGATTCGGTATAAACTTCCCGAGGTAATTGACCATGTCCAGGAATCGTTGCAGACTGAGGATGTCGGTTAGGACTGGCATCTCGGAGATTGCAATGGTCTTTTGCGGGTCAAGCTTCAGTCCATTAGAAGTGAAGATGTGCCCGACGTACGGCACTTCGGAGACGCGGAATCTGCATTTTTTTTCCGTTCAGTTTTAAATTAATCTGTCGGGCCCGGTCCAGGACGTGGCGGAGGTTCTGGTCATGTTCGGCGGCATTCTTCCCGTAGACTAGGATATCATCCACGATGATGGCGCACGGCATGCCAGCGAACAGCTGTTCCATGGATCGCTGAAACACCTCGCTGGCAGAGTTAATTCCGAATGGCATCCGTAGGAACTTGAATCTGCTATAAGGAGTGGCGAATGTTGTCAGGTCGGAGGAGCGTCTATCGAGTGGTATTTGCCAGAAGGAACTTTTTGCATCCAGGACAGAGAATACCGTGGCCTGGCCGACTTGAGCTGCAACATCTTCCACGGTTCTCATGGGGTAGTGTGGTCGCCTGATCGCGAGGTTCAGGTCCTTGGGATTAATGCACACCCGTATCTCGTTCTTGTCCTTTTTCAGGGTTGCAACCATGGTGGAGACCCACTCGGTGGGCTCGCTAACTGCTTCCAGCACCCCCATTGCGACCATGCTCTTCAGCATCGATTCCACTTTATCCTTTAAAGCGAGGGATACTCTGTGTGGTGCACGGACCACTGGCACCACCTTAGGGTCGGTGGCGATCTTGTAGACGAGAGGCAGTTTGCCCAGCTCATTATCGAACAGGTCCGGGTACTCAGATATCGGATCCATCAGCACCTGTACTTCATGGACAGTACGGTCGAAGGACACTAGTCCCAGGTCCTGGCATGCCTGGTTGCCCAACAGGGTCACACAGTCAGAGTCGAGAACATAGAACATGAGAGGACGTGGTGATTTCTTCAGCACACAATTAAAAGTGGCCTTTCCCACAGGTTTCAGCACCTCGCCCCCATAAGCACGTAAAGTCGAACGGTCTCCAATTGGAGGCGTGGGTTCGAATCCCACTTCTGACACCATGTAAAGATGTTAAGTCTGACTCACTTGTAGCTTTACTTAACGTTTAATGATAACTCAGGTTAAACACGTTCCAGCACTGACTGCACCCAGTCTGTCATCATGCTGGAACCAGGGAGAAGAGAGAGAGAGAGTTCTTACACTTGATAACTAAGGCGTGGTTAGTAGTAGTGAGGTAGCTATATTATTGGTTGCATGCATAAACCATCTACAGGAGCCATAGTTAAACTTTCAAATTAGGCAGTCTCTGCTTTAAAAGAACACTTAACCAGAATATTATGTGAACGTGTCCTTTCTTGTGTCATACTGTATTATTTATTTCGGGGGGGGGGGGGGGAATGTCATTTATTCCATGTAGTGAAGATAGTGTAATGAGGTTTTATCTTCAACATAGAGTATTTTGTAAATGTGAAGACTATGAATGTGATAAAACATCAGTGTTGGGAACTGTGAAGAGAGTAATTATCGCAGTAGGGTATAAATCCAAACATTTGGATTGGCAGATGATATTTAAGGTGGTGAAATGTAAGTTAATGCATTTTGGTGGGAAGAGAAGAGGTGATATAGAATGAAACATACTGTTCTAAAGGAGGTTTAGGAGTAGAGGGACAGGATATGTGTATAAATTATTGAAAGTGGTAGGGCAAGTTGAGGAAATGGGCTGTCAAGAGACATAGATTACAAAAATAGGGAATTTATGCGAAACCTTTTTTAAAAACTACTGTTCCCTCAACAAAAATATTTTATTGTGGTTGCCACAAAGGAGGAATGTGATGGTATTATGGGGGCGGGATACAAAAAAGAAGAAATGCACCACGTTTGGAATATGGAATGGATTGGAATATGGCCTGCAGTTATGGTGTTGATGGGTTCCATTGGCCTTGAAGAGGGAATTGGTGGAGAAATGTTTGCAAGACCACAGAGGAAAGGTGGTGTGAGAAGCTGGATTTGCTCTAATGGAGAGCATGGGCATGATGGGTTGAATGTCTGCCTGTACTGTAATTATTTGTTATTCTAGCATTGTTTTTTGTGCATTTTAATTCTTCAGCTTCTATTTATATCTACGTTTGGCAGATCCACTAAATAACATGGCTTCACCAACCTCCGCCAGCAACACTGTCTTTCTTGTTCAGTCTTTCTTGTCACATTTTTTTGCAACTCAAAACTTACTTTCCAACTTTTTGTAGTATTAGTATGAGGTAATTTATCTAAAAGTTAACTTTGTTTCTCTCTCCACAGACTGTCCAATCTTTTGAATATTTCCATCATTTAACTTTTATTTCATTTCTCAGACACATGTTCTTCAACTTTTAATCTTTATTGGATACAGGCATGTATTGTTCATCCCTAAATCCCCTTGAAAGTGGTGGTGAGCTGCCACTCTGAACTGCTACTGCCTGTATGAAGAGGCATTCACATGCTGCTGTTCACATGTTAGTTTGGCCCAGCAATGATTATAGCTTCTATGAATGTTTGGTTTAGAGTGAATTGGCAAATTATAGTTCCATTTTGCTTTTACTTTCAAGTTGATGAAGATCATGAGTTTGGGAGATGTTACCTGATATGTTGGAGCAGTGAATTTGCACATGGTGCACTCCATTGTCACCATGTGCTGATCATGGAGGGAGTGAAAGGATGGTGGTTGTATTACCAGCCAATGGACAGAATTGTGCTGTGTATTGTTAACCTGCTTGTATTGTTGGAACTGTGATGCCAGAAAGTGCACAGATGCCATGCGGCAGAGGCCTGCCTGGGGCACCTTGGCCGTGGTGCCCACCGGAAGACCCAAAGGCTCAACTAACCTCAGAACTGCGAACGCGCCCGGAGGACCCGAAGACTTGGAGGACTGCGGTACCGGGAGAGAGCTGCTGGAGATATCGGACACGAGGAACAAGGGTCATTAGGAGGCTGATACCTCCAGCGCCTTCAAGGCCGGTTGCAGGAAGTGCCCCCAAGACGCAAAAATGTCTGGGCCAGTCACGGGCCGATTCAGTTGGAGGTGATGGAGGAAGGCCCTGCAGGAGCCTCGAATTGGGAACTGTTACAGTGTAGAAATTATGCCAAAACATAGTGGTGCCTGCATGTGTAAATATGCAAATAGAATTTCACTATGCAGTTGTAGGGTGGAGAGAAAAAATATGGCTGTGATTGGCTGGAGACCAAGATTAAGCTGCCTAAACAGTGTTAGTGCCAGCGGGAAGAGGTTTGTGCAAATTATTTTTAATTGCAGCTGATCTGTCTGGAGCACATACGAGTTGAGGGAAATGAATGATAACAGGAGCGAACGGGTGCAAAACTATGCTGGAATTGAGACATTCTGTGATCGTTGGAAATCTGAAACGTGGCTTCACCACTGGGGATGAGCTGCCGTTCTTGTTCACGTTAGGTTTTGTAGGGGTAATGTAATAGAACAAAGACAGGGTACATAGTGGAACTGGATGAGGAGATAGTGATGTGCAACTATTAGCCTATTAGTGAATGGAGGCCTGCACAGCAGCCACCATGGTTTTTATTTTCACCATTGAGTGGAAGCCATATCATGACCAATACTGAAATTTAATACATACTGAAATTTAAGTACTGCTATCGGTTTCCCATTATCCAACTGATTTAATCCTTGTTCCTTGCAGAAGCCTACCAATGTGTTGTGTAATTCGGAGACCAACACTGAGCAGTGTTGTGAGTTGTGCTGTAGGTATAGTTACAATACATTTAACATTTCCTCAGCTTTAGATTTTGTTCCCATCTATAAAATGCAAGTCTTTTTTTAATAATTATCTAGATTTCTGCTGCTCTCTAATTGTTTTCTTTAAAATAGATGTCACATTTGCTTCTGTTTGCTGAATTTAAAAAAATTCTAGATGACGTCCACATTGTATTAACCCTGGTTATAACCTTCAATATCAGATGGAAACCAGCAGTTGTTATTGCAAAAGCTAGGCCAGTGTTTCATCTATTTCTAATGTTTTCTGTTTCAGTATCCCACAATATTATAGTTATCAAGATTGGGGCATAAACCCAGTGAATTGTACGAGATACATTTTTAAGAAAATAGTCATGATCTCCACTCATTATCTCCACTCTGTCTGTGCAGCAGAGGACTTCTCGTTATTATACGACCACCTGGGTGAACTACTTGGTTGACGTAGATTACATGAAAAGGGTTTGCAAACTTTTATTTAAAAAAAATCATTACTTTGTTAATCATCCAACTTTTGTGCTGGTAACACTAGCCTCAGTTTTCTATATTAGATCAAATTTATATTTCTCACTTTTCAAGGGATTGTGATTTCATTTAACTTTGCACTCGTAAATTGTAAGTGCACACGTTTTAGAATTGTTCAAATATACTTGGTAAACATTTATCAATGACATATGAAGTCACTTCATCTACACCGAATATCAATGATTAAAGAAATATGGATGAGAAACCAATTAATACCATCCAATCACTAACCCTGAAAACACTATTTATGGAACACTAACTGGAAATGCTGGAAACAACTTTTGCCTTTTCCCAGTTGTAACAAAGGTCTTGTTAATTCCACTTCCTTCCACAGGTGCTACCTAAGTTGAATATTTCCAGTCTGTACTTTTTTTGTTTTTTCAATCGATTAGTTGTATTATTTCTCCTTTGCAGATAACGGTGAACGATGGCAGTATACAATGTAGCGTAGGAAGAGACTGAATGCAAATAATTTATTTTAAAGTCCATTGATCCGTTGTACAATTAATTTGACATGCCAGATACTGAATTCTGATGTGCATTTATGGATCACAAGCAGTGCCATTCATACAATAAGCTTTTGACCTGAATAATTTAAAGTTCTGAGTGGATTTGAACAAAATATTTGCCGTGTGACCATAGAAGTGGCTCTGACATGGACTGTCATCATCTGAATAACTTTCTATTGCAATCATTGGTAATAACTTTTATTTTTTCGGATGTAGACTCTGTCCTCACAGCCAACACTTTTCATTTATCTTTGGTTCCCAATGAGAATGAGTTAAGTTGAGAATGAGTCAAAACTATAGTTTGTGATGAATGGCATGTCATAGGACGATGGCTCAGTAATGAAGGTAACATGTTGATGGCAGAAAGGTTGCAGGAAGCCGGAAGGGTATTTATGCCACAGAATACCCAGTTAGAACCTTGTTGCTTATTGTCTTGTCCTCAGAAACACTTCTTGCCTCATACCATCACCACCACCCCTCATCCATGACCCAGTATGCGGATATGGGCAATTTGTCAATCTATGCTTGAATTCTGTCCAGATTTTGCAGCATGTGGGCTATGTTCAATTATCATTTCTGATCTTATGATTGAAATAATTTTTTGGAGCCACTTGAAAATAGTAAGATCAAAGATAGTTCCCTGTAGAACACTTTATATGATCAGCTTTGCATTTTGCACATGTTCTGTGAACAATCCACTTGGAGGAGTATTTTTTTTTCCAATTAAAAAATGCCCTTAATGTCTCTTTCTATTTTATCCTTTACTCTCTCAACCCTGTATTCACTATATCCTACATGATTGTTCTTATTCCTCTCTGGGCCAGAACAGGTATAGAATTTATAAAAAGACACAAGCCAGGGAGGTTTGATGGGCAGATAGTTAGACAGAAGGTGTGAGATAAAAGGACAAAATATGCCAAGTGACTTGGTAGTATGGATTTAGAACTAGTTTACAGAAGGCAGGATGAGGGTGGAAGGGCAATATTCAGGCTAGAGGTCTGTGATCAGTGGAGATTCACGGGCTCTGTGCTGGGGCCTTTTTGTGATTATATATAAATCACTTGGATGCAAACGTAGACGTGTTGGCTACTAAGTTTGCAGATGGCGCCAGGATTGCTGAGGTCGCAGGCTGAGGAAGGCTGTCGAAGTATACAGCTACAGAAATTGGCGAAAAATAGATGGAGTTTAATCCGAACACGTGTGAGGTGTCGTACTATGGGATGTCAAATGTAAGCGTAAAATATACAATTAATGGCATGACCTTTAACAGCATTTATGTTCAGAGAGATTTGGGGGTCCAAGTCAATATCTCCCTAGATGTAGTGGTAAAGGCGGCATATGGTATGCTTACTTTCTTCAGTCGGGCCATTGAGAAAAAGAGTCAGGCAGTCATGATGTAGCTTTACAGCATTTAAGATTAAGCTGCGTTTGTAAGTATTGCGTGCCATTCTGGTCGCGTCATTATAGGACAGGGTGCAGAGGAGATTTATCAGTGATGCCTGCATTTGTTTATATTGGCTATGGGGAGAGGTTGGACAGGTTTGGATTGTTTTCTCTGGAACTTGCGGGAAGACCCGATAGGGATTCTGCACTGACCAATAGTTGGTGTAGACATCACGTTCTGCACAGCCATTTTGTGAGCTGAAGGGCATTTTCCTGTGCTGTACTGTTCTGTTCTATTGTATCATATGTGCTGTTTTGAAATGTATATTGTTGATATTTTCCTCTCCTTGGTGTTCTTTATCTCAAAAGTTACAATATTAGTAACAATTTTAAGACCAATGAGCCAAAGGACAATGGTTTAAAAGAAACATTGTTCAATATAAAATAAATGAGTATTGTTTAATTATACAGAAGATTGCAAAAGCTGTTAGTTTGGATATGAACAATTCTAGGAATTTTTTAGCTGAACAGCACTATTGTTTCCTATCATTACTCGGGCATTGAGAAGATTGGAAAACATTTGCCTAGCTTTTAAAGTTGTATTTGGTTTTATATATAGGCTGGCATATGGACGATGTGAACTACAGTCAAGACAATTTCAGTGTAGCTTGCAATAATACCATCTGTGTAGGAAAGAACTGCAGATGCTGGTTTAAATTGAAGGTAGATATAAAATGCTGGAGTAAGCGGGACAGGCAGCCCCTCTGGAGATAAGGAATGGATGACGTCTCTGGTCGAGTCCCTTCAGACTGATGTCAGGAGTGGGCGGGTGACCCATCTGGTTGGTCTGCAGTGGAAATTATTTTTAGATGCTTGTGTGCCATTTTTAGCTTGCAAAATAATCATTCTCATTGAGATGGCAAGGCATCAATTCCTATGAATGTGATGGGGACAGGTTTTTGTTCATCAATGAAGTAGAACATTTTCAGATCCTGATTTAACTTGGGGAATGAAATGAGTAGCTTGCAGACCTTGACGATCAATGTCCCTTGCACAACTACATAGTCAGTGAGCAGTTGGAAGGAATCCTTGAGACTTTTTTGTTTAACCTCAAAATGCAAGTGTAAATAATATTTCATATTTGGAGGATTCTAATCTATTATTTTGTACTTATGTATGCAGAGGCCTCTCGTCACTTAATTAACATATCCATACGGGCCTTGTTGTGTTGGTATATATGCAGGATCTTCAGTGGTTTCTAAATACAGCACAAAATGACGTGCCTTGTTTGAAGGGATCAATCTCAGTCATCTATTTATAGAAGAAAGGAGATTGAAATAGCAATTCTCTTCCCATGTAATAGATCCCCAGGAGAGATGCTACTGCAGCCCTCAACAGTCAGTCCTTTGCACTTGCTTGAAGTGCAGCTGTCACGATTGCAGTGATATCAGCCGTGAATCAATGAAGTATTCTTGCACGCAGCCTTTCAGAAAAAGGTCACAATTTGCTGGGTGATGTCAAAAATATTTTAAAATATCCCTGATATACACAAAGCTTTTAGGTTGTGTATTTATACTGAAGCGATTCAAAGCTAGACATTTGCCCAAGAAGTTGCAGAGGCAATTTTTTTAATTCATAGGTACAGAATATTATTGATAATTTTTTTAAAAAATGGTTAAAACTACAAGTTAAAGCAGTTGAATATTGGCAATATTTTCAGTTTACCCTGAGCTAGAGTGAAATTTCTTTTCTATAAAGTGTCACTAATTTTATTGCTGAATTCTTGAAAGACTGACACTGCAATATTTTAATGTTCAAGAGTGTTTGCCATATGCACTGGAACTGGAAAATTATATTCTTGTTTACAGTAGTTTTCACAGGCACATTTATTTCATTAAACAATAATACATGTTGATTGGTGGTCTGGCCTCTCTCCCCCTCCCCCCACACCTGTAATCTGGGCAAATCCACCCCCCCACCCCACCTAAAGTCCCCTAAAAAAAGTGGTACCCAGGCCAGGTGAGGTGGCTGATATCCACCTCATCTGGACTTCCGCGGCCAAACAGCGGGTAGAATTTGCCATCTGTTATAGACAATAGGTGCAGGAGTAGGCCATTCGGCCCTTCGAGCCAGCACAGCCATTCAATGTGATCATGGCTGATCATCCATAATCAGTATCCCGTTCCTGCCTTCTGTCCATATCCCTTAACTCCGCTTGCTGGGGCTCTGAAACTCTGGCCCAGTCAGAGCGGGCAGATCATTCCCATTGCTGACTTCCAAGGTCAACTTTGCTGGCCGTATCTCAGCGTCCCACCCCCTCCCAGGCCGTGACCTCTTGTTGGTCCAGCAAAACAAATAATCCAGTAAGGCTCTGGAATCAAGGGTGTTGGAAAAATGAAGGTGGACCTGTAGAATAAATTGTCAGTAATACAAAATCCATTGTAGTTCGGTACACAGGTGGAGTTTGGGTTGTGCTGGATGGTTCAACAACCTGCTGGTTGATGGGAAGGAAGTGTTCTTAGAACTGGAGGTAATGGTTCTCACTCCTGCACCACCCTCCCGATGATTGCAGTGAGATGAGAGTGTAGCTTGCGTGGTGTCGGTCTTTGATGTTAGCTGCTGCCTTGAGGCAGTATTTTGTTTGGTGAGGAAGTCAATACCTGTGGTGGACTGTATAATTCCTGCCACTTTCTCCAACCTCCAACCTCTCCAACTTTCTCCAACCTCCGATCAAGTTGCCGATGCAACAGGTTAGTATGCTCTCCATTGAACATGTGGAAGTTTGAGAGACCATTTGGCAACATACTGAATCTCCTGATGCTTCTCAGAAAGTAGAGGTGTTGTTGAGTTGTTTCTGTGATTGCAATAGTTGATAGATCAAATTAAGTGCCTTCATGCAATGATTAACTTACACATTTTTGCTTTCTGGATGTGGCTGACATTAATAAAGCTACATTTAGTGGTCATTCCACATTGGTTTGATAATCTGGTGGTAAGTCATTGTAATGGAGACAAAGTGCTGGAGTAACTCAGCAGGTCAGGCAGCATCTCTGGAGAACATGGATAGATGACGCTTCGGGTCAGGACCCTTCTGAAGAAGCGTCACCTATCCGTGTTCTCCAGAGAAGCTGCCTGAGCTGCTGATTACTCCAGCACAGTGTCCTTTGTGTAAATCAGCACCTGCAGTTCCTTGTTTCTATGGTAAGTCGTGGTAAATGTACAATAGTTGGTAGTTGACAATTGCTACTTTCTATCCAATCCAATGTGGTTTTGGATGAAGGAGCATTTATAGTGTTTCGGCAAGACTAAATAAAGCCAAGCATTTATTGTGAATGGCTATGATGGAGTCAGTTGGATGTTTTAAAATTTGGCGGCTTTTCCATTTGTTCACCCAAGCCAAATTCTTTCTTGTCCTCCATTCTCCAAATCCTGTTGGCTCCTTTGGATTAAATCTATAAATTTCACGATCTACAGATTATTTTTGCTGTTTGTACTGGCATCCTCGATCAGCTACGGAGGTGTTGATGCGCCCCAATTTCTTTTGCGTTTTCCTAGCACCACAATCTATTCGTTCTTGTCCATCTGTTATTCTCTTTAGTTATAACCTGAGGATTTCAATATTTGCAAATACTTCAAATTGGCATATATGGATGATGTTCAACTGTTCTTGGCATCTAAATATGTGCGATTTAGACATTTATTGAAATAAGGCAATCTGCATTTTAATTTTGTCACCTGTTAAGCTGTAATGTTTAATTGTGGGCTGTTTGTATTATCTGGATTAAAAATCTAATTTATAGAGTGGGCTTGCAGAACTTGGAATGGCACAGGAGGCCACTGTCGTGTTTGAAAGTAGACAAATCTCCAGGGCCTGATCTGATATATCCGAGGACATTGGGGAAACTAGAGATGAAATTGCGGGAGCCCTGGTTGAAATTTACGAGTCGTCCTTAAATACAGGAGAGGTGCTGAAAGACTTGAGGGTGACAAATGTTGTACTTCTTTTCAAGAAAGGCTGCAGGGAAAATGCTGGGAACTATAGGTCGGTGAACTTAACATCTGAAGTTGGTAAGTTACTGAAGAGTATTCTGAGGGATAGGATATACAGGCATTTGGATGGGCAAGGGCTGATTCGGGATAGTCAGCATGGTTTTGTACGTGTGAGATCGAGTCGCACAAATCTGATTGTTTTTTTTGAAGACGAGACCAAAAAGGTTGATGAGGGCAGAGCTGTAGATGTTGTGTACATGGACTTCAGTAAGGCGTTCAACAAGGTTCCGCATGGTAGGCTGCTCTGGAAGGTTAGATCGCATGGGATCCAAGGAGAGATAGCTGAATGGATAGCAAATTGGCTCCATGGAGGGAAGCAGAGGGTAATGGTGAAAGGTTGCTTCTCCAACTGGATGACAGTGACTAGTGGTGTGCCTCTGGGTTCAGTGCTGGGCCCGTTACTGTTTGTCATCTACATTAATGATTTGGATGAGAACATATAGGGCAAGATTGCTGATGATACAAAAGTTAGTGGTTTTGCAGATTGCCCATTCTTTGGAAAGTGAACCAAAATGTCACACACGTGACCAGGTGTCATCACAAAGTGATACATTTAAATATTCTTGTAAGAGATTAATTGTCATTGCTATTTTTCTACCTACATAACTATAATGTATCTGCTAAAGATATGAACATTCTAGCTTTTTAAAATTCAGAGTTTGTAAAATGCTGCCGTGTGATGTCACACACATGACCAGTTATATTTAACCTCTTACCCTAAACAAACATTGTCAGCATAACATAAAAATTTCACTTGATATACTGAAAAAAAATATGAATCATATATGCAGTACAAAACAATATACCTGTAATGCTTTCAGAATTAGAAGAGATGTATTCCATAATTTGTCATCTTTTTGGTCACACGTGATTAAGAATGGGCCAGATAGTGAAGATGGTTGTGAACGATTGCAGCACGATCTGGATCGATAGGCCAGGTGGGTGGAAGAATGTTTGATGGAATTTAATGCAGAGAAGTGTGAGGTGTTGCATTTTGGGATGTCAAACACAGTAAATGGTAGGCCTCTGGGTAATGTTGTAGAGCAGAGGGATCTAGGCATACAGGTGCATGGTTCCTTGAAGGTTGAGTCGCAGGTAGATAAGGTGATCAAAAAGGCTTTTGGCTCTTTGGCCTTCAGTCAGAGTATTGAGTATAGCAGTTGGAGGGTCATGTTGCAGTTGTATAAAACGTTGGTAAGACCGCATTTAGAATATTGTGTTCAGTTCTGGGTACCATGTTATAGGAAAGATATTGTCAAGCTTGAAAGGGTTCAGAAAATGTTGCCAGGACTAGAGGGTGTGAGCTATAGGAAGAGGTTGAGTAGGCAGGGTCTCTATTCCATGGAGCACAGGAGGATGAGGGGAGATCTTATTAAGGTATACAAAATCATGAGAGGAATGTAGATGCCCAGAGTAGGGGAATCGAGGACAAAGGTTCATGGTGAAGGGGAAAAGATTTAATGGGAATCCGAGGGGTAACTTTTTCACACAAAGGGTGGTGGGTGTATGGAACAAGCTGCCAGAGGAGGTAGTAAAGGCTGGGACTATACCATTGATTAAGAAACAATTAGACAGGTACATGGATAGGACAGCTTTGGAAGGATATGGACCAAAAGCAGGCAAGTGGGACGTGTAGCTGGGACATCAAACAGGAAATTAGAAATGCGTGCGACAAAGGCAAAACAGTTATAATGGGTGACTTCAATCTACATATAGATTGGGTGAATCAAATTGGCAGGGGTGCTGAGGAAGAGGATTTCTTGGAATGTATGCGGGATAGTTATCTAAATCAACATGTAGAGGAACCAACGAGAGAGCAGGCTATTTTAGACTGGGTATTGAGTAATGAGGAAGGGTTAGTTAGCAGTCTTGTTGTACGTGCCCCCTTGGGCAAGAGTGACCATAATATGGTTGAGTTCTTCATTAGGATGGAGAGTGACATTGTTAATTCAGAAACAATGGTTCTGAACTTAAAGAAAGGTAACTTTGAGGGTATGAGACATGAATTGGCCATGATTGACTGGCAATTAATTCTAAAAGGGTTGACGGTGGACATGCAATGGAAGACATTTAAAGACTGCATGGATGAACTACAAAAATTGTTCATCCCAGTTTGGCAAAAGAATAAATCAGGGAAGGTAGTGCATCCATGGATAACAAGGGAAATCAGGGATGGTATCAAAGCGAAAGATGATGCGTACAAATTAGCCAGAAAAAGCAGCATACCAGAGGACTGGGAGAAATTCAGAGACCAGCAGAGGAGGACAAAGGGCTTAATTAGGAAAGGAAAAATAGATTATGAAAGAAAACTGGCAGGGAACATAAAAACTGACTGCAAAAGTTTTTATAAATATGTAAAAAGAAAGAGATTAGTTAAAACAAATGTAGGTCCCTTGCAGTCAGAAACAGGTGAGTTGATCATGGGGAACAAGGATATGGCGGACCAATTGAATAACTACTTTGGTTCCGTCTTCACTAAGGAAGACATAAATAATCTGCCGGAAATAGCAGGGGACCGCGGGTCAAAGGAGTTGGAGGAATTGAGTGAAATCCAGGTTAGTCGGGAAGTGGTGTTGGGTAAATTGAATGGATTAAAGGCCGATAAATCCCCAGGGCCAGATAGGCTGCATCCCAGAGTACTTAAGGAAGTAGCTCCAGAAATAGTGGATGCATTAGTAATAATCTTTCAAAATTCTTTAGATTCTGGAGTAGTTCCTGAGGATTGGCGGGTAGCAAACGTAACCCCACTTTTTAAGAAGGGAGGGAGAGAGAAAACGGGGAATTACAGACCAGTTAGTCTAACATCGGTAGTGGGGAAACTGCTAGAGTCGGTTATTAAAGATGGGATAGCAGCACATTTGGAAAGTGGTGAAATCATTGGACAAAGTCAGCATGGATTTACGAAAGGTAAATCATGTCTGACGAATCTTATAGAATTTTTCGAGGATGTAACTAGTAGCGTGGATAGGGGAGAACCAGTGGATGTGGTGTATCTGGACTTCCAGAAGGCTTTCGACAAGGTCCCACATAAGAGATTAGTATACAAACTTAAAGCACATGGCATTGGGGGTTCAGTATTGATGTGGATAGAGAACTGGCTGGCAAACAGGAAGCAAAGAGTAGGAGTAAACGGGTCCTTTTCACAATGGCAGGCAGTGACTAGTGGGGTACCGCAAGGCTCAGTGCTGGGACCCCAGCTATTTACAATATATATTAATGACCTGGATGAGGGAATTGAAGGCAATATCTCCAAGTTTGCGGATGACACTAAGCTGGGGGGCAGTGTTAGCTGTGAGGAGGATGCTAGGAGACTGCAAGGTGACTTGGATAGGCTGGGTGAGTGGGCAAATGTTTGGCAGATGCAGTATAATGTGGATAAATGTGAGGTTATCCATTTTGGTGGCAAAAACAGGAAAGCAGACTATTTTCTAAATGGTGGCCGACTAGGAAAAGGGGAGATGCAGCGAGACCTGGGTGTCATGGTACACCAGTCATTGAAAGTAGGCATGCAGGTGCAGCAGGCAGTGAAGAAAGCAAATGGTATGTTAGCTTTCATAGCAAAAGGATTTGAGTATAGGAGCAGGGAGGTTCTACTGCAGTTGTACAGGGTCTTGGTGAGACCACACCTGGAGTATTGCGTACAGTTTTGGTCTCCAAATCTGAGGAAGGACATTATTGCCATAGAGGGAGTGCAGAGAAGGTTCACCAGACTGATTCCTGGGATGTCAGGACTGTCTTATGAAGAAAGACTGGATAGACTTGGTTTATACTCACTAGAATTTAGGAGATTGAGAGGGGATCTTATAGAAACTTACAAAATTCTTAAGGGGTTGGACAGGCTAGATGCAGGAAGATTGCTCCCGATGTTGGGGAAGTCCAGGACAAGGGGTCACAGCTTAAGGATAAGGGGGAAATCCTTTAAAACCGAGATGAGAAGAACTTTTTTCACACAGAGAGTGGTGAATCTCTGGAACTCTCTGCCACAGAGGGTAGTCGAGGCCAGTTCATTGGCTATATTTAAGAGGGAGCTAGATGTGGCCCTTGTGGCTAAAGGGATCAGAGGGTATGGAGAGAAGGCAGGTACGGGATACTGAGTTGGATGATCAGCCATGATCATATTGAATGGCGGTGCAGGCTCGAAGGGCCGAATGGCCTACTCCTGCACCTAATTTCTATGTTTCTATGTTTCTATGACATTGTTGGGCGAGTTGGGCCGACGGGCCTGTTTCCACACTGTCTCATTCTATGACTCTATGAGGAGGCAGTTCATCCTGTCATGCCTGTGGTGGCTCTTTGAAAAGGTCACCACCTGGACCCTTTCAGGCTTTTTGGATTTTATAGCAAAAGGACGTTGAGAGCTTAATGTCAAATGTTCTATAATAAATCAGTTTACTATATAGCTATTGCAGGTATTTAGTGTAGCATGCGAGATTTTGTTTGATTCATGGTCAATTATATTTGAATGCATTGCAAGGTATGAAAGGAACCATTTTTTTTGACGATCTAAAGAGGGAAACAATTTTTCTTATCAATGGTCAAAATAGCCATCTTATAGGTAAACTCCAAATCAATTGTGCTAAAAATTAACTTTAAATTTTTTGTCAGTTGTTACAGGAGCAACCGATGGAATTGGAAAGGCTTATGCAAAAGAGGTATGTTCAAAATAAATTGTTCTTTTCAGTTGAGTTTCATTTCAGTCATAATGTATAATATCCTCCCTTTAATCAGCTATGTTATGGCTTTGTTCAAAGTATTTGGTTGGAAAATATGCCTGTGTCTTTTGAAGCAGTAAAAAATGTTTCAAAATTAAATTGGCTGAAAAGTGAGCAGAGAACAATGAAAAAAAATGTCATTCAAATATACTATTTTGACCACTTGAATTTTACTCCCTGCAAACCAGCTTGCCAAGCGTGGCATGAGCATTGTCCTGATCAGCAGAACCGAAGAGAAACTGAATGAAGTGGCCAAGGAAATAAGTAAGTCAATAGCTTGATTTTCATTCCACTGAGGGTTTTTTTCCTGTCATGGCCTTTCTTTCTTATTGTGATAGCAATTCTGTTATGTCAAATTACTTTCTTTATGTTGAAGTAACTCAGTTGACTTGGTGTCGGATGTCTGAGTTGGATTCTCCTTAATTGCCATTTAACATCCACAATTTCACTGGCAATAAAGGTGCTATAGGTTAAATATCCGGTGAGTATCAGCTGAGTAACTAAGTCCAAATGTTTTTTTTTTAATGAGCACTATTAATGTATGTAATGTAGATGTGAATTATTGAGTGGTTATGTTTGGGGTGGGAAGGAGGGAATGAACGAGTATTTTGAGGATGTTGTGACTAAAAATCAATGAAGCATTCAATGAGTCTCTTGATTCTATATTTTTTACAAGCATTTTTAAGCCCAGCTTTGAGTTGGCATTATGTCTTTCAATGTCATCTAAAGACATGACAGAAGCAGGAGGTTATCTGAATATCTCATTTTAAAATGTCAAGAAGAAGCTTCCTTCAGCGAGCAAATGACAAATTTGCAGCTAGAAATTACAAGCAGGTGGCTTTGAGGAATTTTCACAGCATTCAGATAGTCATTGATTTATACAGCACAGACACTGGGCCTTTGGCTCAATGCCTCCTTCTTAGTTCAATTTTCCTGTATTGGGCTTGATAGCTCGAAACCTTTCTTATCCATGAGCCTATCCAAATATCTTTTAAACATTGTAAATGTAGCTGCCTCTACCCGCCCCCTATATGAGGGAAAAATCTGTCCTTGGTGTCCCTTTTAAATCTTTCCCCTTTCACATTAAATCTATGCCGCCTATATTTAGACTACTCTATCCTAAGAAAGCGACTGTGACCATTATCTGTGCCCCTCTTAGCCTCCATGCTGTAGGGAAAAATTCCCAGCCTATACCACCTCTATTTACAACTTAAACCCTCCAGTCCTGGCAACATTCTTGTGAATCTTTTTTGTACCCTCTATAACCTGAACTGCATACAATATTCCAGGTGCAGTCTCACCAATGTCTTGAATAGCTGTAAAATAACATCTCAACTCTTGCATTTAGTGTCATGTTTGAAGGTAAGTGTGCAATACAGCTGATTCTCCACCATGTCTATCTGTTTCTCCAAAGCAAATTAGTGCAGGAGCCAAATAGAGCCCAAATATGCCAACAACAAGGATAATCTAAGTATTGCAAAGGAAGAGACATAAAGATTTTAGTGATGCTGGTATGTAAAAATGACCCTCGAAGTGTTCGAATTACGGAATAAAGTCCAATGTGCTCTTTCTACATGCTACATCCCCAGTAACAAACATGAAGCTCAAACCTTATCTGGCTATTGTGACGTGAATTACTGGAACTTTAGTGATGCATGGAATCGGAGAGCAACAAGGAACAGATATCTCAAAGCCACGTCGGAGAGATTGGATTCTGAGCTCACTTTGTGCGGCACTCTAGATGCTCCTCGTAACTTAGCAGGTTCCCTAGAAAATGTGTTATTCACCTTCGTAACACTTTAAACTAAGAGAATTTAAAAGTACATTTTAACGCTAGTGTCTTGATGTCTGGAGTTGCACATATGAATTCCTACCTGACAGCTGAGGGAATTTAGTTGTTAAATTTTGAATGAAAATAACTGGTGTCGGGAATAGTGATCATGAAACTATCGATTGTCTTAAAGCTAACTGGTTTCTGGTGTCTTACTGGGAAGAAAGCTCATCTATTCTGATCAGGACTGGGCTGTTTGAATAAACAGCAGTGGTTGACTTTTCGCTGCCATTTAAATTGTCTTGGCAAACTACTTCAACTGAGGCAATTATGAATGACATTAATGCCCAGCAGCGATATTCACATCTTGTAAGTAAATATTTATAAAAGCAATAACAGCTTGGATCAAATGGTTGTTTTTGTAGTAGATTTGCAACGCAGATGGGATGTCTTAGATGACTAGGAGGGAGTGCATTGCCTCGATGGTGGAGTGGGCCGCTGAAGGACCGGGGCGCCGCTCCAAGGGGCAGAGCGCGTGGACTGGACGCAACCTACAGCGGTGGAGCAATGGCAGAGGACACCACAGCTACACTTGGCTAGGTCAACCCTACAACACTGCCAGGGCAACTGACCTTCATGGTCAGATCAAGAACCCTGCACTTACAGCAAATGGGACTTGAAAATGGTGCCAAGCTGTCTACTGCTTTACACTTGTTCTGCATCTGAGATGCTTATCTAATATGTTTCTAAGTACTTATGTATCGCGAAACTTGTACTAAACTGTATACAGAAATGAATCTCACTGTACCTCGGTACATGTGCCAAATAAATGACCATACCATACCTTTTTTAGCCTAACACTGGAAAACAAAATCTCTATTTCTTCGTGTGGCACTAAATTATTCGGGATAGATTCTACCCTGATCTAACAGGTAAAGTATTATTGAGGCACTCACTACAGTACTGTACTCTAATTTGCAACTTAAGTATGAAGCAAATTATGAAACCAAAAGATCAACTCTGGCTGTTACTGTGAGAAGCAGTACACATGCAAAATGACAACGTTTCAAAAGACATTTGGATGGGTAATGGATAGGAAAGGTTTAGTGATATGGGGCAACTGCAGACAAATGGGATTAGTTGGGCCGAAGAGCCTATTTGTGTAGGAAGATGCTGGTTTAAACCGAAGATGGACACAATGCTGGATGAAGAAAGGTCTCTACCCGAATGGTCACCCATTCCATCTCTCCAGAAATGCTACCTGTGCTGCTGAGTTTCTCCAGCATTTTGTCTATCTTCAGGCCTGTTTCTTTGCTCTATATCTCTGATCTCAACTGCCAATTCAATTTTTCTAATCCTTTCAAGTTTTGTCCTGGTATATTAATCTTTGGAATATCTTCTAATAATACAATGCTGCAGCAATTCATTTATGTGTAAATTAGTCTAATACTATATTCAGAGGAGATGATTCTAATCTAAGCCACTAGCCAGAGAATTTACAGGTACTGTAGATATATTGTAGGTATTGTCTTACTTTTGTTTGAACTTCCATTCCAAAGAAATGTGTAAATATTTGCATCAAACGATTAGAATAACCTTTTCCCTCTATAAGATTAATGCTTAATATTTATCAAGATAAAACCTGTACTCTATTTGCAAAGCATGTACTTCGCAGTGCGAGGTTCTTTCAGATCTGTATCATAATAAAGTTGATACACCTGTCAGTATGGCATGTTTGCCAATACAGAACTGGTCAATCTGGTCACTTTCGTCCCACCTGAGAGCTTTATCTGCTGTTTAGGGCAGTGGAGTTGCTTTCGGAAAGAACAGAATGCTTTGCATTTTTTAAATAATGTGTCCAGCATTGGCAGGTCAAACACCATTATTGTAGTTCTGTAAGCTTTTTATCCCAAATACTTGAGGGTCTTAGCAAACGTGAAAATATGAGCTGATATGTTTTGTATGTTTTTTTACTGGTTTACTATCATAATCGTAAAATCGTATTTAGGGACCTTCCAAAGTCCGATGTTAAGTCCGCAGGCTCCTGTAATTGGTGTAATGGCAGATTATTATATCGTTCAAGGAATTTTTCCTCTAGCCACTATGTAGAAGACAAAGGGGTAAGGAGATAGCCTTGTATACGCATAGGAGCTCTCCACGAGACATTCAAAGGCGTCCAAAGATAAATCTTCAAAACAGTCTCTTGATTAATAGTTTCTTTATTGTCGTAGTAAAAACAGTGAGATATTCATCCAAACTTCTTCTTGTTTAAGTACATTTTAATCTTGCTCGTTGTCAAACTCATGCATGGTCGAAAGCTCCGGCATGCTCAAACTCCGGCATGGTAGAAAACTCCGGCATGGTCGAAAGCTATGCCTTCCCCCAGGCTTCTTCGACTAAGCTAAAAACTACTCACATCTGCGCCAGAATCCCAGCAGCAAACTTGCCTGGCTACGTAATAAATCCCACCCACATAATTACAGGCAGACAAAATTTAAAGGCAAATGGCCATAATTTATAACATACTGAGTTAAGCCAAATTTATAACATACTGAGTTAAGCCACTACATACTGGCCCCTAATTGTTTCGAGTATATAACGAGGCAATTATTAATAGACATCAAAAAGTAGCTATGAAAGCTTAACATATATGAAAAACAAAAAATAGCATGCAATATATATCTGCATTCAGACTTCTTCAGCGATTCTTCCATGTTAACCTTTGCCTTCTAGAAGCAAGCATAACTTGGTTATTGTTTTTAGTTTGAAGTCGTACCGTGCGCACCAAACCCTTAACCCTTAAGCATGATACCCCATATATAGTCCAAAACGCAAAAGCCCAAAGTTTTTTTGTTTTTTTTAATATAATATTTTTATTAGAAGCATATATATATATATATATATATATATCATAATCAAAACACATTTTGTTTATCAATTACATATTGTTAATAGATGGGATTCCAGCTATCAAAGTAGTAGGGTCCTCATTTATCAATTTCATATTAACACTGCTTCTATTTGTTTATTTTTTTAAATAGATAGGATGAGAAAAAAAAAAGATAAAAAATAATAGAATAAGTTACCAATAATACAACTTTGGAGATAGGTCCGTAGATTAAGCCGAAAGTTTTGACAGCATGAAACTTCTTCCACCATGTCCGATCAATTCATGGGTGTGTTGTAACAATGATGTTGAAGCGTGAAAATCCTTCGAGAGAATAATAGGATTTTTAGCAATAACGTTCACTGATGTTTTGTTTAATTTCCGGATCATTAGCAGAGATTTCAAATCCCAGCTCAAGTTTTGGCCCTTTTCTGCCTAGCTTATAGAGAAACTCTGGTCCATTGGTCCATCTCTTATTGCTTAAGAAGCGGTCTGCTGTCAGTCCTTTAGAAGCTTCATCTGCAGGATTTTCTTTTGTTATAACATATTTCCATTGTGAAACATTAGTAGCTCCCAATACAAAATAGATTCTGTTTGCTACAAATATCAAAAAACGTTTGTTCTCATTGTTGAAGTATTTAAGCACCGTAGTACTATTGGTCCAGAAGAGATTCTTCCAGTTGAAGCTGTAGTTCTTTTTGCAGCAATATGTCAACTTTAACAGCTAAGACTGCAGCAGTAAGTTCCATTCTGGGAATTGTCATTTGTTTCAATGGTGCCACTCTGGACTTTCCCAGTAAGAATGCAACATGTACTTCTTTGTTATCATTTACCAGTCTTAGATATGAAATAGTACCGTAGCCACTTTCACTGGCATCTGAGAAATAATGCAGCTGTGCACCTCTGATCTTACCAAAGCTTGTAGGCTTTATGCACCGGTCCACTTTGAATTCTAAGATCTTGTTGAGATCTGCTATCCATTCTGTCCATCGGTGAGAGGAAGTTTGTGGTATACTCTCAACCCATCCAAGTTTTTCCTTCCAAAGATCCAGCAAAATCAACGGCTGTCAGTTGTGCAAGAAATCGCAAAGGGTCGTAGACGGAACCAAGCACCCCTTCTAGTACATGGTTGCTCTTGAATAGAGATTCTGAACTTGAACACATCTGTTTCAATTCAGTGCAATCCGAATGCTCTTTCCATTGGCAAATTGTCTTTGTCCAAATCCAACTCCCTGGTCTCTTTTGCTCTATCATCTGGTGGAATGCTTTCCAATACAACACGACTGTTGCTGATCCACTTTGAAAGCGTGAATCCTCCCTTATTGCAGAGGGGTCAGATGTTTTACCATTTGAATTGCTTCCTGCTCAGTAGACATGCATTTTAAGCAATCATCCACATAGAAATTATTCTTCACAGTGGATATCACTTCTTCTGGAAAGTGAACTTTATTGTCCTCTGCGGTCGTCTTTAATGCAAAGTTCGCACAACTTGATGATGACACTGCTCCAAAGAGATGCATCTTCATCTGGTATTCAACAAGATCTTATTGTGCATCCTCTTCAGGCCACCATAAGAATTGCAAGTAGTCAAAGTGTTTTTTCTGATACTTTGACTTGATGAACCATCGCTCTGTTATCAGCCATCAAAGCAATTGGTTCTTGTCTGAATTTAATGAGAACTCCAATGAGTGTGTTGGTAAGGTCTGGACTTTGCAGTAGTTGACAGTTAAGTGATGTTCCTTTGAAGACTGCATCACAGTCAAAGTCCACCCTCAAGTTCCCTTTCTTCGAATGATACACCAAAGCTCTCCATCACTTCGATTCAGTTGGTTTGTTGGTACCATTTCGGCATAATCATTGTCAATCATATCCTTTAGGAAAGACGTATATTCTTCATGAAATTTCATATTCTTTCCAAACTTGTTTCAAATTCTGGGTGCGTTGCTCTGCCATACGACGATTAATAATAATAATAAATATTTTATTGATCCCCTCAGGGAAATTCAGATGTCCAGAAGCCCCCAACCAACAAACCCACACATTCAAAAAGAAAGCAGACAGAGAAATACATAAAATACAATGTGGACAGTACCTGAGAGCAATAAATACTTAAAAAGACCAATAATTGCATCCCCCTACAGATGTATTATAAAATCTAATGGCTGCAGGGGTGAAGGATCTCCTGAACCACTCCGTTCTACAGCGCAGGGAGAGGAGCCAGTTGTTCCGAGTGTTCTTTTGACTCTCCAGAATTACATGGAGGGGATGCCAGGGGTTTTCCAGGATGACCTGCACCTTGCGCCTCATACGCCTCTCAAGCACATCCATCCCAGAGTCCACTCTCCCCTCCAGCACTGAGCTAGCCCTTTTACCAGTTTGTTCAGTTTCTTGTTGTTTCTCGCACTGATGCTGTTGCCCCAGCAGACAACAGCGTAAAAAATGACACTTGCAACCACAGTATTGTAAAACATGTACAGCATATAGATACATAGAAAATAGGTGCAGGAGTAGGCCATTCGGCCCTTCGAGCCTGCACCGCCATTCAATATGATCATGGCTGATCATCCAACTCAGTATCCCGTACCTGCCTTCTCTCCATACCCCCTGATCCATTTAGCCACAAGGGCCACATCTAACTACCTCTTAAATATAGCCAATGAACTGGCCTCAACTACCCTCTGTGGCAGAGAGTTCCAGAGATTCACCACTCTCTGTGTGAAAAAGATTTTCCTCATCTCGGTCTTAAAGGATTTCTCCCTTATCCTTAAGCTGTGACCCCTTGTCCTGGACTTCCCCAACATCGGGAACAATCTTCCTGCATCTAGCCTGTCCAACCCCATAAGAATTTTGTACGTTTCTATAAGATCCCCTCTCAATCTCCTAAATTCTAGCGAGTATAAGCCAAGTCTATCCAGTTTTTCTTCATATGAAAGTCCTGACATCCCAGGAATCAGTCTGGTGAACCTTCTCTGCACTCCCTCTATGGCTATAATGTCCTTCCTCAGATTTGGAGACCAAAACTGTACGCAATACTCCAGGTGTGGTCTCACCAAGACCCTGTACAACTGCAGCAGAACCTCCCTGCTCCTATACTCAAATCCTCTTGCTATGAAGGCCAACATACCATTCGCTTTCTTCACTGCCTGCTGCACCTGCATGCATACTTTCAATGACTGGTGTACCATGACACCCAGGTCTCGCTGCATCTCCCCATTTCCTAATCGGCCACCATTTAGATAATAGTCTGCCTTCCCGTTTTTGCCACCAAAGTGGATAACCTCACATTTATCCCCATTATACTGCATCTGCCAAACATTTGCCCACTCACCCAGCCTATCCAAGTCACCTTGCAGTCTCCTAGCATCCTCCTCACAGCTAACACTGCCCCCCAGCTTAGTGTCATCCGCAAACGTGGAGATGTTGCTTTAAATTCCCTCGTCCAGATCATTAATATAAATTGTAAATAGCTGGGGTCCCAGCACTGAGCCTTGCGGTACCCCACTAGTCACTGCCTGCCATTGTGAAAAGGACCCGTTTACTCCTACTCTTTGCTTCCTGTTTGCCAGCCATTTCTCTATCCACATCAATACTGAACCCCCAATACCGTGTGATTTAAGTTTATATCCTAATCTCTTATGTGGTACCTTGTCGAAAGCCTTCTGAAAGTCCAGATACAACACATCCACTGGTTCTCCCCTATCCACTCTACTAGTTACATCCTCGAAAAATTCTATAAGATTCGTCAGACACGATTTACCTTTCGTAAATCCATGCTGACTTTGTCCAATGATTTCACCACTTTCCAAATGTGCTGCTATCCCATCTTTAATAACTGACTCTAGCAGTTTCCCCACTACCGATGTTAGAGTAACTGGTCTGTAATTCCCTGTTTTCTCTCTCCCTCCCTTCTTAAAAAGTGGGGTTACGTTTGCTACCCTCCAATCCTCAGGAACTACTCCAGAATCTAAAGAGTTTTGAAAAATTATCACTAATGCATCCACTATTTCTGGAGCTACTTCCTTAAGTACTCTGGGATGCAGCCTATCTGGCCCTGGTGATTTATCGGCCTTTAATCCATTCAATTTACCCAACACCACTTCCCGACTAACCTGGATTTCACTCAGTTCCTCCATCTCCTTTGACCCGCTGCCCCCTGCTATTTCCGGCAGATTATTTATGTCTTCCTTAGTGAAGACGGAACCAAAGTAGTTATTCAATTGGCACATTGAAGGATTTGAGCCTTCTGAGGAAAAAGTCTGCTCTGGCCTTTTTTGTAGAAGGCGTCAGAGTTGACAGACCAGTCCAGTTTGTTATCAAGGTGCACTCCAAGGTATTTATATGTCGACACTACCTCAATGTCGGCCCCTGCCGCATTGACCGGCTGAAGGGGGAGCTTGGACCTGCCAAAGTTAACCACTTTCTCTTTAGTCTTGGTTGTATTCAGGATGAGACAGTTCTCTTTACTCCAGGCACTGGTCAAGTCCCTGTATTCCTCCTCATGCCCGTTCCTTACACATGCCACAATCGCTGTGTCATCTGAATATTTCTGTACGTGGCATGTGTCAGACTTATAATTGAAGTCTACAGTATACAGGGTGAAGAGGAACCGGGCCAGAACCGTTCCCTGTGGGGCTCCAACATTGCACACCACTGTCCCGGAAACAGTCCCCCAGCTTAACAAACTGTGGTCGACCCGTCAGGTAGTTGTATATCCAGGAGATAAAGGTGGAGTCCACCCCCATCTTCTTAAGCTTGTCTTTCAGAATCACGGGTTGGATGGTGTTGAACGCACTTGAAAAGTCGAAGAACATAATCCTCACGTAGCCACCTGGTTCTTCCAAAAAGGAGTAGATCTGGTGCAGCATGTAGAGGACTGCGTCATCCACACCAATGTTCTCCTGGTAGGCAAACTGTAGTGGGTCGAGTTTGTGCTGGACTTGTGGTCTCAGGAGACGAATGAGATGTAAGGGCCACTGGCAAAAACGGGAAGGCAGACTATTATCTAAATGGTGGCCGATTAGGAAATGGGGAGGTGCAGCGAGACCTGGGTGTCATGGTACACCAGTCATTGAAAGTAGGCATGCAGGTGCAGCAGGCAGTGAAGAAAGCGAATGGTATGTTGGCCTTCATAGCAAGAGCAGTTGGTGGAGAAGTTGGAGCTATTGGGAGTTGATGCTGGCACATGTAACTGGGTCCTGAACTTTCTGTCGCAACGGCAGCAGACAGTCAGGGTGGGCAGTAGGACATCAAAAACCATAGCCGTGAGCACTGGCTCGCCCCAAGGCTGTGTCCTAAGCCCCCTGCTGTTTAGTCTGCTAACACACGACTGTACTGCTAGACTCAACAAACAACTTCATCAACAAGTTCGCTGATGACACAACAGTGGTGGGTCTCATCAGTGACAATGATGAGTCGGCGTACAGGATGGAGGTGGAGCTGCTCACAGGATGGTGCAAATCCCACAACCTCATTCTCAACGTGGGAAAAACGAAGGAGATGGTGGTTGACTTCAGGAGGGCGGGAAAACAACACCATACACCTCTGCACATCGATGGAGCTGATGTGGAAAGGGTCAACAGCGTGA